>VWZT01003259.1:204374-264825 GCA_013397055.1 Pachycephala philippinensis | reverse complement strand
TATGTATATGTGTGTATATATGTATATACACTTATATATATACACACACACTTATATATATATGGGAATATATACTTTTTTTTTCTAGTAAAGATCTGTTATTCCCTTTTCTATGTTTTTGCCTGAAAGCCCCGTAATTTCGCAGTTAGTAAAAATTTGGAGGCAGGGGTCTCCTTTCTATTCCAGCAAGTTTCCCACCTCCCTTGGCAGACATTTGTCTTTTAAAACAAGGCAGAAGGAGCAGTTGAGAGGCAGCACCCAGGACTCCAAGGCCATCAAGAGCCATCAGTGCTGGCAGCTTTGGTCTGGGAGCAATCCTGTGATGGTCCCAATTTTTGGAGGTGGAATCCCACTTTTGCCCCATCCTGCTGTCAGATTATGAAAGCCTTTCACACTGCTTTCATGCTTTGGAGCCACGGTGAACCAGGTGGATAAGAAATCATCCATTAAAAACTGTGTGTGTACTCAAAGCATCAAAATCTGTTCAGGAAATTAAATAGCACGTGGGACTTGCTGGATTTGTTCTTTCTGTTTGGTTGGATTTTTGAGAGATTTTTTGATTTTTAGTGTGTAATGGTTTTGTTTGGTTTTGGATTTTTTTTTTTCTTTTTTTACACAACCCACAAGTTGTCTTAAACAGAGTCACTCCCAAATCATCTGTTGGTTTAGCAACAGATAGAGTTGGCAAGCTAAATTATTCTTGACTATTTTCACAAACAGAGTCCCCAAACAAAACGCTCAAATGTTTGTTTATTTGGTTGTTTCAAAGTGACATGTGATAGAAAGCAAAGTCTATATGCAACCATTTACCAATTCTACCGTTGGATTTAATAAATGCTGTTTTAGCTTTTATTCCCTTGCTGCCTGATTTTTGGGAATTGCCCACCACTGTGAAATTGGAAAGTTCAAGAGAAGAAACTATGAAAGGGAATATCTAATTTCTTTACTCTAGCTGCTGTTTCATGGCCTCAATTAATCTACACTTGCAAGTCCTTCAATTTATGGAAAATTATTGGAGTGGCAATGTGGACTCTGCATAGCCAAAAGCTGGATTTTAATAAATGTGGGCTATTTAGTGCATACACACAGGATGGCCTTTGAAATCCATCAAGGCATGTCCAACTTGCTCTGAATAATTTTAAGAAACCAGTGCATAATTAATGAAAAATGCTATCAGATCTTTTTCCTGTGGGCTATCATCCTTATTTCCAGCAAATGTGAGGTTGGTATGACAGCCTGGGTTAATGTTTCTTCTCCCCCTTTAGACTGGCACTGCTTGCACACTAGTGGAATTTATCTCTGCAAAATATAAATGGATAAAAGAAAAACAGATGTTCAATAGTACATCCGAACTAAAAATACAATTATTTACATAATGTGTAGCAATGGTAAGAAGTGTTAGGAAGGTATTTTGAACATGGTGCCTTGGCTCAGATTCTGATTTCTGTTTGCTGAATCAAAACTGCAGCCTGAAAAAAAAAACCTGTCTGAAGGATTTCATCCAAGATATTGTCCTTACACAGATATATACATAAAGAAATGCACCCATGTGTCATAGTGAAGCAGAAAACTTTATTTACTGACATTTATTAGAAAAAGGCAGCTATTTTAGCCACGCTTCATGCTTAAAACCTCTGCCTGTGGAACAGCTTGTACCAACGTCAGCGGGCAACTCAACACCTGCCAATCTTTCACTGCCATATCTTTTTTTTCCCCCCACTGTTTTGATGTGCAGTTCTGGTTGTTAGTCTTGCTGAGTCACTTCTCAATTACTGAAAAGAACATATCTAATTGTGGAAAACCTGGAAGTGAGACAAAGGGAACTCTGATGCTGATGAGTACTGCCATTCTTGGTGCTGTGAGAGCCTGGCTGAGTGTCCCCCTTGCTGACAGGTCTGGCACCCAGCTTTCCCCTGCCTGCACTTAAATGTCCACAGAATTATTGGAGAAAGGCTTCTGCTCTGCTCCTCGGACTCAGTGGGAAGTGACTGCGCTCAAGTAAAAGCACTCAGATGTTTTTATCTCCTTAAACTCCTTTTACCTCTTCCACTTCAGTGCTCAGCCCCTGTTCAGCATCATTTTAACCCCCACTTCTCCTGTTCTGGTGCCTCAGAACATCAATGGCTGAGAATCTTTTCTAGATTCACAACGTACACCTCTTAGTGAGTGGTTTTATGTGTCTGTACTTGATGTTTTCTTCTGGTTTAATCTGTTTTTTTTCCAATGTCTATCAGTGGCAGAGGGAAAGGCAGACTCTGCTTCCAGACTGTTGATAATTTGAAGCGGAGTCCAACTTTTCGTCTGTGTGAGGTCATCTCCAGATGATTAAATAAGGAATGCCCCACCTGAAGTTGCTCTCCAAATTGTAAAATTGATTGTTTGCAATTTGCCAGGTATCTGAAAAGCCTCTATTTACCTTTAATAACCGTATTTTGGAAGTGGGACAGGGAATTTTGTGCTGCTGGTCCTGACCAAGAACTGTGATTTGACTTAAATTAATTAGTTTTCTCTCCAGCTTCTCTGACTTCTCTCCTGTGCTTTGTTCAGCCTGCATTGCTTTTCTTGCTGGTTATAAACCCTGATACATATTATGCCCAAAACCAACACCGGCAAAGTGTATCACGTCAGCTGCACCACTAAATAAAATAAACCTTAATATTTTATGTTTTCAGTTAAAATTTAGTGGTTGAAAAGTCAGCCTTGTAGCTCGTTAAACTCTTCAGGAGTTCCGAGTTTATAGGAAAAAGTTTATAACTTCCTTCTTGATTAAAAATGAACTATTTCAGCCTTGGAAACTACTCCTTAATTAAAAAGTAAATCATATTATAGGTTCACTATGATGAACTGATAATTGGAAATTATTATTTTATTACTTTGAATATCAATAAAATGGCACAGTATTTGTGAGTAGGAAATAAAAAAATAACCTTAAAATTCTTCTCAATGATAAGCTCTGTAATGCCTATAAGCATAGGAATTACTTCTGTGTCTATTGTGGCTTAATGCTTTTATTACCTTGCATGTCATATAGAAATAAAAAATTATTTTCCATCACATTTTAAATATTATTCTGCAATAAACCTTGGCTGTGCCATTAAATCTTCTGGAGCTATTAACTGCTTTTACAGTACCAGAATTTTCATTTGGCCATACTGCAGCTGTTAGTTCAAGTCCAGGACATTTGGGGGTTGGTCTGAACTCCAGAATGGGATGGCTTTGTCTTCTTTCCTCCAGATTAGATATTGTCCAGCCTGCAAATGAGGTGATAGTGCCGAGCTGTATCAGTGCAATGCACACGGTTGGGGTAGGACTGATAGAATTCCAGCAGTTATTCATTCCAAAGCAATTTCAAGAGCTGTTCCAAAGCATTTAGTCTTAGGTGTCTGAGCTTGTGGACATTTCCTTTTATGCTCTCTGCTGTGTTCTGTTGGGAAGTTGTTGTGATCAAAACTTATGAGGGGTTACAGGTGGTTTTGGGAGAAGGAGTAAAGTCCTATTGAAAGGCCTACCCTGCATCCTAATTTAATTTTGGAATAAAGAACAAGGTAAATCCTTGTCTATAGGAGACAAGTTAGTGTTTGTAAAAGTTTCTGTAATTAACAGACACCAAAAGGATAAAGGGAATTGGACACAATAAATTGGGTCTTGCTTCAGCTTTCTCCTTATTCAGGCTTGCCCAGCTGGGTTATCCAAGCTCAAATCAGCTTCTCACTCTTGTGAATTTGGTCAAAATAATCTCTTCCAGAAGCTCCTCTGGGATCATGAAGGAAAAAAAACCCTGATTCCTGACCTATAAGTGAGGTGGTATTATTATTATTATTATTATTGTTGTTGTTGTTGTTNTTATTATTTCCCTGATGACAAAGCTGATGAAACATACTTGGAAGCAGAAAACTGAACTCACAGGTGTTGGCCAATTGATAATATTCCTTGACACTTCTTGTGCCTGTCCATTTTATTATTGTTTAGAAATAAAGAAAATTCAGCATTGCTCCTGTCTGGCTGTGAGATTTCACTCTTCAGCTACATAGATTTTATTGCTAAATTAATTTAGTGCCGCTGTCCCTTTTAGTGGTCACATAAACCTGCACAAGGGACATTTGGCATTTCTCTACTTGTTACTCAAGAATTTTGCTGCGGAATTTTTGGTCTAGTTGCTATATCTTGTATGCTTCCTTGTTTTTATACCAAGACACTTATATAAAATTTGAGCACTCTTTGAGAAAGTGAATTGATGGCTTTAGATACTAATGATAAAGTGGGTGCTTTGATCTCATCATTTAAATATTCACAGCCTTTTCATGCTTGGAGTTTTAATCACAGGTCAGCAGTGACATAATTGCTGATATTTAAGAATGCAGCCAATTCTGAGTTTAAATTCATTTCTATATAGATACTTCTAAAATAAGCCCCTTAAAACTATTGGGTTTGCTGTTGCAAGACACCCAAGTGCCTGTAGGGTGTTTTATGTGTGCACAGTACTCTCTTCATACAGAAACTTCCCACATAATAGAAGCAAATCTCATGACAGCTGTAGTCTTTTAGGATGAAGACAGTTTCTTGCATAAAGCATAAATTTTAAAAGCTGAGTAGCTTTTTATGTGGTTTATTTGTGGAATTCTTTTACCAGCTAAAAATGTAAGCTGCTGCATAAATATTTGTTCAGGCTTAGTTGCAAAGAGACAGAGCAACGTTTCAGGTACAGTATTTTATTGATGGAACAGTTTTATGGAGGCCTAAAGGGAAACTCAGATGATGGGAGGAATTATTTGAATGCTGGCATTATTTCCAAAGGGATTTCAAGCACTTCCAGCCATGGCTATATAACATGGGATGTGCATAGCAGCTAACACTGACAATGATTTCTCTTTCAGTTTGGGTATTCTCGGTGGTATTTCTGCCCTCTCGTGAGATGTTCAGGAACGTGTGAAATTTCCAGGTTCTCTTTTCAGCAAATCTGGAAGTCTGGGAGATCCATGTGTGTTTCAAGTGTAAGGAGTAGGAGTTTCATCTCTGACATGAGCTTTCTGCTTCGTTTAACACTTTCACATTTCATTCTCCCAGATACACAGTGGATCCGTGTTTGATATTTAAACCTAAAAATATCTCACTGGGGGAAACAAAAAGAACAGGAATGTTTTGTTATTACTCTGTACAAACCACATCTGTGATGTCTCTGTTACTTTCTTCAGCCATTTCCTTAAAGACAGCTTCATAAACATAGTTATTTTCTGGTGTAAAGCTGAGGTAATGGGCTCCAGCATTTCAAGTGTTCTCTGCCTCGTTAAAAAAGTTATTTTGTAGAGCAGTATTTTATTATATCTCTATTTTCTGATTAACCTTGTAACACAGTTTTTTCTTTGCAAATAGTATGGAAGTCCAAAGAAGCACAAACTGCATAGAATCTGAAATAGAATATTCCAAACCCATAGTGTTTCACTAAGTCAGTTATGCCAAGATATCTGATGGATTAGTCTGGACTGTTAAAATTACCAATACAGCTCTGAGTTAAGACATTCACTGCTTTTTTGAATTATCCAGTGACAAATAACTTTGGAAAAAAAATGAGTATGAAGGAATGGTAGTACTGAAGGTCTCTAGGCCACAAGCATGTAGGAGGATTCCTTAGATATATACTTCCTATTTAGGAGTATCTTAATTATCTGAGGAGTTGCATGCCTGAGTCTGTGTACTCTGAATTATTTTCTCTCATGAAAGTCAATTTTATGCTGAACTGTCCTATCTCAAAGTAGATGGCAAGATAAGAGAGGATTTTACATGTAATCCAAAGTCTTCCATCTGGGTCACGGGATTCCTTATAATTGCATCTTTCCTGGGCTGGAAGTCGCTGCCACTGACAAGATAAACTAGTGCTGGGAAACCTTGCACCAATTATGAAAGTCTTTTCTGACATCAGACATGTTTTTTGTTCTTCCCTACAGAAAAATGCACCCTTAATAGATGAGATTATTTACAGAATCTTCAGCTCTCCTTCTGGATTCTGCTCACTGAGTGAAAATATGGAGAAGCACCCACAAAGCAGCTGTGGAATAAAGAGCCTGTTTCAGCCTTCAGAGCTCTCCTGCTGGTTTAGTGGAAAGCTGGCTGGCTGGCTGGATGGCTGGCTGGCTGGCTGGCTGGCTGGATGGATGGATAAAGCTTGCAGGAAGAAATAATCAACTCTTGGCTAGGTGAGAAGGAGACTTTAAACCACAGAGTCCCAGGAGAAATTTCTGAGTCAGCTTCTCTTAGCCTTGTAGCAACAGCATGGAGAGTTGAAACTCTCCTCCTGCAGCTTTAACTCTGTGTCTTGGTTTAAGACAATTTAAGAGGTGAACACTCTAAAATGAGTTACCTCCCCTTAGTTTCAACCAATCCTTTTCCACCAATAAGGAGAAACAAAATACGAGTAGATATGAGTGAAAAAATAAGAGTTTACTAACAAGTGAAATAGCAACAGGGAAAAAAATCACAGTGAATAATCAGTAAATACAAAATTGATGAATCTCGTGAACAGTTTGAGGTCTTTAGGGAAACATCAACACTCTCAACCTTTCTTCAAGGGACAAAACTGACTTTTGGCCTTGGAAATGCCTGGGGGTATTGGACTTCGATTGTGGCAAAACTATGAAATAAAAGTTAGCATTTGTTTGATAGACTGGTGTATCAGTCCAGCCTTTTAAAGATCACCTTGGAAAAAACAGTCAAATCAGCTGGTCTGGAAGAAGAAAGTGCCAAAAATCTGTAAGAAGAGACCTTTTACATAAACTTCTTTTAAAAAAGTTTTATGACATAAAACTTGCAGGTGACCTGAAATACCTGGAAGCAAATGAAAGAGAAGGCTGCTGTAAGGTGAGAGAGAGTTTCTGAACCTGCCCAGTGTGAATTCCTTTCCTTTTGACTCATGTGAGATCTGTTTCTCCTTCCATCTTATTCCTTTATATTTTAGAAGACATTGTTCCTAAAATGGATAAATTTGCTTTTCTTTATTTCCAATCAGTGGCAGTTCATGAGAATTTGAGAAGTATGGTAGTGGTCAGTGGTGAGGTTTGGTTTTCTTTTTCCCTTCATATTTGGAGTTAAGTCTATAGAAACTGTGCTTAGACTGCAAGTTTTCAGAAGTTTATGCGTGTCCTGATTGATGCTTCCTTGAGATATGTAACAGAAAATAACCACAAAGAGCATGTGCTGGGTATTTCCACCCTGGGAATTTAAATTTTTCTGAATTCATTTATGATGCTGCAATGTAACCACCTGGTGGAGTGAGTGATTGCACGGCCTGATTAATGGTACAGACTTTTAGACTGGAATTTGTTACTTCTGTACCTTGCACGCTGTTCTGTGGTGGAAATATTTCACAGCTTTTGCCAGCTATGTTTTTTGAAAAATCACAGCTTGCTGGAGCCTTGATTCTGCTTTTGCTGAAGGATGTCCTACGGTTCAAATCTGTTTAGATGTTCAAAGTCCAATGAAAATACGTTCTCTCTAATGCGGGCTGGATATATCTGGAATCTTCTGTTTGGTAAAACCCTCAAAGCAAAGTAAATGTCGTACCTTTGTAGCAAAATACGAGTGAAATCACATTGTGGGTCTTTCAAGCTTGGTTTAGGAAAAATAACCTTTTGCTGAATATGTGAATGCAGATGTCAAAGATCTCTTCCAAGGTTTGGAGGATTAAACAAGAGACGGCATGGGAATTGTCTTCCTCTCAAAATTAGATTGTTTTAATGGGGCAGACAACTTCTTGTGCCGCTAAACCTGACGTGATGAGTCTCTGGGAGAGGAATGTTTTGTTGCAAGCAGTGTTTCATTAAAAAAAGGTTAATTTCTTGGACAGAAAAAACAAAGCTTCCTGAAAGAAATGTGCTGTAGATGCAATTCCAGTACTTTCAAGGTTTTGGTGCCTGCTGAAGCATAGTAGTGCCTCAGGAGCAAAATAAGGGATTTTTTTCACAGATTTTAAAGAAGTTGTGACTTTTCTCAGTTTCATAAGAGCTTCTCAGGAGTTCCAGAATTAACTCTTTTATGTTATCATATGTTGAAACTGAAAAACCCCTTTGTTCACTATGCCAATTATCTTTTTTAGGGTTGAAGAGTATCAACTCTAGTAGATACTCTCAAACCCTAGTACAGTTCAAGCTCTTGATTCATGGGAATATGTTTAGCTTTGCTAAGCTCAGTCTGTGCAAAAACTTCCGCTCAGCATTTCTGAGTTTTAATTATTGTCTTTTGATTGAATGAATGGATTTTGCAGTAGGATAGCTGATATTTATGCATTTAAAACACATAAGTCTGGAGGATCTGATATTCCAGAAGATGTTTGAGTGAGCTGAGAAGTGAGGCTGATGTTTTACTCTTCTATTTCTTGGTAGGTTCAGTAGTAATTATTTACACTGATGAATAGGGAACTGGAGCAAAAATGTTCTGCCCTGGGCTTTTACTGTAACTTTGAGGCTGCGCAAAATATCTACTGTTTCTTTTTCATGAAGAGCAATGCAGGGGATGTGACAAAATGTGCCTGAGGAATACGGTGGTGACAAGATCCTATGTGTGAGGAAACCAGCAGGAACCAGGGTGGGATGTTCCCCAGGGGGCCAATCAGAGCAGCTCTGCTGACTCCCAAAAGGACAGTTCAGGAAGCCTGATGATCTGGCCCTACCTACCGAAATATCTTCTCAAACGAATGATCCGTATTTTCGTTTTTTCATGAGAAAGTCATCTACCAGAATGCTCCCAATAACCCCCACCAATAACCGAGCAACAAACTCCAAGGAATACCCTTTATACAGATTGTAATGTGGTGGTGCCAACAGGCGTGCTGTAACTAAATACTCCAATAAGGGAGGCACTACCACAGAAATAAACATTTGCATGCTTCCCATGTAAGCCAACTCCCCAAATGCTGGGGTTTAATTGAAATATTCCTTGAACAAGTTATTCCCAGTTACCTGCTGCGAGGTTTCTGAAGGGGAAATGGCCTGTTGGGTCACGTGGAGGGTTCGTGCCATGCTCCCATTTTACTGCCCTAAGTAGTTACAGCATCATTACAGGAAGCAGAACCTACCAGAGCCAGGGTCTTCAAATGTCACCGAGCAGTCGCTCTCTTTGCTCCCCTCTGAAACACCTGGCATTGCTCTTGGGATGCCTGTCTGGGTGTAACCCTGCTGACAGATTATGGCAGCTGATACCATCCTTGCTCTGTTTCCTTTGATCTGTTCTCACAAAGTGCAGCTCACTCAAAACAACTGAAGGAAGCAGAAGCCATCAGTTTTCTTGAAATTATTTTTTGGGCAAATCTATACATTGGCTTTGGAAGTTGCTTGTGGAAATAAACCCAGGATTGCTTTAAAATTTGATACACCTCAAGAACTGTTTTGAAACTTGATTAATTTCTAATTAAAGTGAAATCTGAAGCCATATGGGGGTTTCGATAAGTTCAGCTTTTGTTGCAGGAGCAGTTCTACACAAGTTCTTTTATCTCAGGGGCTGGCTGTTATTGTACCATTTTACATTATAGTTTCTAAATTCACCCCACACAGTCTCATTGACTTCAGTGGGAATTTTCCTAGAACAAGGAATTAAATAGTCTTCAGAATTAGTTCCCCCATGAATTCAGAATATTAGATATTCGCTCAAGTTATGTTACATGCTGTCAATTTTTCACCTGTTAAAATTCTTGGAGCAGATGCAATAAAACTTCTCCAAGCTTGATAAGAAAAGTTACAGATCGTTTGAATTTTCTGCAGAAGTCTGGGAGTTTGGCTGGAGTTTGGGAAAGCTGCTCTGAGGTTCTCTTTCAGAAAGGAATTTTCCGTGCTAAGCTCCATATTTCACTGCTGTCAATTCTGCATGACTCTGGTGTTATGCATTTAAATAAAGAGAAATAACACTTTTTTTTGGTGAATCATAAGTAAGTAATAAAGGTCAGAGAAAACAACAACAAAAGAAAGAAGAACCACAATAATTTACTTACATGTTTGGTTTTGTGTATGTGATGAAAAACAAAATGTAAGGAGTATATAGGAAAATTGAGGATGGGATTGTCATTAGCTGTACAAAACTGCAGGAATACATCTTAAAATGCCCACGTTCCTTCATATGAAAGCAAACTTTAAGCTTGAAAGATTTTAGTCTTTCTTGGCTTTTCTAGATGTGCTCATCTGTCAGTGTAAGTGAAATCCTAAAGCCAGCAGGAGGGACATCAGACTTCACATGTGCCCACTCGACCTTTTTCTTTCATTTTTCTAACTTGCAGATAAACTGATTGATTACAAATTATTGTCATTCGCCTTGATCCTGCCTATGAAGGCTGCTTCCAAGTGTTTTCATTTCAGGTTTTTTTAATCCTACGATTTTTTTGAAAAGGCGCCTTTTCTCTAATCAAATACTTTTGACAAACCATGGATGATTTTGATATTAATTCACAGTTTTTATCTGTCAAATATATTTAATAAATACTTACTTTTGAGACTGTATTAGCAAATAATAGAGGTCCACATGTATCTGTATTTGATGCATAAGCTTCCCAATTTCTATTAAGTCAAGGAAAGAGGAGTTTATTAGAATTTTCTGCAGTGAAGTTTATTTAACATTTTCTAGTTGAGTGCCATGTATATATACTACACCCTTCTGAACTGGCATTCTTTTAGCCAACTAGAAATGCATCTTTGGGGTACAGTTGGTTTCTAGAAAGCATGAATGCTATGGATGTGTTTTGGTTTTCTGTTTCAAACTGTGTGGTGCCAAATACGTGGCTGTTTCGTTCAAGGAAAAAATCAGGTACTCTGAAAACATCGTAACCATGTCACCTTTAAAATGCTTTAAGTACTTCATCTCAATGGATTGAACCTTGGCATCCAGCACAGAAAAAACTTTTTTTTTTTTTTTTTTGGTTCTCTTTTGTTTCCCCCTACCCTTCCTGGGCAATATGGACATTTTTTTTTCCCCTTCCCTAAACCAGGGGTACAGCACATCTTTGTTTTGTCAAGGAGAAGCCCAAGGTATTAACACAGTAGTGAGTCTGAAGTTTCACCCATGGGATTCCCCCAGTGGGCAGTGTGGCAGTAGAATTTTAGCTTGGAAATCCTCTAGAAGATAATTTGGCAGTATACGCTACAACAGTTCCTAATTTTATTTTGAAGCAAGCACTCCAGATCATGACTTTAGTTCTTCATTGGTCAAGCTGATATAGACGAGTTTGTTCAAGTGATTCTATGTGCAAACCTTGGTTTGGGCATGATTTGTCTAAAGCAGCTGTGAGTGAAAATTCTTCCTTATTGTATAGGTAGAACACTGAAGTTAGAGGCGTTTTTGTGATGTAATATTGTGACAGAGCATGTGATGAACTGGGTGGTGTGTGGTGCAAACAAGTGGGGAAAGTGAAGTGCTACACTGATACTCAAAAGATATTTTTAGTCTTGACTGAGTATCTTCTCTTCCTCTGCACTATGAAATGACATAATTTATCATCTCAAGCTCTCCTGTGCAGACCTGGGGAACAGATAATGCCCCATGAAGGCTAAGGTTTCAGATAAAGCCATGTGATCTCAGCAGCCAGCACATAATGAAAAATACCAAATATTGAGGAAGCTTTCAGCTGGCAATTCTGCAGGGCAACTTTTGGCCATTTGGGATGTTGCTTCCCCAGGACCTTGCTGTCTGTATATGGTGCTTCTTGTGATGGAGAAAAGACAGAAGACAGACAAAATGTCAAGATTTGTTATGTGTAGTATCTAGCTTGCTGTTCCCAGCATTTTTTAAATAAATACTGTTATTGTTCAAGGTCAGCATAAATCCTCAATGTACTTAATTGATTCTGGAGTGAAATACTAAATTCAGGATGTGTGTGTGTGTATAGAAAAAATGGATTGTTGATATTTGTTGCTGATATATATCAAGCAAGGTTGGTTTTTGTCATGCTCTGTTTTGACTATTGTTCTGTAAACTTACTTCAAGGAAGATATTTCTGTGACAGATTCATGATGAGCTGGCCTCAGCTAGGTTGCCTCACTCAAAGGATTGTGCCTTTGGTTACTCCATCATGGCAGAGAAAACAGGAGACAGAGTTGCAGTCTCAGAGCACAGCAGAACTTTTTTGTAATAAAATGACTCTATGGAGAAGTTGGGGAATCATTGACCTAAGTAAGAATGAAACAACCTTTTCAGAAAGGGTTATGGGGCCTGGTGAACTGGAGCTGTGGGTTATAGCAGGCTTCAACATTTGCATTGGAATTATCTTCGAGCACTGTCATGAAAACACAGGATGAATGCATAACTTTATTTCTGAATGAGAGATGGTGGTTTTCTGAACAAATCAAGTAAAAATAACTTTATGTACTGCTTGGAGTCAGAGGCTGCTAGAAAGCATCCAAAACAAGTGGGAAATAGTGTGGCTCTCTACCTGTGGGATTAAGGCTCCTCCTAGTAACGTTCACTTAAACCTACTGCCTGTTGGATGTACCAGTGTTCATCAGTTCACTTCTCAAGGCTTTTTCAGGCTTTGATGGTGAGATCACAAAACCAGTTGAGGTATTAAAAGAGCATCCTAGATATGGTCTAATAAACACAGATATTTGTCATTTTGTCAGAAAAGAAAGGCTCCCAGTGCAACAGAAGAAAACCTATATTTGATAGTATATGAAAATTTATCTCTTGTAGTCCCATTTGTGACTGCTGGTTTTTTTTCCCCCAGCACATGTGTGATGCATCCCAAGGGAAAGTGTTATTGAATGTCTTTCTGGCTATTGAACCCTTCTAAACTGAGGCTGGGCATGTTGTTTGACCTGCATAGTAGTGCTTAAATTGTACAAATTATGGCGTAGCTGGGGAGCTGAGGGCCTCATGGTGCCAGATCTTCAGGAGACTTCTCATCTTTGTAAGAATTTGGTGAACCCTTCAAGAACAAGAGCCTAATGGGCCATCTGTTCTGATTTCATATGATTTTATTGTGAACAAGTGGCAGCTGACATGAACAGATCACCCTGGCCACTTCAGCTTTGCAGTGGGAAGTGTTGGTGCTTGCAGTGTCATTGCCATGTTGGTGAAGCTGGTTGAGAACTTCAGACCTTGTACTTTTTAAATTTAAAAAAAAAGCTTGGGGTTTTTTTTTTCCAGTTTTAAACAGCCTTGATACTTGATCTCATTTGTAATCAAAGAGTAGCAGAGAACATTGTTAACTTATTTTTCAAAAGACATTTGGCTAAAAAGAGGTTTTGACTTACTGGTGAAGTGGATTTTGCCAAGCAACAAAAGCCTGAGCCAGACAAAACAAACTCCTGCATCCCAGTTCCACCCTGTGAGTGGATGACTTCAGCAGGGACTCTTTCATGTGGCTAAAAGCAGTGTCCCTCTGTCACAGCACACACTGGCATGGAGTTCTTGCACGTTAAAAGCCTTTAAAAGCAGCAAGAAAATGGTGTTGAAAAAAGAAAATTATGTCAGTGTTTTGGGCTGTGGAACTTTCTTTTTGCTCTCTAAGTTCTTTCTGATGCTCCTGTAATTGGAGCAGGCAAGGAATAGGGTGTCTGTGATCTTTTCTCTGGTCAATACCACTAATGCTAACTACAAGGATGGTGAAACATTTAGTCCTTGCTCTGATTTCCCTTTTATCTTTGTTGTCCTTCATATGCCTGGGGAAAAATGCTAAACCCTCACCCAGTTTTCTAAAAGCATCTGATTATTTGTGCAGAACTGATTACTGTTAGAAGCCAGCCTTTATTAGGTGAAAAACACATTAAAACTTTTTAGTATGGGAAGCAAGTGACTTAATGGTGAGAACTGGGTGTCTCCTAAAGTGCCTTGGGTTTGTCTTTGAAAATACCCTTGAGGGAAGAGAAAAAAATATCCCTTAAAAAAATAAAAAGAAAAAAAGGAAAAAACCATAAGATGAATGAGTGTGTGATGCTGGTGAGCACAGCTGCTCTTTCTCTCTATGTGTGCACATAACTTGGGGTAGAAAGTGGGTCTGGACTGTGGGAAATTATGATTAAATGAAGTGCCCTTCTTGTTATTTCCAATGCAAGAAGATTTCATTACTCTATTGATTTAGAGTGATTAATGTTTTCTTTCTCTCTCTTTTTTTCCTCCTTTCTTATTTTTCTTTTAGGCTGTATTGTCAGAAGAGTGGCCATTCACAGCTGCTTATTGATCCTAGCCAGGGCCGAAAGATGATTGAGTGCTGTGACTTTTTGGGTCCCGTTGTTTCTCCTTGTGCTCTGGTGGAAAAACAACTAAAAGTATTCCCAATAACAATATCTCTGGATGTTCTTTTGGTCTCTGAATATATAGGGATGGAGATGGAAATGCCAATGACTGCCTGACAGCCAGTCTAAGATGAATGCTCATCATTTTATGAGATAACAATCAGCTATAAACATGCAATCTGCTTCTTTAGGACAAGACGGAAGTATTTAATCTGTAAAACTGCAGACATACAGTAATAAAGAATTATAAACAAAGAAAAGATTTAAGGATTTGGCCATACTGTAGTTTGTTTATGGTAACCAAACTCCTAGAAACATGTTTGATTAGCTGATCAACGAGAAGCTGTTACTGGGTTTTATATTGTCCTGTCACTGGGATAATGACATTGGGGATGTAATTGGCTCTTTAGTTTGTTTGATACTATACATATTTGAATCCATAAATAGGATTTAGCTTTGCTAAATATAGGTTGGTATTATGGAGCAGTGCTAAGACTGTCTTAATGTTTTGCTTCAGCATTTTAATGAACAAGAATGGTTTTATTTCATGCAAGTGTTTCTTCTCCCGCTTGTGAAAAATGTGGACAAGTGAAAGCATAGCTAATAGGCTGATGAGGGAACTAAAGAGGATGCTGGAAGAGATTGTGGAATTTTAATCATTGTCAAAATAGTAGATTTTATATCATTCTGAACTGCTCTTGTAATTCAGTTGCCCTGGCCTACATGGCTCATGTATACAGCAGACACCACTCTTGGTCATAGGCACATGAGTTTTCTATCTGCTTCCACCTCTGGTTCCAAAGCCTACTCCTCTCCCCTAAAGGATATTTCTGTCACTGGATACCTGTGGATTTAAGGGCATTAAGCACTATTTTCTTACTGCTGAGATACATTGTGAAGTGACGAGGGGAAGTTCTCCTGGTTGGTGGCCATGTTGTTGTTGGGGGATATTTAGGAGTGACAATCTGTGGCTGATCACAGGCATTGCTTTGAACTTGGCTCATGGGAGTTATGTAAACTTTCTGCAGGGAAGAAAAAAAAAAAATCAGAAGAATAAGAAGGTTTCACTCTCCTTTATGCCAGCCCAAAAGTAAACAGCAGCCGGAGCTCAAATAATTAAGATGTAATGTGTTTATGTGCTTCGTGCTACAACTTCGTAGTAACTTGAATGATCTTTCCATTTAGGAGTCAGACAGTGGAGGCTGCTGCTTTTCCAGTGAAATCTGGAATTCTGGTAAAATTCTTCAATTGCCTCTAACCTGTGTGCAGAAAATGCTGCTGGTCTTCTCCCCCTGCTGACAGTCTGTTAGGCATTGGATGTTAATTTAAAAACCTCTGTGTGGCTACTGCAGTGTGAAGGGAGTTAGCAGAAACTCTGTGGGTCTGTTATTCCACAGGTTCCTCCATGCATAGGAAAACATTCCTTGAGAATTTTCTTTGTAGCTGCAGTGGAAGGATCATGAGCAAAGAGCTGCAAGGAGATGGCCATGCAGGGGTAGAGGTGTGTGGGACCTGTAAGTAGCCTCGTGGTGAAAGCCATGTGCAATGTAGGCAATCCTGGCATTTGGGCTTCTCAGTTTTACAGGGAGGAAAGCCTCATTGTTCCAGTTTGATGAAGAAAAAATTGTTGCTATCTTCCTTCTGTGTGTTTTGTGTGCTTGTGGGGTTTTTTTTCTCCCCACCCCCCAGTTAGGTTTGTTTGCCCTGTCACTGATATTTTTACTCTGGCAGAGAATATTTGGAGATCAGGGTTACCTGAGCACAGATGCTGACAGTTGTGCTGCAATAAAGCTCTGCTCGTGTCCTCATCATAAATCACAGGCCCTAATTTGGAGACTTTTATATTACAGGTATGTCTTCTGAATTACCCTCTGCAATTAAAGTGCCATAAAAATACCTGCCATGGATTTTAATAAGCACCCTAGTCATTGTAATGCCAACTGTCTGCTGGCTGCTGTTGGGATGTTAAATTTTTTACTGCTGTTAAATATAGTGAGCAGCATGGCTGCTGCCAGTTGTTAGGAGAAACACCAGCGTTGCCACCAGCACAGCTGTTTAGCTGGAAGTGTAGTGTTGTCTCCCCTGAGGGAAGGAGGCATTTATGAGAAGGAAAGGTGTGATGCAGACAGCAATATCATTCCTCTGGCTGTCAGGGGCTGGCACGTCCTAGAACAGTCACAACAGCAGCAGAGCTCAGTGCTAAATAAAAATTCAATAAACCAAAGAGAAATTCTGCCTGGAAAACAGCCATGAAGATCGTGTCCTGCCCTTTACTCTCAATCATGCTGCTGACCACCCCATGGGTGAGGGTCAAGGGGAAGATGTGGGTGAAGCAGAAAATAGCAGACTTCTGCATTTTGTTAAGGGGAAAAGATGCCAGGGTTTCCAGGCACAGAGCATTGAAGTCAAGAATGAAGAATGCATTCACAGCTAGAAAGATCTGGCAAATCCAAGGTCTGATACTGGTAGGAAAAGGGGCTGCTTGTGAAAATGTAAAGATGCCGGCTTTCAATCCATCCCTTTAGGACAGATTTAACCAACTGGTTCTGAAGTTTGCTGTTTTCTGTGGAATTACTGACTCCATCCAAGAGAGAGATCTGTATTTCATTGTCTTTAACTGGACGGCCCAAATTAGTGGCTTTCTACATAAAGGACCGTCTCGTTTCTTCACAAAGGACTGAAAACCAGTCAGCAACATCCCTGAAGTAAGAAAGCTGCACCATGTTTGTAATGACGTGGTTTTGATCCTTTTGAAATCTAATTCAATCAAATTGTTGTTTCCTTCAGATTTTGTGTCTTGAATAGAAGTAATCTGTTTGCTATTCAAATAAATCTTTCAGATCTCAGCACGGTGGGGAGGTCTTCACATTATCTGACTCATGCATCTCACAGAGATGCTCTGAATTGTCCCATTGACTTCTCACCATTGCTCACATAAAGAATTCAGTCTCATAAATTGCAAGGAGGTAAACAAAGTAAACAAAGAGAGTCTAATGATGGAGTTGGTGAAACTCTTATTCAGAATTTTAAATGGATGCAGCTGAGTATTTAATGGAAAAAGAGTCATATTATTAAGGAAGCAAACAAATATATTTTACCATTAGAAACTGTCAGTCCTAAAAATTAGTGGCATATTGTGGGAAAAACACCAAACTACTTTTGTCCATGTCTCATTATTCCTTACAGTTCAGAGAAAAATTGTAGAAATAACACTTGGGTCAATATGCTGCTGATATATTTGTATGCTGTGCCTCAGATCATGTGTAATGACTTATCAAAAATTTTTTAGTTATTTGTCTTGAGTTTTATAAAAGATACACATCGATAATATGTCCTAATATTGAAATATTTTGCTTTCTTGTTAAATCTATGCACCATAGGACATGCTGTTGAGGCATTAAGTTTCTATCTCCTGGCTGATTTGATTTATTACTAACTTTTATCTGAAGGATATAAATGAGGCTGGAATTGCATTAAACCTTCATCTGAACTGCACATTTATTTGATATAGGATAAAGAAGAAGTAAAGCATTTTCCCATGGCACTTCGTTATTTTTTTTGTCCAGTGGAGATGCATGATTTTTTCCTTTTGTACACACACATACTCCTGCTGTTCTACAAGATTGCACAAAATATTTACAAGTGTCTTTTAATTAAAAGAAAGGGTTGTCAGGGCACAGCACATGCAAAGAATATTTTATTTTCTGCATGTGTTACCTGTAGTACACCGCTACTGCAAATATTTTATTTAATTTATTTATTAAATCAATGCTATATCTGGCTTAACTTTCATTTCTCATGCCCTGTAATTTGTGACAGTTTTCTGCCATGATAAAGTGAAATTTTAATTACAAAGTATAAAGCCAGAAGGGATTGGAGGTAACTGATATATGGCCCAGCTTTCCAAAGGAATAGCTTTCCCCGCAGATGGAGTCAAGTGAGCATTTCAATGTTGTGCATAAGTCTAATGATCCCTATTTTCCTTCAAAGGATCAGATTGTTGGGATGTGCCTTCAGTGACACTTTGTTGTCCATGGACAATGCAAGATGGGCAGCAGAGATGCTTGGCTGGCCTGAGCGAGGCAGAAAGCCAATTCTTGCTGGGTCTGATTGAAGAACTTTAAACAGTTTTCTGACAAAATCTTCACTAAAATGAATATTTTGATATTTTGGCTCCTCTATGGAAGATTTTTATTCCCACCAACATTACTTTGTCCCATTTCATATATTACATTTTTCCCAGGGTAGAGGGAAATGAGGGAAAGATTTCTCAGTGAGCAGAATAATAATTTCCTAGAGCAGCAGCAAAATCAAGAAAAGTGTGAAAACCTTATTGTGTAAACCTTAGGGAATAAAGGATGTAGGGATTAGTTTGTTGAACAAGCGTCAGTGTTTGCTTCTCCCACATGATGCCATAGCACTGCTACCTTTTAGACTGTTACAAAATGGTCCCTTTTCACGAGTAACAAGCAGCAGGACAGGAAGAAATGGCCTCAAGTTGCACCAGGGGAGGTTTAGATTGGATGTTAGGGAAGACTTCACTGGAAGGGCTATCAAGAATTGGAACAGGCTGTCTGGAGGAGTAGTTTGGGTCATTGTCTCTCAAGTTAATTAAAAGATGTGTAGTTGAGGCTATCAGGTTTAGTGGTGGACTTGGCAGTGCTGGGTTAATGGTTGAACTTGATCTTTGAAGTCTCTTTCAACCTAAATGAATCTATGCTCCTACGATTTAAAAAAAGAAAAAGGAAGGAAACAACTTTCATTTTCTGACTAGAAAATTCTGACTGGTTTGGAACAAAATTGTGGAGGAGGGAGCACCTTGATGTCCTGCCTTTCAAGACCAGGCTTTTTGTAGCCCAGGCAGTTTATTCTTGCCATTGTGAGTGAGATTTGCATAAATGATGTAACTTAAAAGTTAAATCTAGCTCCTTAGCAAAGTGCTTAGGGTATAAATAATGAATGAACTTCAGATGCTGTGGTTTGACTACTGACAGGTCAGTAGGAGGGGAAGGGAGAACCAGCTTTAGAATTTGCAGGATTTGTAGCTGCCTGTGTGTATTCATGTTGTATAGGCATGGTGGCTGCAAGATAACTGTCTTAAGTTATTTTGTAAGAACTTGCCCAGCATATAGGATGTGTTCACTTATAGTCCATTTGAAATTGGATTTGAAATTCTCATAAATGTTGGAGCTGGATTTGGATGCTGAATTCTTGTATTTAGCTGAGTCAGTCAGATAAAGTCCCTCTGGTACCTGATCACCACGTCACTGTGCAGCTCCCTGGTGGGCATGGATGAAGCAACTCCAGTTTGTTTATTGTACTGCATAGTACAGCATAATACATATAGCTCAGCTTGGGGCTGGGTGGGATGTCCTCATTCCCTGTGTGTGGGTCACCAGAAACTGTCCCAGCCCCTCAAAGGTCATTTATCCAGTTTGTGTTGCTGCTGACTCCAGATCAGTCCTTCCTGTAAGGGAGTAGTGCTAAACATTCACTGAACCACACGCTCAGTAATCAACATTTTGTGAGCCAAAACCAGTTCATTGAAAAGGTCTTCAGCTTCTCAAGTATTTTCTAATCTAAGCTAGAGGTTGTTGGCTTCCCAACTTGATTTCCCAGTGGGTTCGTCCTTAAGAAAAGCCAGTGCCAAACAGAAAAAGATTTTTTTATCTGAAACTTTGTAGTTTGGAAGCTCCTTTCACATCTGTTTATGTATCAGCAAAGGGAGCCCACAAGATGAAAGAAAAACTGCTTTTATACTTTGCCAGAAGTAATCTTGGCATCTGAAACTGATGTGGCTTTAGTCTTAGCTTGGATGGAATTCATTCCTGCTTCTGGTTAAAAAAAAAAAAAAAAGGATGTAATAAACATTTACACTGCAACAAGATGATAAAATGAAAACGTTGAGATCCATATCCTCCCTTTTTCCCAGCTGAAAGAGCTCTTCACCTTCCTTTGCAGAGAAAGCCACTCACCCTCTTCTTTTACTTTTTGTACAGTTGAGTGTATGTGTGTGTGTGTTTGTGTGTGTGTATAAAGTTTAACTGTATTTGAAAATTTTTTCATTTCACAAATTTGTTCTTTTTTTTTTTGTTCACTGCTAAGCAGACAGAATTTGGTCATGGTGCTGCTGATGTGTGCCTGCCTTTTGTGTATTCTGACTGGTTAACAGAGCCAGGCAACACCATGCGAGCTCTAAAATGTCTACAGAGAAGAGAGAAAAACCCACATTGGTGAGGGAAGGGTGGGTATTAATCCAGCCTATTGGGCTGTGGTTTATTTTGCCTTTTTATTGGTCACAGTGATATTTTGTTGCTGCTGAAATAGGATTCTCTTCAGTGGAAAGCATTTTTTTTCACAGCATCCCTCAAGCTCCCCTAAACTGTGGCAAAAGAGGAAGTACTTCTTCCTGGCTGGTTACTGTGGCTCCTCTGCCTTCTATGCTGTCATTAGGCTGCTTTCCAGTTATTTTACCCCAGGGTAAAATGCTAAAGCACCTCCAGTTCTCACATGTGTTTGTAGTGCAAGTTTGTGTCAAGGATTCTCTGTGCTTGACCATAGGGACAAAGCTGTAAAACGTGTCTTTGTGCTGGGCATTGTGCTAATTTTCCACAGGAAGAGGTACATCTGAGAATCACAGCACCAAATCACACTGAATTCTAGCCTCTAATCTCTAGCACCAGTATAGGGGGGTGTTTTGGGAAAAGGGTTTGGTTTGAGTTGGGTCAATTTTTCTTTTTGCAGGGTGGTGGTGATATTTTGAAGTGCTGCTCTCCTTTGGGAAGGTAAAAAGGGGTTCCTGAGTTTGCCAAAGCAAAAAGAAGAAACAACTGCATAGCTGGTGAGACTTTCATGAGAGTTTCATAACTGGTGCCTGTCCTTGCAGCTTCCTGTTCAGATTTTAAAAGCAACTTCTGCAGTAGTTGCTTCTGCCTTCAGTTCTGTTTTTGCTTTTCCACCATGTAATTAAGGTGGCTGATGTGCAACTCCCATTTCTTCCCATCTCTGCTTTTATAAGATAGAAGCTGATTTTCATTTGCCAGTAGCTTATGACTCTTTGTACTAAACTTTTTAATTCTGAGATTTATGCAAGCTTTTTTTTTAAGGAGTCAGATGAAGTTTATGAAGTCTGGCTGGTACAAAGAAATGTCACTAGTAATTTCCAGTAACTTCCTCTGACTGTCTTCTATTAGAGTATTTTATGCTTTTCCTGGTGGTATTAATTCCACCAGCGACTCAGAGTCGTGTCAATGGCAACTGACATAATTGGCATTTTACAACCTGTGGGCTTCCAAATGTAATTTGCTGAAGCTTTTGCTCTCCTTTGTGCAGCAGGTTTACTTTATCCTGAACTCGATTTGCTCTTCCTCCTCTGGCTCACCTGCTTGCAGGTGAGACTTGTTTGTTGGGAGCTGCATCTCATTTCCCAGCGCAGCTTTTCTCACTAACAAGCATTGTTTCTGTTCCTCCTGCGTGCTTTCTTCCCAGGAAACTTCGGGAAAGAAGGTCTGATTGGGGTGACAAAGCAGGCTGTGTGTGACCCAGCTACCAGAATGCCTATGGGTGCAGTGTTTGATGTCTTTTGCATTGTGTCTGGGTGGGCTGGAAACTTTTAAGTGCAGCCTATAGCAGAAGAAAGGTGGTTTCAAAGCTGTTGGATAATTAGGATGGAAATTCTGGATTATATTCTCATGGCAGTGGATATTTCACATGCTGAACACATTGATTAAAGCTTGGGGCAATATGATTTAATCCTGAACAGATTCTGAAAAATGCAAATATGTGAATTTTTACTTTCCTTTGCCTCTCATTTTCTATATTGTTAAATGGTTTAAACAACTATTACCAGTTCTTTGATTTCAAGGCAAAGTAAATCTTTATTTTGGATTAAAAATGCATTGAAATGAGGATTTCTTGCATCTGAACTTTTTTTTCTTCACAACCATGTTAAGTTTCTAAACCATAACACAGTAATTAGGTTTATTGCAGTATGCCTTGTTGTAGACTTATTTAAGTTCCTAACATAGGGATCTAATTTTGTATTTGATGGCAGAGGGAGAGGATATATAAAAAGGTGTTACACTTTTTCACTGCTCTGTTATTGGAAGGTGGTGAAATAAAAATCAAACCACCCTGAGTGCAAGGATGATGTGCAATGGGTAATATTCCCTTTGGCCTCAAATATTTTATACAGGAATTTTTTGGATGTTGTTGACAGTGATGCATACTAATTAAAATGTAATGATTTTTCCCTTTCAAATAAACATATACATCCTATCAAGAGGCAACTGGATGATCGTAGGTAAATTAATTTTCTGCATTCAGATGTGTTATCTTCTCCCTGATTCACACGTTGCTATAGCAACAATTGACTTCACAAGGCCTGACTTGGCTCCCAAAGAAATATGAAACGCCCTGGTTTATATTTTTCTGGTGTAAGTCATGGAGATGGCTTCAGTAGCAGTAGCTGATCCTTATAGCATGATTTTTCATTTTTAGCCTGAAGATAAAACAGTTTGTTCCCTAAGTTGAATATATTCCTTTTCTTCTGTGTTTACAATTTTACAGTATTTTTATAAGTGGGACCAATCGAGATTGTTACAGAACGCAAAATACAGATGTGATTTCTAAAAGGTGATTCTAAAAAGAGCAATTAATAGTTTTAAATTTTTTTTTTTTGTCATTTTAACATATGTATTCACTTTGTCAGTCTNTTTCTTCCCATCTCTGCTTTTATAAGATAGAAGCTGATTTTCATTTGCCAGTAGCTTATGACTCTTTGTACTAAACTTTTTAATTCTGAGATTTATGCAAGCTTTTTTTTTAAGGAGTCAGATGAAGTTTATGAAGTCTGGCTGGTACAAAGAAATGTCACTAGTAATTTCCAGTAACTTCCTCTGACTGTCTTCTATTAGAGTATTTTATGCTTTTCCTGGTGGTATTAATTCCACCAGCGACTCAGAGTCGTGTCAATGGCAACTGACATAATTGGCATTTTACAACCTGTGGGCTTCCAAATGTAATTTGCTGAAGCTTTTGCTCTCCTTTGTGCAGCAGGTTTACTTTATCCTGAACTCGATTTGCTCTTCCTCCTCTGGCTCACCTGCTTGCAGGTGAGACTTGTTTGTTGGGAGCTGCATCTCATTTCCCAGCGCAGCTTTTCTCACTAACAAGCATTGTTTCTGTTCCTCCTGCGTGCTTTCTTCCCAGGAAACTTCGGGAAAGAAGGTCTGATTGGGGTGACAAAGCAGGCTGTGTGTGACCCAGCTACCAGAATGCCTATGGGTGCAGTGTTTGATGTCTTTTGCATTGTGTCTGGGTGGGCTGGAAACTTTTAAGTGCAGCCTATAGCAGAAGAAAGGTGGTTTCAAAGCTGTTGGATAATTAGGATGGAAATTCTGGATTATATTCTCATGGCAGTGGATATTTCACATGCTGAACACATTGATTAAAGCTTGGGGCAATATGATTTAATCCTGAACAGATTCTGAAAAATGCAAATATGTGAATTTTTACTTTCCTTTGCCTCTCATTTTCTATATTGTTAAATGGTTTAAACAACTATTACCAGTTCTTTGATTTCAAGGCAAAGTAAATCTTTATTTTGGATTAAAAATGCATTGAAATGAGGATTTCTTGCATCTGAACTTTTTTTTCTTCACAACCATGTTAAGTTTCTAAACCATAACACAGTAATTAGGTTTATTGCAGTATGCCTTGTTGTAGACTTATTTAAGTTCCTAACATAGGGATCTAATTTTGTATTTGATGGCAGAGGGAGAGGATATATAAAAAGGTGTTACACTTTTTCACTGCTCTGTTATTGGAAGGTGGTGAAATAAAAATCAAACCACCCTGAGTGCAAGGATGATGTGCAATGGGTAATATTCCCTTTGGCCTCAAATATTTTATACAGGAATTTTTTGGATGTTGTTGACAGTGATGCATACTAATTAAAATGTAATGATTTTTCCCTTTCAAATAAACATATACATCCTATCAAGAGGCAACTGGATGATCGTAGGTAAATTAATTTTCTGCATTCAGATGTGTTATCTTCTCCCTGATTCACACGTTGCTATAGCAACAATTGACTTCACAAGGCCTGACTTGGCTCCCAAAGAAATATGAAACGCCCTGGTTTATATTTTTCTGGTGTAAGTCATGGAGATGGCTTCAGTAGCAGTAGCTGATCCTTATAGCATGATTTTTCATTTTTAGCCTGAAGATAAAACAGTTTGTTCCCTAAGTTGAATATATTCCTTTTCTTCTGTGTTTACAATTTTACAGTATTTTTATAAGTGGGACCAATCGAGATTGTTACAGAACGCAAAATACAGATGTGATTTCTAAAAGGTGATTCTAAAAAGAGCAATTAATAGTTTTAAATTTTTTTTTGTCATTTTAACATATATATTCACTTTGTCAGTCTCAAAACCAGATCTCAAATGGCAAAAAAAACCAACCAAACAAACAATAAAACTATGAAACGTATCAGCAAAAATAGTTTTAATGTGAATTAAAGGAAGGGACACCTTCCACTAGACCAGGCTGCTCAAAGCTCCATCCAGTCTGGTCTTACACACTCCCAGGAACTCCCANTTTTTTTTTGTCATTTTAACATATGTATTCACTTTGTCAGTCTCAAAACCAGATCTCAAATGGCAAAAAAAACCAACCAAACAAACAATAAAACTATGAAACGTATCAGCAAAAATAGTTTTAATGTGAATTAAAGGAAGGGACACCTTCCACTAGACCAGGCTGCTCAAAGCTCCATCCAGTCTGGTCTTACACACTCCCAGGAACTCCCATCCACAACTCTGGAACAGCTATTTCAGTGCCTCACCACTCTCACATTAAAGACTTTTTCCTAATATCTAATCTAAACCTACCCTCTTTCAGTTTAAAGTAATTCCCCCTTGTCCTATCATGTCCTGCATGTTCTTGTAAAAAGTCCCTCTCTCCCAAAAAAGCAAGTAGGTCACAGTCCTGGGACAAAGAACATAGAAATGAAAATAAAATAAATACTCTTGACTGAGATGGTTAAAACTTACTCTAGTGCATTCTTGGATTAAAAAACATGTTAAGGGTCATCTAACGTTGTACTAAAAGAATAAATTAAATTTCATATATGTATATACATGTTCTTTCAATAATTTAACTATGGAGTGGATTTACAAAACAAGGCTTGGACTCTCACTGTCGTCTAAAGAAGATGTCCAATGTGCAGTGCAAGTTCTGACCTTTAGATGTGAACAAAACGTGACCTCAAGGAAAGACCTTTTGAAAGTCAAGAGTAAAATCCTCATCCCACTAAAATGTAATATTTTCATCTGGAATGCATGCAATGAGGTAATTTTTTTTGCTCTTTTTAGGCCTATAGGAAGCTCTTACTGAACTGTGTAAATAAGATAACCTAGGGTATCACATACTCTGAAAAATCACAAGGTAATGCATATTTTCAGAGTTTGATATTTTGTGTCTTTATGTGTGCATTAAATTTACCAACTTTATAGAATTTTTTTCCCCCTCCTCTTCCAGCAAGTGAACAGTGAATCACATGATTGACCTTGATTCTTCCTGGACTGCACTACAGCAATAGGATTTTCTTGTTAAAACATATTTAACCATCAAGTGATACAGCAGCCAAGTGAGAATGTACCTCAGATTACTTAGCTGATGGTTACACATCCATGTTCCCAGAAAATGGCATTATCTAGGAGGTATTTCCAGACCCTTTACATCCCTCATAGAAATAGGCTGAACCTGTCATATATTATGAGGCAATGACCTTGTATGGAGCTTTAAGTACGCATTAACAGGGTTGGGTTTTTTTTTACAGCTTTTCACCAATTATTAACAGAAATAATTTAATTGAGTTCTAGAGGAGATTTTTTCCATTAACTTGTCATTATGGAATTATAATGGATACTTTAATTAGGCAGTGTTTTGAGTGGGAATATTTAACTAAATGAAAATTGGGACAAATACGTTCGCCATGCTCAGTAGCGTTTACTAGAGGCTTATTATACATCACTAAACTGCTCAGGAAATGAAAATAAGTGAGGAAATTTGGCTGAAATATTGGGTATGGCTTTCCTAAGTTTCTCCTGAGATAAGACATTGAGATAATATGCTGGCTTTTGAATTCTGAAACCCCTCTGGTCTGCTCACACACATCCCTCTTCCCTGCTCCCAGATGGAAGAAAATGTTTCACTGCTTTCCAGTCAAAATTCCCAGACATTTTTTTGGCCATGAAAAGCCCTCAGGCTGATGTTTACTTCCAACTTGTGAAGAAAAAGAGTATGTGAGTATTGGAATTCCAATGAAATTAAAACTTAGAGTTTGGGTCAGGGGTCTTTTCACTTGATATTACAGCTTTCCAATAAAGCAGGTGAAAAAGCTTATTTTTGTTTTAATGTTTTCATTTTATCTTTGCCGGGAATAATTTTGAAGTATCTTTTAAAATTCCTAATTGGGTTTATATATTTTTTACTTAATGTACTCTGGAACCTTGAGCAGTAAATTTATAGCGGGACTAAAATCAATTTTTCTCAAAAGTTTTTTTATTTGTCAATATCTTGTAATATTCTTAGTATCCCATGCCTCTCTGTGAGGCTGCGGATTATAAAAATCTTTCTTCACCTATTCTAGAGGGTTCTGCCTCCAGGTACCTTTTACCTTTTCCATTTACTCTGTCATCCACTACAACAAAATAGGATGGGACCCATATGGGCAATGGCTTAATATGCCTGCAGGAGGCCAAAATAAACAATTAAGAAGGTGATATCAGATTGCAGAGGTATCCAACTGTGGGACAGAGGTGACCTCTGGGATAAATCTGCTGGTCTGTACTGCAGCTTTTCTCCTCCAGTGGCCCTTCAGCTAATGGTAGAGAGTGGGTTTTGGAAGTAGGAAAGTTTTTCTGGACTCAAACTTTTCTCCCTGCTACTTTCTTTCCTGTGGGCACTGTGTGTGTTCTCCTGCGTTGGTGGAGGGATAATTTATTACCCATGAAGCAGATGCATAAGGATGGCAAATTAAAATCACATAAGTAATCCTAATTCTGGAATTCCATATTTTTACAGAGCCCAAATCTGCCAAGGCAGTATTCTGCTGAAGTAACTTTTTGGTGTTTTATATACAAACGATTTACTTTTATAAGTATTTGTTGTCACTGCACTGATGATTTATTTTCTTCAGCTGGTGACTCCCAGAGGGCCACTTGCCATGCAATAAGGGGAGAAAGGGCAGGCAGGAAAACTGGGGCAGACCAAGCCTCCCAGGATATTATAATAGTCCCATTTGCTTAGCAGTTATGTGTCCATTCATGGTTCATTAATTTTGATGGTACCTGGCCTGCTTCTTTCTCTTGTCAGCTTCCCCAGAAAAAAGAAATTGATTCATTCAGGGTATTGGACGAGGGGCTGTGCACTGAAAGTTTATTGAAACAATTCTGTATCACCTCCACCTCTCCCCCTTGAACTGCCTTATTTTTAGGGTATCTGTAAAGCATAAATTTCCCATCACAATTTTGTCTAAAAAGATTCTGTGGTATCAGGTTATAGAAGTGTTTTGTGTTTGTTTGTTTTTTTTTCCTGTTGGCATATTTGCCCAGAAAAAAGATGAAGTTTGTGTGCTGTTCTCAGTAGGATTCATGAACAGGAATCATTAAAAAAGCCTAAACTAGTGTTCAAGTTCAGTTTAATTACCAGCCATAGACTTTAGACAGGAAAAGGGACTGCTCAAGTCTTCTTTGCTTCTGGCAATGGCAGTGTTTCTGCTTACTGTACTTTTTCAATGGCTTTGTCCAGTTTAGTTATAAACTTCTTATTAGCAGTACAAGGTAAGTAAATTTTTCTAATAATATATGTTCTCCAGTGGGATGTTAAAGACATTTTGGAAAGTCAATCTGGATAGAAAAAAATTCTCTCTCCGGTAGTTATTCTTTTCAGTGCATCATAAATCACTTTCATATTCAGACCTGGACTCAGGGGAAGAATATTTATGTTCTAGGCTTGAAACAGAACCTGTGAGAGAGAATGCTTGGATTCTGAGTGATGTCCCAAGAATTGTATCTGAAGAGGACCTGCCTAGGGTAGTTCCTGTCTCCCTGTCAGGATCCAGGCTGTGCTCAGAGTTTCTGGTCTGAGAACCTCAATTCCAGCACTCCAGTTTGGGCTGTGGCAGCACAGCCAAGGTGACTCACTGTGGTAGTTCATTTCTGGAGTCTCTTTGACTCCATAAATGGCACAGCTGGGGAATAAAGAAAGGTCAATGGCCAAACTGTGATATCAGGATGCATGACAACAGGATCTTTTCTCTCTCTCTCAAATGTAAAATACACATGAAATAAAATCTTGGGCTCTTTCGGAGAATGACTGTTTGATTTCATTCAGCTAGGACTTGTCTGTCATAAATCCATGAAAATACATTATCCATGCTTCTATTTTAAGTATGTCACAGTTCAGTGCTGCTAAAAAAGCAGGGGTTTTATTTCGGTTTCTTTTTTCCAAACTGTTTTACCGACATTTTTTCTTCCTTCTTTTCTTCTCTGTCTGCTGTGTATCCTGTCATCATATTGCCCTCTCCCCCTCCCGTTACCTATCTTAAAAAGTTTTCCAAGCTGAATGATGAAGGTGGGTTGAGGATTTTTCAAGTTACAGATTTGAATAATAATCAAGGTGGTACCAACCATGACCCAGGGGCTGTGTTACCATCAACTTAGGGGAAAAAAGATGCTTAAGTTAAATATAGGCTTAATGTTGGTAAATGATTATGCAGCCTAATATGTGCATCAGTTTTACATAAGAGTTGCTTGAACATAAAAGTATTGAGGGAAAACTTCTGTATCACTTGCATCTTTTTGCAGTGCCATCAGTATTGGTGTAAATACAAGGGGAGAATCTCTTATCTGGAGAGGTTCTGTGTTTTGCAGTTTTAAAGGCATAAGCATTTCTGGACATCAGTGCTTCCCTGAATAAAACTCTATATTCACTTGTGAGGATAATTTTAGTGATTAAAATGTAATTAGTGACTAAATAGGTAAGAGTGAAACAGAAATCTCCACGGCATGAGAGGTTTCTGACTCTTGGAAGGGTGTTAATCCCATTGGGGAGTTTGGGGGAATAGAAAAATAGCAATAGTAATTATCTAATTAATAGGCATCAGGGTCTGCTTTCTGTAACTGTTTTTCAACAGATATGTTGCAGTTATTGGAGGCAGAAACATGAGGGTAAACTTGCAAGTAGAGCAAGGCACAATTAAATCTGAAAATTGAGACCTGAAACATTAATTAGAAGATCATTAACTATGACTCAAGATAATGTGCCTTCGTGTCTTTCCTTCCTCCTGTTCTTCCCCCTCTTGAAAAAAGTATGAATTCCAATTTATCATCACTTCATGAAGGAAACTGCAATTATGTTTTGCTTCCATGTGATCTCATAGTGATCTGGGGATTGAAAACCCTGTTTCATTTCACTCTTAAGAAGTCCGATGTGTCCTTATGGCTAAAGGGGGATGAGAAATCAAGAAGATGGGGACTGCCTAAAAGGAAATGTTTGAGGAGAGGTTTTGGATAAAGAAGAAAATACTGAGTCTCTGTCGATATAAAGATTAGACTGGGGCTGTTTTCTCAGTAAGCATGATTTAAACATGGTTAATTTAATTTGAAAAAGGCTGAAAGAGACAGGCGGGTATGGTCTCAGAATATACAACCAGCTGTCTTGAATTCAGTGAAAATGCACTCTACAAGACGGGATGTGGAAATTGAGGCATTTGCAAGACTTGGGAAATATAAGAGGGGAGATTTATTACCAGGAACTACAAATCAAAGTAATTTCTGATTCATCCACAGCTGGCAAGCACAGCACCTATTATTTCTGATAATACGCGCTTTCATTTCATGGACAATGTGAGTATTTAGCTTTCAGTTTTTCAAGACACTTCATTAACAGCAATGAAGGTAAAATTGAGTAAAAAAATCACCTAATTCATTGTTTTTCATTTGGTTGGCAAAAAGACAAACAAAACACTACTCCTGCTTAGAATGACAACAAGCTTTCTTTGTTCTCTGAATTGCTGATAATAGAGGGAATAAATGTTCTGAGGGTGATCATGAATCTGTGTAAGTTACTGTGATTGGGGTTTGAAAATATTTTGACTTCTAAAGAAGTTTTCAAGTAAAGTGGGTTTTTTCGTTTTGTGGTTTTTTCTTTCCTTAAGATGGGAAAAAGTTGCACATCTTATTTTCTGTGGGAGCTACTGGGTTTTTTCTGTTCATTTTGGGTTTTTCATTCATTTGCTTGCTTGGGTTGTTTAATGTTAGAAGCCTGGTGAAATTGAAAACATTCCTCATCTATTGGTGAATCATCAGATACAGAATATTCTGCCTCTCACATGACCAGGTGCCACCACCAAAAACAGACTTAGGGGCTATATAGCTTCCAGTTGTGATGCCTTAGGTTTTAACTTTTATATTTTTCAAATCCTGTATTCCTAGTGTGTAACTCTGAAGTGTCCTGTAGCCTGTGAGCTGCTGCTCTCTCATGCTAAGACAGACATAACAAAGCCTCTCCAGGCTTGCTCTCCAAGGACACCCAGACCATTCTAGGCCCAAAATGTGTAAACCAGCATCTTGAGAAGGGGGGCAAGCTGAGGGGAAATTCCATCATTAGCTAAAGTTTAATTGGTGAAATTGAGTTGATATGCAAATGAACCAAACCTATAAAAGTGTGAAGAACTTTTGACTCATCGTCCATCTTGGGTGCAGCCTTTGGCCTGCCCAGAGTGTACCTCTGAAGGCCTTTCAAATAAATATCCACCTTTATTCCCTTACTCCTGTCTAGTCTCTGTTTCTAGGTTGGCCTCTTTAGGCATCAATTGGATGGCACTTTGTCACTCCAAAAAGGGTTTTGATCCCCTTCAAGAGGGGATCTTCCTTTAAGGTACTTCTAAGTTGTTGCTTAGATGGCAAAATGTGTTGCTGTGTGGTGAGACCTTGGTTGCTGCTGAAAGTCCAAGTGATTTTTGTATTTCAGAAGGATCAGGGTTTGGCAATGCCTATGCACATCTTTGAGGACTGGGGACACCAGATGCATAAATGGATTAGGAAATTCTACCTTTGACACAGAGGAATCTCATTGCTGGGCCTTGTAACTGTTGTCTTTGCCATCTAAATGAAATACTACAAGCTGCCAGCTACCAAAGATGGCCATCAATTGTCATTTCTATTAATATGTGATTTGTGCAGACAGAAGTCATTATAATGATTCAAAGCTCTAATCATCATGATAATGGAGCCTAATTGCTAGGTTCCTTAAAAACTTTAAGACAAAATTCTATGCTAATACCATCTGAAAGCTGGCAGCAATTTACTATTTCTCTTTTGATCAAACTTGTTTTTTGCAGGGGGTAAAAAAAGTGTTTTAATTATGTACTTGAAAAATAATCTTGGTATTATAGATTCAGGTAGACAATAGGGACAGTAACTTTATTACTTTTCCCCTTTAGTAAATAAAGACCACATATAATCTAATAGGTGAACATGCTTTTATTAAAAATAGGTAATCAAGCTCTTGGAAGAATTTAATTAAATTCATTTTGCCTTTTTTTTTTTTTTTCCCCTCCTTAAGGCTACTAAAATATAAAGTGGAAAAAAACTACAAATATTCTAAATTTTAATCTGATCTGATTTCAGTGCTGATCTCAGTTCTTGGAATGCTCTGAATATGTGTATCCTGCACATCTGTTTCTGCACAAGAAATATGTCTCATGGAGAGGTAGTCAACAGTTACATTTCGTCTCAGGGCAAAAGTGCCATTGTAAGGGTGACATTTCACATTAGCCCATCACTAGCCCTAGAGTATTCATCTGGATAATGGGAGCGCTCTGCCACATCAAGGCCCTTTCTTAGCACACTTTCATTTTTATAGTTTGCTTTCTGTGCATGCATCAGAACAGAAAAACTCCCCAGCAATGCTTTGTCCAGCCCATGAAGCCAATCTTTCTTACTATGGGACAGTAAGTCTGTTTGAGCTGAAGAACCAGTGCGTTTAGCACCTTTTTTGTGTTAGCTAGACAGCACTCTGAAATTGCTTCTGGTTTCCTTGCAAATATCACTTAACACTTTTCTTGAACAGCACCAGGATCTTGGCTCTGCTTGTTATGTATGGTGCCATGAGCTGCTGGCTGTCATTTAGTAAAGCACTTATGCCTTGAATAGCACATGAATTTCTAGGTAATTCACACCCATGATGATTTCTTTCTTTCTTTTCCTCTTCTGCTTTTTTTTTCTTTTTCCTCCTTTCTTTTATTGGTATTGCTACCACAGGCCTTCTCTGAGGGCTTGTGCAACCTTTGGAAAAAGAGGTCCTTCCCCACATTTGTCAGCTGTGCCTTAGGCTTTGATCTGTACTATTTGTTCTCTTTCATGCAGCTTTTCCGAGTGTATGCAGATCTCCCTGGGTTTTATTTTTAGCTCCCTGTTTGCTGCAGCCCAAAGAGTGCAAGCAGGTAAATATTTCCCTACCTCATAAAAATGATCTCTTGATCATTTGTTTACCTGAGATTTGCATCTCTAGTAAACAGCTGACTTCAACTCTGCCAGGTAAGCTGATACACACAGTTCCTTGGTTTCTGCAAGGTTTCATAAACACTGTTAAGAATTTCTCAAGTTTTTTACAGGTATTGCCAGTAACACTGATCCAAATTACTTTGCTGTGTGTTTGACGGAAATAGGATTTAAAAAACAGAGGCAAATTGTCTGCAGCAGGCTGTAGCCTCTCTGCTGGGCTTAATAAGCAAAGTTATGTTTGTCTGGGGGACTTTTTCAGAAAACATAATTGACGAAGACAGCTTGGTTATGAGAAGTTTGGTGTATACATCAGTTTAAAAGCTTGTCACCTACTTGATGCATTAATTCAAGTCCTCTGTGCAAGCCGAAGTTCCTATTCTAGGCAGAGCATATGGTCTGTCACTTAGCACATGACATGTTTTTAGATCACTGTGAGCGTGAGGCTGCTGGCCCTGAATGCGAATGCACAGGTTTGCCCTGCAAAAGCTGGCACCAATTTATTGCCCATTCAAATAGTTCTACTGTATTGTTGGGCCCCTTTATGGCTTAAATATGAGGAAAGATGTTCAGGGTTTAGCTCACAGTTCTCCTTTACTATCCTTTAAATGTTCCCTGTGAGAAATGACTTCCATTCATCCACCAGCTGAAATAATATTCATAGGAGCATAAACATATACAGTTGTATTTCTCTGTAATAGTCATGTTGACAAGTCTCATAACTTCATAGACAATTCACTTGCCTTACTGCTACTGAACTTGATTTTATAAAGATTAATTCATCAGGGTTAACGAGACTTTAGCCAGATAAACTGAAATAAAAACCCAAACTGCAATCAAGCTCTAAGGAAAGAGCTGTTCATCTAAACTTTTGACTAGCAGCTGTGAGTAACAGCAGAGAAGTAGAATTTGGGATCAAGGTCATACATGTAGGAATGATTTACTCTTCAGTACATCAGAATAAGGTCCAGAGTCCACTCATCAGTTATGCAAAAAAATAAAAATAGTAATAGCTAGATACTTGTACTCTGAAATTTGATGCAGTTGCCAGAGTATAGGCACATTAGATTAAATGCCTTTATATAAAATTAGGTAGGCTACAGACCTAATGGGAAAAACTAAAATCTGTGAATAGCTGTAGTCATACATGTCCTGGAGCAATTGCAATGCATGTTTTACTATTAGATATTCACTTAATTTTATTTTTTTTCCAGTGGTTGTCACCATTCACTTGGGAAGCAGAAAAGGTACTTTTATGACTTGGGTGAAAAATTGCACACCAGCCTGCTGAATGCTGAATCTTGGGATAAGAAGTTGTGAAAAACACATAGGATATGTTTTATCCAGCTGTGGGATCCAGCGTGTTCCCAAACTGCGTGAAAGGGCAAGCTGTGGGTAGCATTGATGGAGCTTTTCCACAGCAATATTCCGTGTTCTAATTTTTCTGGCTACTTTTGGGCCCCAAAGAAAGCAGTTAAGTATGAAGTAGAGAAGGATTCAGTGTGACGAGTGGTAATCATTTAGATGGCTGATAAAAATCATACCAGCACCTGAATTTAGGTATCTGTACTGTTAACATTTCCATTCTTCCCCTCTGTTTTTGCATGGAAAGGAGAGGAAGCATCCTTCAAAATCTGAGCACAGAACATGGGACGATTGAGAAGTTTGGGACTTTAACATAAGGAAAGATGAAGGTGCATCCTTGCTTTTGTGTCTCTGACAGAGGCCACAGCAAGGTTACACAATGGTGTTTAAAAGTGAACTTGCAGGAAGGCATAGAATCATCCCTGAAATAAATGTGCCTAGGCCTGGATTGAGGCACAAAATGAAAGTATTGGTTGCTCTTTCACATGTGTTTACAGCAGGAAGGCTTGTGTGAGTCTTGGAAAACAGGGGTTTGAGTGCTGAGGGAGGTGAGCAGGGTGTGATCAGCATGTCTCCAGTTTTATGAGGAATGTATCTCATTTCTTCAGTTTCCTGATAACAAAATTAGCAGCCTTGTTAGCTGTATAATTTACAGTGAGCAGTTCAACATATGTTCTGATTCATGTTCACTTTGCTCGAGGTTTTCTCTTGTCTCTATTTCAAACAAAGTACCAAATCAGCCTGAGGTTAGTAGGTGTTAGCTTTGCAGGCTGTTGCACTGAAAATCCCTGCACTTGAAATTCTCCTGGAACCTCTGGGAGACAAGCACATTTCTGAATTCAGAAGAGGAGGCGAGTGCAGAAATGAGGGAGTGGACTGAGCAATCAAAGGAAAACTAAACAGTCCTCTTCTAGCTCCTAAAGTAAGGATCACTCTGCCTGGCTTGGACTCTACCTGCTTTTTTTAAGTCACTGAGTTTATTGTCGAGATTAGAAGGGATAGATTTAGCTTGGCACAATGCACTGCAGAAAATAGCTTTCCTGTCTCGCTAATTCTGCCCTTGCATGAGACACTGAGAAGGTGACTCGTCCTGTCATCAACTCAGCTCAGCTGCAGCTTAAAAAACCCCCAAACTTTCCAGTATTTAAATATACATGTTAATCACTGATTTCTGTCAGTGTTCATTTCATTATCACCTGAGCTAGACACACTTATGAAGGCCACACATCATAATTTATCTCAGGAAACAAATTGTGCTCAAGGGGCAAGGAAATGTGGGACAATACTCATTGTGTCCTAATTTACAGTGTCAGATGACACCTATAAGGGTGCAGAGTGTAAGCACTGGGAATGGGATTTGAGGGTTTGTGTATCTTTGCTGTTTTAGAGGGTTTGCTGTATGTGAATTTCATTCTGTATTAGCTGGACACTGTTCTGAAGGATTTGAATGGTGGCTGGAAGCTATCCCAAGCTCCACAGGTGTCTCTTTGAGGAGCTGAACTTATTCACTAACGAAAGGAGTAGGAATTTCAGGATGGAAAGAGGTGGCAACCCCATAGACATAGAGGCATAAGGCTTGGGTTTAATTTAGGCCTAGTTAATTATATTCATAGTAAACACTGTCTTGTATTGCTCATGATTGTGGGGGTTTCTTTGAGCAGGGAGAGGAGGAAGTTTTAAAGTCTTTGGCAGCTAATGTATCTAGACATTATTATAAACTTAGAATAAATATGAAGAAATACTCTCAGAGAAACTGGTCTGCCTTCACAGTGGTGCAGTTTCACCGATTACAATAAGCTTTGTGAGAAAGAAATCAATTTAAAATTAAAGTACTTATATTTATAAAGTGCTCTTTGATCAAGGGCCTCTGCATTGAATGATTCTTACAATGTCTAAAATATAATGAAAAAAATTCCCTGTTGAAAACATTATACAGGGCTGTTGCAATAATTTGCTCAAGGCTGCAGATCAGAGGAATCAAGCAACAATATTCAGTCCACTTTTTTGAAGTGTTCGGACTGCAATTGTCTCTAACATGCTTGACTGATACTGCTGGAGTAGGGGAAAAATAAGTGTGAGAAGAAAACCATTGTGAGAAAATCAGTGAGCTGCTTTCATTATTGTATCCTTATACAAAAATGCAAATATAAAGTAACCATTACTTTTAGGATGCTATATTGGATTAAAACTGGAGTAAAGAAAAATAGAAGTTCAACAGTCTGTTGGCAAAGATGTGGCAAAGAGTGAACTACTGCTCCTTGCATCTTTTAAAAGGAAAAAACCCAGTTGTGCCAGTGGTATCTTTGTGTATAGAGCTGTGTGTAGGTACTATTGATTCTACATCAGCACAGCTGCTGAAGAACTGCAGTTTCCATTCTGCAGAATGGGTTTGACAATATTTCAAGACTTGCTTGTAACCCAGATGGGATAAAAATCTTTCCATAGGATGGAAAGCCTGCTGCTTCAAGCTAGCTTGATATAATTCCCTACTGCCATCAGCTTTAGTAGCAGGACCATTTGAGAGTTTTAATGCATCTGATGCTGCGCCACCATCCACGTTTATGGGCTGAGATCTTCAGCCCCGTGTTATCTCCCATCCTAGGACTTGTTGGTTCAGTCAGGGAGATAAGTTTGGTGCCAGACAGGGAATTTCTTTCCCAGTGGGGACAGTCTATGCAATAAGGTAAGGACTACTTGAGCATTTCTAGCAGAGGTAGATTGATCTTGGCTAACTGGGAGATAAAATGGCAGATGAAATTCAATCTAGATGATGTACTCTGGAGGCAAAAGCATCTTAAATAAAATGATGGGCTTTGAACAGGCTGCTACTGCTCAAGAACAAGATCCTGGTGTTGTCCTAAAGGAAAGCACTGACTTTACTATCTTGTTTCAGTCAAGAAAAGTGAATTGAGGCTTGGAATTACTAAAAACGGAATGACGTACAAACCAGAGATCATTATTAAGCCACTGTGTAAATCTGTGGTTCAGCAGCATCTTGAATACTACAAGGAATTCTGAGTCTTCCATCTCAAGCTGGACATTGTAGAATCATAGAAGAGTCAAAAAGAGTGTCGAATGTGGTCAGAAGGCTGAAAAAAGGCTTCCATGGGATGAAAAATGAGGTAGGAAGGGGTTGTAGAGGCAGGTGTGATGCAATAAAAGGTTTAAGGAGTTATGAGGGGATCAAAGGGGATAAATAACAAAGAATTGTTTGGTTGTCCCTGTATTAGAAACAACGTAATAGATGGTTGATTCTTCATAAAATATGTAATTGGATTGTGGAACTCCTTGCCACAGGGTTTTGGAGTGATAAAAAGGTAAATTGAAAACCAAAACTGAAAAAGCAAGCAAACATGCATCCTACTGGATGGGGAGTGCAAGGGGAGAAAATTTTAAAAAAGAAATCACTTAAGGGATATTAAAGTGTCACTGCTGGACCCAGAAGATTATTTTGGGGTAAGTTACTAGGTGTTTACACTATCTTCATACAGTCACTATAGGTCATGCTGAGCTAACTGAATATTTACAATTTAAGCAGTACACTCTTATGAAAAACTCCATATTTTTAAATGGACAAATAAACTCAGAAGCTTTTTATACAGCTTCACTTATGCTTCTTTGATTTCAACAGTATTAACAGCTGCGCTCTGTAATCTGGAATATATTGATAATAAGAACGGGAGTGGAAGCAACTGATATTCCTTGACCTGTTGGCTCACTGAGGAATTAAAGCAGATGCTGTAAAAATTCAGGAGTAAAAAGGTGATCAGCAGCATTATAAAAACATTATACAGGGTTTTGTAATAATTTGCTCAAGGCTGTGGATCAGAGAAATCAAGAAACAATATTCAGTCCACTTTTTTGAAGTGCAATTGTCTCTAACATGCTTGACTGACACTGCTGGAGTAGGGGAAAAATGAATGTGAAAAAATCAGTGAAAATTCATTATTTGGTGATTATTATTATTTCATTTCATTGGCGCACGAGTTTTGATGCTTTGTTTTGTTCTGAACACGAGGCTTTTGGGGCTTGTGCAAGGACTTCATCAACAAGGTAATCTCTGGTCTTCATGCCAGAGAGAGGAAGCAGTTTCTTTCTGTTGGAGTTACTGGACTATCCATTAATTGGGAAGGCTCACCCTTGTCATAGAGGGTCCAGTTATGGAATTTCTATCAAAGGATGCTCATCCCAACCTTAGCTCCGTGGGGAAGAAGGCTAGTTTGCCACTGCTGTGGGGCACAGAAGCCAAACAGGAATATCTTTGGATATATTCCTTATGAAAACAGTGTTAATATAAAATGGAAGTGGAGACTACAAAATGGATTTCTCTGGGAGTTAGGACTGATTTATTTAATGCATCAAGGATAAATATGCTAGTGTTTCTTTGAGTAAATGGCTAGATTATCTTTCTCTTTGTTCCCAGAGTGTGTATGCTCTCTAGAAATTATCTGCTTAATAAATTAAACAGCAGCAATGTTCATAGTAGAAAAAGTGAAATTAAACTGGCTATTGAACTGCCACAGAAAGGGAATTATTTCTCTGTAAACTAAACACGTTTAAATAGAGATACATAAAAGGAAAAGGAATTTTTTCTTTCTCCAAAAAGTCATTTTCTTTGATATTGTACTGTTTCTATTCTTATTTTTTTTGGATAAAACAACTCTGTTTGCAAGTGTTTTGCCACCAAGTGATATGGATGCCTTTTTTTGTGAGTAGTAATTCGACTGAAAATGGATTTCCAGAATGGCCATGGATTCTCAATTCATTCTGGTGCAATATGGTAACTAAACTCCTGCTAAAAAATACAAAGCCCACAAAATGTGAGGAGTGGCTGATATCACTTGGTGTGTTCAGGCTGGAGAAGAGGAGACTGAGGGAAGACCTCACTGCAGTTATAACTTCCTTGTGAGGGGCAGAGGAGGGGCAGACACTGATCTCTTCCCTGTGTGACCAGTGACAGGACCTGAGGGAAGGGCCTGAAGTTGTGCCAGGGGAGGTTTAGGTTGGATATTAGGAAAAAGTTCTTCACCTGAGGGATGGTTGAACACTGGGACAGCCTCCCCAAGAAAGTGGTCACAGCAGCAGTCTGACAGAGTCCAAGAAGTGTTTGGCCAATGCTCTCAGGCACACGGTGTGACTCTTGAGGATGGTTCTGTGCAGGGCCAGAGTTGGACTCGATGTTCCTTGTGGGTCCCTTCCAACTCAGGATATTCTGTGACTCTATGGCGTTTAAAGATTTCATTCCTTGCAGGTTTAAAACAAGGCTTTGTAAAGAAAAATATTCTTTACATAATCCTAAAGTTTGATTTTATCTTGGATACTTTTAAGTTTATTTTAGAAGCAAAATGATCTGCTGAAACAAAATGAACATGTGTGTGTATTTTGGAATTATATTTCAGCAGACCAACCTATATTTATTGATTCTGTTGCTAAATTGATAAAACATCCCTTTTTTCCTAGTTCCAATATTATTATTGCCACACAATATGTGTTCAGTTATCAGAACGACTAAATAGGCCTAAATGTTTTATATTTTCTCAAAAATTTTATTAGTCAAGAGTTAGATCCAAAAACATTGGGAAGAATTTCAAGTATTGTTTCTTTCTTAGAAAGTCCTAAGACTGTGCAAAACGTTTGAAATGAGGAAAATGTTAAAAAACCATATTTTTGCATGCCACAGTTGTTCTTTAGGATTACAGTTGTCTGTAGTCAGTTGAAGGTGGAGTCAAGAGTATGGGCATGTTATGGTCAGGAATTAATTTCAGGAAAATTAATATATCTTAACTTGATCGAGGAGGGTAATTATCATCCTTACCTGTCAACTAGCAATGTTTGCTAGTTTTTGAAAAAATGAGTGCATGAAGGTAACTATCTAAAATGCATGCACTATACCTTTGCTTATAGTTCTTTGGCAAATTTTAGTGGTTGTTTTGTTTTATTTAGAATACAATTTTCTGTAAATCTGTGTGGTGGTGAAGGTGTGTGATGTCATCCTGAAACTCTTTGATTTTTAATGCCATAGTTGTTATCATTGCTTTTAATGCAAAGAGAGCCACATTTTTAATAGGCAATGCACAGTTGATAGCAAAATTCTATTCAGTATTACAAGAATCCCTCTGATTTGCAGAGGTTTCAGATGGATTTTGGTAATTTTTTGTTAATGATTGAATGGTGTTGAGGAGCATTTCACCGTGGCAGAGAAGATGAATGAACAATTTTTTTCTCATAATTTGTGTATGGCCTAAAGCATGTCCAGCTCAGCTTGACTCCTCAAGGCCCAGAAGTTGGTGGGAGCTGTGGAAATTCACTCTCCCTGCCATCACCTGACATTGTTGGGGCAATGGTTGGAGTCGACAATCTCAAGGGTCTTTTCCACCCTAAATGATTCTATGATTCTGTGTCAACACAATAATGGTTTGCAATTTTCACAATATTATTTCTCTTCAGTTTAACAAGATTTCAATGGACTATTTGGGCACACTGGGTTGTGAATGCAGCAATCTTTTATCTTTTGGCAGTCACGGTACAAAGCAGTTGCACTTTTGTAGTTTTCAGTTTAACATAGATTCCATTTTAGACAGCATGTGGTGCATAGACTGTCAAACATTCTGATCATGGGGATGTCTTGCTGACGTCTTGATTATGGCCTCTTATTTGTTCAAGTTCAATTATCACATTGGCAACATCAAAGAAGTGGCAAATATATATAGATGTCCTGCTGTGCACGTCATCCAGATATGTTGTTTGATAATAACTCTTAAGAAAGATAGTATTTATGAAACATAATCCAGAAAGGAAAAGACCCCACCCTTTTAAAGGTCTTTGCATCAAAGTACTGTAAACTTCTGATCAGGATAAATGCAAGGATAAATAAGGCAAGTGTCCAAGCAAAAACAAGTTTATGGGTGTATACCATAATTTAATTAAAGGGTGATTCTTTGGTCGTAGAAATCTATTTGATTTTATTTTACAGGGAAATGCAGAAACCAGTTTTGTAGCCGTGGTGTTTCTCTCCCAGGAACATGCAGGAAATCTTTAACATGATTGTGAAAGAGATGACAGTTCTGCTTCTTCTATGATATTGAGAGTTGACTTATAGGTACAGCAACCTGACAATGACAAATTTTCAGCATGAAATATTTACATCGGAGCTTTATCCAAGGTTTAACAGTAGCATTGAAGCTGCACTTTTTAATGGTGACAACCTGGACAAGTATAAAAAGATAGAGATGGAAAGTGTTTCTAATCTGCTGCTCCATCAAACACCACCGCATGAAAAAGAAATGGGGGGAAGGAGAAGAATGTTGAGTGGAGGACGGAGGGAGTGAAGAGAGATGGAGAGGCCTCAGTCATTCAAGTTGCATCTCTCATTTCTCTTGGTTCCAGCAGCTACTTCTGTACACTGAGGGGTAAACCTAAGAAGCAGAAGGTAATTTCTTTTATCATAATGAAACCCTGGAGAAAAAGCTCTGTTTGTGAACACCACTCTCTGCTTTTATACACAGACCATAAAATTTAAAATAAATGTTAGTGAGGAGTCAGTCTTTCCTTTTATTGTTTTCTGACAGAAGATATACATGCATCCTATTTCAAGGATCATAAAATAATTGTTTTGTCCCTTTCGTGGTCCTTTTTATAATAATATCAGCTGGATTGGGAATGTAATTCCTGACCTGTGGATAAACCAGCTATGGAGATAGCAAAAAGCACCTGAGAAGTAGGAATAGAATAAGCTTCTTTTCACTGAAATGGTGATTTAATTGTCGCCAGTGATTTTTACCTGCAGCTTTGGATGCCAGTGTGCTGTGTTGACTCAGGATGAGGCGTAGTGATGTAATGAAAAGATGTTAGAGCATAAACTTGTTACTCTGGACTGCTCCTAAGGATCTGGCTTCTGAAGCTGCAGGTGAATAAACGAAAAATAAAACATGATATTGATAATGGGGTTCAAAAACACTGGGACAAATGAAATGAAAGAAAGAATTGGTGCGGAATTCAGCCTGGAATGAGCTGATGAAAATTACTAATTTTTATCCAAACTCTGTGCCAAGTTCTAAGGAAGGAAGGATGGTTCTTCGCTGTGTGAAAGCTGTTAGAAAATAAATGGGTGAAGAACAGATTTTTAAGCGGTAAAAAAATGGAATGGGAAAAATAGAATTGGAAACTATAGTGATGTTTCTCTTGGCATTGTTTCAAGGTGTTGTTTTTTTTTTTAATCTTTCTTTTGGAACAGTATCACACTGTGGGCCTGTATTTAGTTTGCAGCTTGTGTGACATGACTTTTTTTTAGTATTGTTTTTAAGCTATCTCTCTGTCAAAATCACTTAGAATTCTGAACCAGTGGTGCAAGTGCTTGCAAAGATCTTGCTGACCTGCACAGAGCCTCCTTGTTTTGATATCCAGGTTAGTAATGGAAGTTTGGAACAGACATAAACCACGAACACACTCTTAGGTTGAAATAACCCCTTGATTTGACATAAAATTGTTGATACTCAGACTTGCACTGACAACTCTGTCATCACACACTTGTGTTCTGTGGGGCCCTGGGCAGAGACAGCATCCATTGCTTCTAAAGAGTTTGCAACAGGCTTTGTAAATCATTAATTTTATATTTGTAAAGTTTACAAAGTGCTCATATCTCTTCTACAAAATAATTGTTGATCCCTAAGTGAGAAAAGGTTGAAAAGTCATTGGCTATGTTTATTTTACCTGGTTTGGTTATGTAATGTCATTTCTACAGTCTTTAAAAATGTGGTATAGGTAGGAAATGGTGCAACTATTTCCTGTAGCCCTGTTAGACCATAAAATGGATTGATACAGATTGTTCTTGACAAATCCATCTTTTTATACAAGGTTAAATGATGTTTTAAATGGCTAAAACACCATCTCCTCAGTAATTTTTTTGAGTATCTTTGTAGCTTCAGTCTTCTAATCTTAAGTAAGTCATATTTCACGTTTTTGTTTTCAATATTGTATGAATGAAACAATTGCACTAGTCTTCAATTATAAGACCAGTTGTTCTCCAGGTACCCAGCCCCCTGAGCTGGAAGACAGGGTGAGGAGCAGAATGAAACCCCCATAATCCAAGGGGAAATGGTCAGGGACCTGCTACACCACTTAGACACATGCAAGTCTATGGGGCTGGATGGGATGCACCCAGGGTTTCTGAAGGATTTGGCAGAAGAGCTCACCAAGCCACTTCTGATTAATTATTTACCAGCAGGCCTGGCTAACCAGGGATGCCCAGGGGGCTGGAATTCAGCAAATGTCACACCCATTTACAAGAAGGGCTGGAAGGAGGACCTGGGGAACTACAGGCCTGTCAGTCTGAACCTGGTGCCAGGGAAGGTCATGGATCGGATCACCTTGAGTGACACCGTGTAGCACATGAAGGACAACCCACGGATCAGGCCCAGCCTCCATGAGTTCATAATAGGCAGGTCCTGCTTGACCAACCTGGTCTCCTGTGACAAGGTGACCCTCTCAGTGGATGAAGGAAAGGCTGTGGATGTTGTCTACCTGTAGCAGACTGTAGTAAAGCCTTTGACACAGTTTCCCACAGCTTTCTCCTGGAGAAACTGGCTTCACATGGCTTGGGACGGGTGTACTGTTGGATGGGTAGCAAGCTGCATGGGTGGCTGGGCCCAGGCAATGTTGGAGAATGGAGTTAAATCCACCTGGTGGCCAGTCACGAGTGGTGTCAGAGCCTTATCTAAGAGACGGGATCAACTCTGTTATTTGCGACTTATTACTTAAAAAATCAAACCAGGCATCAGTCTCATAAGTTACAGGTTTAATAGCAAGTCACCATAACCGAAGAAAGTCACGAGTTTCAGAGTTACATGGCAATTTATAACTTTTCAGTCCAATAGACAATTAACATGAAACTTTGTTTTGATTTTATAACCTATCACCTTTAGTACTTTTTACTGCATTGCATCTGTTCTTTGACCGATAACTTGTTAGCTCACGTACACACATATACTTCTATTATAACATTTAAATTCTTGACTTAAACTATAAAATCGTATTATCATACTTAAAACCCTTCACCATATTACTTAATACATTTTCTTACTTATAACTATAGAAACACAGGTTTATAATTCTTCTACTTAAGATCTGTATACCTTTATTATTACATCAAGCCAAACTCTTTCTAGGGCTGTAAATTAAACTCATTAGTGTTTGTGGGGGTTTCTACTCCTCCGATTCCCACAGGTGTTCCCTAGGGCTGTTTAATATCTGCATCAACGACCTGGACAAGGGGAGTGAGGGCACCCTCAGAGAGTTTGCAGATGACACTAAGTAGGGCTGGGGTGTTGATCTGCTGGAGGGCAGGAAGGCTCTGCAGAGGGATTTGGACAGGCTGGATCATGGGTTGAGGCCTGTTGTATGAGATTCGACAAGGCCAAGTGCTGGGTCCTGCACTTGGGAAAAAGGATACCTTATCCTGTGGAGTAGAAATGCGAGATCTTTAAAAGATCTACAGATGTGTGCTTAGGGACAGGGTATAGTGGGGGCTTGGCAGTGTCATGTTAATGGTTAGTGGTATTAAAGGTCTATTCCAACCTAAATGACTCCATGATTCAATGGCTATGTTTTTACTGTGCCTAGCTGGAGAGATTTTATAGAGAAAGTACTTTTCTTCCCTATTTTATGAAAGGTGGGATACATTCACTTCCCACTCAGCAGCACTTCCAGTCCTCTCGTGGCAGCCTGCAACCGCTTTTTATTCACAGAACGCTTCTGGTGTCATTACCTCTCAATTTCTGTCTGCTGCTAACATTAGGGATCCTCCCAAGATGTGTCATCTCTATCACTGCAAGTCGATATTCATTTACTTCCTTCAAGGTCCACAGCTCTGCCCCATACAACACCAGGGAGAGCCTCGTGGAAGCAGCTGAGCGGGAACACGGGCTCACATTTGGAGAATTCCTAAATCCTAAAGACAATGAGTGGTAATTTACCCAGCTGATTATCCACTGCTTTAAAACCCAATCAGCTATTTACAATGAGCTCTTTTTGGTCACACACTATGAATCTAATCAAATCATACTGGAAAAACAGCATGGCAGGATGAGGGCTTTTCCCTCCATGTGTGTCGTTTTACAGCTCACTCAGGATAAGGAGAGTAGTTGAAATAAGAGCAGGGAAATGATAAATCCTACCATCTTTTTTTTTTTTCTTCTTTTTTTAATCTACAAAGGTGAATAATGCAGAATCAAATGCTAGAAGTGTTTTCCATCTAAATTTTTATTCAATTTACTCAGTGTGATTTATATTATATTACTGTTGGTCATTTCCAGCTATGTTCTTTCTACAGCTGTTAGTTTTGAGTTTGGTCCTTCCCTGAAACCTGTTCACAGGAGGATTTTCACTTCAGATAACTTGGAAAGGAAGTGTTTTTATGGAAAAGGAAATACATTTTGTCAAGGTTTACATGCTTTTTTCCCCTCAAGAACAACTTCTTAAGACCCTAGGGGACAGTGATAAGTAGGAATAAATAGGAAAAAGCATTTCAGGAGCTAACAAACAGAAGACCATGAGGACCCAGCTGAACAATTAATTCACTCTGTTGGCAGCTTCAATTAGGAATCATTGTTAGGAATTTTCTGAGTCCTTGAAAGATGTGGATAATGGGCTGCTGGCTGAAATTCATTTTATTTTTGGCTGTAGAAAACCCTAGGCTCTCAGTAGACTCTCTCACCTTGGTGAGTTTGATAGGACTGCTGATAAAAACCATCAGTTGGCTTTCAGATGCACCAAGATAGACCTGCCCATCATTCATAGATATATAGTGCAGCTGCTTCCCAGGGACTGTAGCCAAAAGGCCTGTGTCTGCTGAATAAATAGTGCTGAGCAGTCTAAATTTGAAGATATGACTTTTATGTGGGTGCTGACAGAAGGGGTAGACATCTCTTGAATTTTCCATATCTTTTAATATCCCATTGTATATTCAAAGTGCTTGTGTAGTTGATTTTAAACCATACTACCCAAGATGCACATGTTAAGAAACAGAAACTGTAGGTTTCTGATTTCCATCAATAGGTATCTGATTTTCATCTCTTTGTTATTGTACATCCTCATTTATTTTAAGGTAGCAGTTCATATTTGTGTAGCATTGCATTTAAATTGGCAGAGGGGGTGTTAAAGACAGGACCTTTTCACAGTGATCAGGAGATGTAGAGCTTGTTATCACTGGAGATACATGGCACTTTGGAAATGTAGAGGAAGTTAACAGTTCACATTTCAACATTCAACATAGAGATGTCATTCATAACACCCTCTCATTTGCTCAGTGTCCTCATCCTCATTTTTCAAATTCTCATCTGTTGATACTTTAAAGGCACTGAGGTTGACTGAAACTCACTGTGCTTCCTGGAAGGACCTTATGTGTATAAAGCGTTAATGTTATCCTGTTCTGGGATTATCTTATTTTTAAAAGAGTATTTGAGCCCTAGGGTGGGATTGAATACTGGTCCCTTAAGGAATTAGTGATGGACTATTTTGACATCGGTGCTGGAATATGAGTTGGTTTTGGCCACCTGAATGAATTTTAAGCTTTCTGTTCTAGGCAGTGAAAATCCTGTTTGGCCATGTACTAGAACAGAATTGATTTATTATTCTGAGGTCTGCATCCACCTGCAAGCAATTCTTAAAAATAAAGATGAGATTTAAATACTTCAGATTATTTCTATTGGTTTCTGCTTAAGCAGAAAAAAATGCATTTGGTTGTTGACCTGCCAGGCAGCAAGACTCCACTCTTGACAATATAAGGGAATCTGGGAGTGGGTCTGAAGGCTGTTGGCAACACCTGAAGCTCTAAATTTTAAATGAGTGTTTTCATCATCAGCTTTAGAGAAACCTTTCTGCTTTCAGATTCTGCCTGCAGAGGTTAAGCCTGCACACCTACATCCTGATCCAAGTGGGAAGATGGTTGTGATTCTGTAACTGCCTGTCTGGTAAGAATAATTAGGTCATTACCCATCACTGGCAGTGCTAAAAGAGCAGCTGGAACTTGTACTGATTGTGAATTTTTGTTGATTGGTGAATGGCTGGTGGTGAGATACTTCATGGAGGGATTTATCTGAGCTGTGGCATTGCATGTGTAGGGGGTTTATGGGCCAGATAATGTTCTTTTGTAATGTGTATGAATTTTAGGACTTTTGATTATTTTCATAGTGTCATAAACCAATAATGTTTGTGATACAAACCACTGTTTTCAGTAAAGGGTTGAAAGAATTGGTGGTCTTTACAAATTGATGCCCACTAGCAGCGATAACCTGAACAGAGGCACTTGCAGAGTTTTGGGATGTTTCTTGAACCTGCCTGGTTGGGCATTTTATTAAATACAAATATCCAGGAGAAGGCTACATAGTCTTGAATTTTGGTTTTACCTGCTTGCAAAGGAGGTTGTTCCAGAATAATTAATGCAGAAAAGTTTCTGCAGCATTAACTCAAAATGCCGAGGCAGGTTCTGCAAAAATAACACCTGGCCAGTGACGCAAATATCCTTTATTTCCCTCTCTTTTTAAGTTAGGCAACTCCTAGTCCTTTTCATAGTTAGTTTTAAGATGTGAAAGTGAGTGTTTAAGATGTCTTAATATGATAGTGTAAGAAATAGTCATGTAATGGAATTAAGTATTCTGCTAGATACACTTTATTTGGAAGTCTGATTAAAAGACTGTAATTTCTGATTTAAAAAAAAGTGGTTACAGTTCAGCTCAGTACAAAGAATCATGATACAAGGGGGAGAAGATAAGAAAGACATGGATGATCAAAGAGTGGAAGTCTAAGTAAAGAGTGTTATGGATGACATTCTCTTTGCCAAAAAAAAGAGGAATTTTCCTGTTTAATGTTGGTCAAAATAGATTGGACTGATAAAACTCCTCAGTCATTAGTCACAACTAAAATGGCAAAGGTGTATCAGTTTTTCAAATGTTCAAATTCTTCTTCATTAGTAAGAACATGGTTATATTGGGCTTCTAGTTTATTTTCTATTAGCATGTCAGATGAAAATGGGACCTGATTTTTGATGGTACTGCTAAGGAGACAAGGGTGGCTCACCCACTTTGGGGCAGCAGTCAGCAGCTGGTGATCCTCAGAGGTCTGCTAGGTTTCCAGGTTGGAATGGGAGAGTGTTTCCAAGGGTGCTAAGACTTTATTAGTGTCTCATGGCCTCGGCTGCCACTGCTCACAGTGAGGAGAAGCCCCGAGATACCTGCTTTTGTCAGAAGCACTGTCTGCACAATCTCCTTACAGCTTGTCTGATCAAGGAACATATGTCTGATAAGCATGGTAATAAACAAACCTGTCACCAGTATTCCTGCCTCTCGAGCCCACCTCGGAAGAGTTTGTGGTGTCAGGTTGGATTTAACAAGTTGACATCAGTGCAGAATGGCAGAAAAGCAGATGTGCTTGTGCCCACATCCAGCACACTCTTGGTTAACACACACATCTGCAACCTGAGAAGCCCAGGTGATGGTTTAAGGATCTGCATCATCCGTAAAACCAGTAAGGATTACAGATGTCCATAACTGTGTTTCCAGGTGGGGCTTTTGCTGCTAAAGGCAGCTGTTCATAGAGCTGAGCTCCTTCCCCGTGAAGTGACATAGTTCAGTTCTCTGTGTCTGGTCTGACACCTGCAAGTTATATTTTAAATTTTGCTTTCTGTAAACAAAAAGTTACCTCTTTATATTAGAATATTATTTTCTGACTTCATTTTTAAAAGTAAAATGCAGTACGTATTGCAGAGCATGCACAAGAAACTGTCAGTACAGTGTAAGGGCATATTTCAAACCCTACTGAAATCAACTGTAGAACTCCCATTGATTTCACTAGGCCTTGGACTAGGTTTTAATGGAATATGACATTAGGCAGAGCACCTGCTTGGACATTAACCATTGTGCAAAAACAGGTGCTCTTCCTTGCTTCTAAGTGGTATTTAAGTTCTGGAGAAAGCATATTTTTGTTGGCAAAAGCTTTATTCTTTAAGAGGCTGGTTCATTTTCAAGTTTGGACGTTGCACTTGTCAAGTACAGATAACAATGATTATTGCTGTTGAGATATATTATTATACTGTTCCTACACAGAACCACATAATCATCCCCTTTCTAAATTGGTATTTCATTGGCAGTGACAATGATGGGTTGATAGAGTATAGAAATGTTGTTGAGCAAAGAATTGGTACGCTGGCTTAAAGATCTGGATCTGATGAATATTGGTGGGGGAGAAGAAGAGTACCCTGATTTTGGAATATTAGCTTTTAGACCAAAGGAAGCTAAAGGTTGTTGCAGCTCACCTGCTGCCATGTATGATAGCAGATCTCTTGTGATTTATGCTTCCTATAGTACTTAAATGAATATATACATTGGACCAGAGTTATCTTCAGTTCTCCCATTCCTAATTTAAGCTGATTGCTTCTGGTCCATCCTTGATAAGGGTGAGATGGAGTTTGCATTGTACAGCCTTGGGCTTCCCTGAGCAAGGGGAACAATACAACATACTCCATCATACTGTACCAGGGCTTGTTTGACTGGTTTTGTGCAGATGACCACCTGGAAGAGCTGTGCAGCTCAGCACATAGTGTTGATGTGCTTCTTTGCCCACTGGCATGAAAAGGGATAGCAAAAATCTGTGGGTTTTTTGTTCAGTTTTCCACCCCCTCCTTTAATGACTTCCATTCTCTGGGGCCCTGCTCTACTGAGAGCACCGTGCTTCGCCTTGCAGCCTCCAAGGCTAAACCCGTAGTTTAGCACAATTTTCGATTTTACTAAACCGTTGCCAAGTGTAACTAGACATCAGGTGGCACTTTCTCAGTACTCTATCCAATTGTACAAAATACAGTACTTAGGAGCCCTGTAATGGACAGATGCCAGAAAGCACACATTGATACCTGTCTGATGAGCTCTCTCCTGAAAATGGTGCTGTTTTCACATTGCATCTTCTTCTCCTCTGGTCCCTTGCAATGCCAGCAGAATGCTGTGCTCGCAGAGACATAAGCACTTCAGGCTTAAAGGGGATTATTTTAAGATTAAATGCAATGACTCCTTCTGCTACTTTTAAAATAGATCTGGGGAAAAAAAAATCCTGTTGTTTAAAATGCTCCCTGCTCCTCTAATGCTCACTGCTGAGGACCAGTGACCTACTGGTTTGCCTTGGCAGGATTTCCCCTCCCCTGCTGCTTTTCCCCCTGCAGCTGCTCATTTTGGACCCCGTGTGGCTGTACTCGTTGTTAAAAAACACAGCTGCTCTGCATCCATTGTACGCTCCAGCTATTGATTTAGATCCTCCAATTTTTATGTGTTGAAAGACAAAATGGTTGTTTAGAGAGGCATTTGTGTGGAACCTGGAGTCAGCCAGGGCCTTGAGGCAGAACAGCCTCAACTTCTCTGCATGGCTGATGTGCCAGAGTGCTCAAAGTAGCTCCCAGTCTCTTGTCCTTGTTTTATTATAACAAACACAAACTAATAAGCTGGAACAAGATAACTACTTTTAGAAAGAATACACAGTTCTGTTGGGTCAGGCAGGTTTAAATCAAAAGGTCTGAAAACAAATCTTCCCACATCTCCAGGGGGTCCTTGAAAAGCTGAACCTTTCTTCTGACTTTGCAGGGAGAGGTCAGTCACCAGTTACCATCATGGACAAACCAGACATGACTGGAGGAAATGAATTTGTTACCAATCAAATCAGAGTAGGGCAATGAGATATAAACCCAAATGTTAAAATCACCTTTACCCCACACTTCTATTTTTCCCAGGCTTAATTTCATTCCTGACTTTTCTCTCTCTTCCGCTCCAGGGGTATGGAGGAGTGGGGAAAAAGAGTTGTGATCAGTTCATTGATGCTTTTGCTGCTCCTTCCTTCACAGGGACAGGGCTGCTCCACAGTGGGGCTCCTTTCGTGGGAGAAAGTCCTCCACAAACTTCTCCAAAGTGAGTCCTTCCCGCACGCTACAGTTCCTCATGAACTGCTCCAGCATGAGTCCCTTTCCATGGGATGCAGTCCTTCTGGAACAGACTGCTCCAGCATAGGTCCCCTGTGTGATTACAAGTCCTGCCACCGTGCTCTTCACCACGGGCTACAGGAGAATCTCAGCTCTGGCACCTGGAGCACCTCCTACCCTGCCTTCTTTGACCTTGGTGCCTTCGGAGCTATTCCTCTCACATATTCTCGCTCCTCTCACCTCTGGCTGCAATTGCTTTTGCACAGTAACTCTGTCCCCTTCTTAAATATGTTATCAGAGAGGCACTGTCACCATCCCTGATGGGCTCAGCCTTGGCCAGGGGCGGGTCTGTCTTGGAGCCAGCTGACACTGGCTCTGTCAGACACAGGGAAACCTTCTTGCAGCTTCTTGCAGAAGCCACCCTTGCAGTGCCTCCCCTCTCCCCCAATACCCAAAACTTTTCTATGCAAATCTGGCCAAAAGGGCTTGGGATCACTTTCAAGGATTCTTCATTTTAAGAGAACTGTTTTGGATGTGCAGTATTTGCTAATTCTTCATTTTAAGAGAACTGTTTTGGATGTGCAGTATTTGCCAAGGATGATTTGAATGATGTTTTCTGGAACCTCTCCCAGGGTTTATTGTGTGTGCTTTATTTACTTTGCTTGTACCATTACGGCCCTGCATTCCTAAAGTCCCATGCTTGTACCATTATAGCCCTGCATTCCGAAAGTCCCATGCTGATTTGTCCAGTGGTTTAGTGGAGTGGAGCAGGACATGAATGCCTGACATGAGGAATGCTACTGCACTATCCCAACAGCAGCAATGCTGTGTTTCCTATGGTAATCTGACACAGAAATATTTTTCCACATAGGGAGGTCAAAGCAGTGATAGAGTTACCTCTCTAGGATAGTACTTTTCTTTTTTTCATTTGAAATCTATCTGACTGTGCCATTGAAAGGACTGACAGGTAGAGGTGCAGCATTTTCAATTTATTTGAAAATTTCAGCAGCACACAATAAATATCGGTGCTACAAGAGATGGAAAGAGATGCTATTATCATACTAGAAATGGTATTTTGAAATTAATCTTGCCAAATCAATTTTACTGTGACTTTTATTACAGTAGCTTAAATAATGAGCCTGGTAATAAATGGCAAGATACATTTGATTTGTTTTAAATCTACATGCAAAAAGAAAGAAGTGCCAATTTATATAAAGATAAGTTTTTGAGGTGTAACAGCTTTTAATGAAGGGAGCTATTTGTCGCAAATTATTTATTCTGTTTAGAGGTAGAATTAGAGTTCACTCTCTGAAGGTGGAGTAGGTTTTAGTGTGCAGATTGCCTGCCATAGAAATACAAATAGAACACTGTACTTACTGAAAGGATGGGATGAAGGATGGCTCAGAAGCCTTGGATTAAATTAGGGAGTGAGGAAAGGAATTGATATCTCCATTGATATCTCCATTTCTGTGTGCTGAATGTAACTATTTTGTACTTCGGGGGAGTTGCTGTCTTGTCATGGGATGTGTGTTGTGCATTAGCAGCCTTATGCATGCCCAGGATGCAATTTATGTTGCATCCACGCTGGAATCCTGTTGAGCCCAGTAGCTGGGAGTTTATGGTGTGCAGGCTTAGCAGCTGAGGTTATGCTTGCAATATGAGACTGAGGGGGTGTGTGTGTACAAAGTGTGGTTTGCATGCACTGCTGAATTCACAGCTGACTTTTATGCTGTGGAAATTATGGTGAAAGCACATTTTGGGAAATTTATGGCATGAAAAAGGAAGCTTGTCTCATGTTTGAAAGTTTGGCACTTCAGTGTCTGTACTAAAGGGTTAGCTTTTTGGATTTGGGATGGAACACGTGTTCTGTAACTTCCTGTGCTCTCAAGTTCTGCATTTGATCTGTCATAAATTCTGTGGCAGTGCACTCACTTGGCAGTCTCTGTTTTGAGCTGTGGCCCAATATTGGTGAAATGCAGTCAAAGTCTCCTTGGGAAGGCTGTTTGTAAATCACTGCTTGTGCAAACAGCACTACTGGTAACTGGAAAAAGGAATTCCAGAAAGCTGAAAGGAGTCATCATTTAGAAGATGGTATCTCCTGTGTAGCTAGAGGACTATAGTCAATTCCTTCCTTTTCTACCCCATGTATTACTCTTTACCTGGAACAAAGAAGACTCATGAATAACTCCCTTCACCTCCTGCTTTCCTAATGTAAGATACTAATTAGAAAAATGTGGTTCTTTGCAGAAAAGAAGTTCTGCTGTTTATAAAAAATTATCTTAGCAATGTGAAATAACATCATGCATGAATAAAAGATGTATCCAGCTGTTAATGGGAGAACAATTACTGCTCAGAGATTTCCAGTATGGTCTCTTTAGATGTGCATTTTCACTGAATGCAGCTTGCACGGGATTTATTTTATTTTTGTGTTGCCCATTGTTTCACTGTAACCCTGTAGCTGAGGTGTCACAATGACTGACATTTGCTGTTTGACCCCTTTTTTTTCTTGAAAAGCTTCTAAATCTGTGAATCCCTGGGTTTCTGTAACTTGCAGGCAAAGTGGCTTCTGATCATGCCACAGAGTAGCTCCTTTGCAATAGGGAGGAAACAACTGAAACCAGGGTTTGGCTATCAGTCACTTGCAGATTTTCAGAACACCTGAGAAACAGTGTGGAGTGTGGGTGCTTCAAGAGTAATTAGTATGTATTCAGTTAATGACTTGTCACTCTGGCTTTATTTTGGAAAAAGAAATAAAACCCCTGTTTCACATACTTTCACTTCTCAGCTCTAGTCGATCAAGAATTATAAGCAACCACATTTGAACTCGTAACGAACAAGATATGTAGTTGCTTAGTTTTTAATTAGGAAAGGCAGGTTGAGTGCACAAGTATAATTACAGCTTTTGGGTTTTTTTTAATAGACCAGCAATTACAGGGAAAAAATGTTCCTGACACACAGGAGCCTTATTTATAAATGTAAATTTCCAGTGATGCCAATACAAATATAAAACTATGCATCCTCAATATCCAGTTTTATCCGCAGGCAGACAGGAACTTCTGAAGATGTTTTGATGGCTGGATCTGTGCTGGAAATTCCTCTGAGAGACAGCGAGGTGTTGGGAGGATGTGAGGAACACAAACTGAATAAGGTATGCTGAAATTACTGAAAAATAAGCCATGCAAGATGCACACACTACTGGTGCAACAGTGTTTTGTTTTTTTTCCTGAATGACAGTAAAGATGTCAGAAAACTGCAGACTTTGTAGAAAAATATGCAGATGTGTGCCTGTGATTCGAGCTACTAACTAAAAGCTTGGAATAGTGTGTTAGATACAGGAATTTCCATGGCTCTTCTCTGTGACCCCCTTGCTCACTTCCACTAAATTGCTGAAGGGACTCTCTTTTAACTGTGGTGTCTGAGAGACAGGCTCTTTCCACTGTGGGGAAAAAAAAAAAAATTAGTTCCCTGCCTCTGGAAAGCTGATAGTCTGCAGCTTATGTCTAAGTTGTCTTAATGGGTTTTAGACTGCCGGATAGCAGGCGTTCTGCTCTATGACAACTCCACTTTGGAAACTCGCTGCACAGACCTAATGGAAATGGATGTAAAGTTTAGTGATTGTTAAACTGTGACGCTGAGAGACAGCACCCTTGAGGTAAAGTCCTCCAAATGAACTGCAACGGCACAATAGTTGCAGGATAAGGAGATTTGTCATCCAACCACTAGGATCTGACATTGCTTCTGACTGGCAGAAGAGAAGATAAAAACACTTTATGGATTCCTGCAGTCAGAAGCAGAATTTCCTGGTTTAGAGTGAATGTAAAGTCTTTTGTGTGTCTGTATGTTCTATCTTTTATCTTTGTAAATACCTGATTCTATCGATGTGCAAAGAACCCTGTTGAAAAGGTCATGTTAAATACCCATAACCCTTGTAGTAAAGAGTGACAAACCCTTTCTTAAAATTTCTAATATTTCTTTGTTCCTTGAGAGAAAATGACAGTGTTTTTCCTTCATTTCTCTGCCATTTGAGAACTTCAGCAAGGATATCACTGATGCTCCCTGCCCTTGTTGCAATGTTATCCTTCACTTTGTGATGCATTATGTAAGGTGTGATAGGGTGCATATTTCAGGAGACTAAAGCCATAAACAAGGATATTTTTTACTATCCAAGTTTATACTAAGCTTAGCTGAATACAGGCTTATGAACTTGAGCTGCACTGCCACTGAGATTAGCTCAGATGATTAAAGCATGGTGTTAATTATGCCAAGGTTGTGGGGCCATTCATGTGAGTTGGACCTGATGACCCTTGTGGGTCCCTTTCAACTCAGAATATTCTGTGATTGCTAAAAACATTTGGCTTGACAGTCAGATGGAATCCGCTTGCTTTGTTCAGCAGCTCCTTTTAGAGCTGCGCAGGAACTTCACCAGCCTCAAAATTAACAGCTCATAAACTGGCATGTTACAGGTGTCACAGCCTGCCCTAAAATGTGGAAATCTGTGTGAGAAGTTATGCATTCCAGTGGCTTACTGGTGAACTCTGAAGACCCTTTCATAAAACCCCTTGCCTTTAGACACCAGCTGCTCTGAAATCTGTAAAACTGAAGGTAGATTTCAGTGTCTCTGTTCTGTATGGAAGTATAATCCATGATGTTACTGGGAAGATGAAAAAGGAGGATGTCTGGGTTTTTTTGAGAGTTTTACAGTCCTAATAATGTTCAAAGATGACTTGCACGACACTGGGAGTGCTGTCTCTGAGATACCACCACGATAAATAACTAAATAAGATGTTTTTGGGAGCAGAGTCCTTTGTAATGCAGTCCCTTTAGAAAGCAATAGATCAGACTCCTGGCTGATGTTCTCCGATATCCTTCCACGGCTTGAATATAAATATATGCATATATATATTTAATACCTTCCGAGATTTTGCTCTGTATTTCTAGAAGGCTCTTCATTGAACTGCATCAAGATGATCTGGGAGCATTTCTGTAGAGCAGGTTGTTGGCTTAAAGGATCTCTGTGCCCTTCACGCTGCCCTTCAGGTTATAGAATAGTCCTTCTTTTACATTTTGATGCAACTGTTGTTTTTTTTTCTTCCTGTTTGAGAAGAGGTCTAAAAAATTTGGTGCTTTATCTCAAATTGAAACTATCCTAGATGAAATTTCAACACTTACTTTTATATGCTCTACATACTTTAATATGTTTCTGACTATGAAATAAAATGCATCATCTCAACAAAATAGCTTCTTTTTTACTGCTGTTTCACTCTGCAAAGCATCTCCTGTAATATATTTAACTTCCCAGTAGCAATTCAGCTCAGTTAATATACTGCAAGTGTAGAACTTGTATTAAATCTGCGAAATGACTGCTCCCCCAAAAATCATGGAATCATAGAATACACTGAGTTGGAAGGGACCCACAAAGATAATCGAGTCCAACTCCTGGCTCTGACCAGCACCATCCCTAAGTCACAACATGAGCCTGAGAGCATTGGCCAAATACATCTCGGATTCTGTCAGGCTTGGTGCTGTGACCACTGCCTTGGGTACCACTGCACTGTTCCAGTGCCCAACCACCCTCTAGGTGAAGAACCTTTTCCTGATACCCAACCTAAACCTCCCCTGGCACAGCTTCAGGCCATTCCCTTGGGTCCTGTGACTGGTCACCAGAGAGCAGCGATCAGTGCCTACCCCTCAGCTGTCCCTCATGAGGAAGTTGTAAGTTCAATGAGGTCTCCCCTCAGTCTCCTCCAGGCTGAACAGAACAAGTGACCTCAACCTCTCCTCACACAGCTTCCCCTCAAGGCCCTTCACCATCCTCATTGCCCTCCTTTGGACACTCTCCAATAGCTTAATGACTTTTTTATATTTTGGCACCCAGAACTGCCCCCAGCACTCGAGGTGAGGCCGCCCCGGTGCAGAGCAGAGCAGGACAATCCCTTCCCTTGCCCGGCTGGTGATGCTGGGCCTGATGCCCCCCAGGACAGGGTTGGCCCTCCTGGCTGCCAGGGCACTGCTGGCTCATGTTCAACTTGCCATCGACCAGGACTCCCAGGTCTCCAGCCTCTCATTCCTCAGTCTGTACATCCAGGGTTGCCCCATCCCAGGTGCAGAATCCAGCACTTCCCCTTGTTGAACTTCCTATGGTTGGTGATTGCCCAGCCCTCTCATTTGTCCAGGTGTTTCTTCAGGGCCTCCCTGCCCTTGAGGGAGTCAACAGCTCCTCCCAGTTTTGTATCATCTGTGAACTTGCTTAGTATCCCCTCCAAATCCTACATCCAGGTCATTGATGAAGCTGTTGAAGAGCATAGGGCCGAGGATGGAGCCCTGTGGAACCCCACTGGTGACAGGTCACCTGTCTGATGTCACCCCATTCACTGTCACCCTTTGCACATCATCCATGAGCCAGTTGCTCACCCATCCCATGAGGTGTTTATCCAGCTGTGAGCTGGACACAATATCACTGAAGAAACTCTGCTAAAATCTTTTAAACATGATCTAACAAAAGAACGTAATGGCTTTAGAAAGTTTCAAAGAAATGCTATGGAACTGCAAAGTATTTGCTAGAATTTATTTCACTGCACTTAGGTGAGCAAGGTATGAGGACAGCTGCTGTCGAGCTGTAGCTGCAAGAGGCACAGCTTGAGGAGAGCACAGCCTGGTGGTATAGCAGCTGAACTGAACTTTTCCCAGACCTCATCCACACCATAATTGTCCCATCCAGCGCTGCCATCACTGTCCCTCACATGTCTGCTGGAACATCCCTCAGCCTCTGGCTCTCCCACACCGCCAGGTAGGCAGGAGAAGTTAAGTGCAGGCCTGCTCTCATGTTCCCCAGGCTGTGTGTTTTAGGGTTCTGTGTAGACAGACTGCAGTGCCATAGTTTTGGGGACTGCTGCTTCCATGGAAACGACACAGTTTCTTTGCTCTGGCTCTGAGGAAGCTGCTTCATGAAACACGATTAAAAGAATGCGCTCACTTAGAAGCACAGATTTGCAGCACTAAAGCAGTAAAAAAAGAGAAAACCATAGAATTCATCAAGATTATATTTAATAAGGATTCCTCTCAGCTTGTAAGGCTGTTGTGTCCTGAGGAAATTGGAACTACACCCTTCCTGCTTCTTTTCTGCCTAAAAAGCCATATGTAGAAAAATCTCACTGGATCATCTGCCACTCTTTAGTCCCAGATAAAAAGGCTTCACTCCTGTCTCCTTTCCCTGCCTCCCCTTCCTGCAGCCTGGCACTGGAACATGCTTTGGTGTTGCTGGGGTTTAAGTTGTTTTCTTTTCCTTCTCAAGGTCCTTTGAAACATGTATGCCTATATTTGTATCTTTCCAGCTTCAGCTTGGTAGCTGTTTGGAACTTTTTTTCCTGTTTTTTAAGGTCTTTTCAGATACGGCAATAAGATTGTCACAGATTTTGTTAAAATCTTTGTTTATTACACACATTTCTTAGGCACTGCTGAAATTTGTTTATCTTCTGCAATATGTCTGTTTAGATTACATCTGGGATTTTCAGTTAATGAGGAAGAAAAAAACCCCAACCTTCTCCATTGTAGGGAACTCTCAGGAGAGTTGTCAGATGGGGTGGTGTCTTATACTGGGATGCTCATGGATTTGTTTCATGAAGGAGAAACACCCCACACTGACAAGGTTGGCTCCCTCCATCAAGATGAAGACATAGAACAAGAAAGAAGAGATGAGTAGTAATTAGTAGACCAAAAACTGTGCATGTCTAATATTTTCATGGACATGAATGTAAAATAAAGTCGTAATTAACACAGTCCTAAGACTGCTGGGGCATGGAGGAACAGCAGCAACGCAGCATTCCAAGTTTCCTGATTCTCCCAGTGCACTGAGCCCTTTCAGTGCAAAGCCAGACTTCTCAAGCTAGACCACCAAAACCAGACCTTGCGGGCAAAGCATGAAAAGGATGTAATTTATCCACACTATGGTGAAAGGACCAAGAGCAATGGGCAAGATTAAGAGTAGGATCATCTTTTTAAGTGTGGAAAGTCTCATTTTTGGCAGTAGCATCAGTGACAGTCGGCAGCTGGCTGACACTTATGCAAACTTGCACTGCTTCCTATTTGAATATGGAAGAATTTCTCTACATTTTTAGTAGCACTACTTAGCAGATCATCATGAATGAAGAAAGAGTATTTTTATCACCATCTTGGCTTCACTGAAATTTTGGGTGAATAGAAAATGCATGATATTTTCTTCAGTTCACTTTCCTGTGATTCATTTATTTAGCTGCTATATATATTTTTTTTTTCCTAGAGGCCTGTTGTGAAATTCTGGATGTGTGACATCTGCAAGACTTGCTGTTGCAATAATTAGCATGAAATGATACAGAACATTTTTGACCAGACTTAAAATAACTTTACAAAATCTTAGGATAACTGAATTATCAATATCTCTTTCCTTACAGTGAGATTTCAGTTGTAGTTAGTATCACCTAATCCAAATAAGGTTGTAAAGGCAGAGAAAATAAAGCGTGCATATTAATGATTTATTTAAAAATCACAACCATTATATATGCTTTCTGAATATAAAACTGGATGATGGAGAAAAGAAAGATACTTTCCCTTTTCAGCATTGGCCAGACTGAATCACACAGACGTTTTTCAAAAGACTGGGATCTTAGTTGCTTTTAGCATCTGTGGTATTCTATAAACCTTCCAGGCACACAGAGGACACTCACTGCTCCCTCACTGGAAATTTTATAATCCTACATTACTACGACAGGCAAGGATTTAGATCACTACGACAGGCAAGGATTAAGAAATTAGTTTGGCAGAATGATCTTTTTGCCTCTTTCCTAACCCCTCTTGAGAGAGCACAGAAGCATATGAACTTAAAGGTCTACTTTCATTTTAGTGCCAAAGGATTTAAACATTTTCTGGAGAGTGTTGCAGAGCTCTGGCTCAGAAAAGCAGCCTCAGTGATGGAGCCTTGTAAGAAATGAGAAAGAAGCTTGTTGAACATGGTTTGGTGGGGGTTTTTTGTTTTTTTTTTTTTTTTTTTTTTTTTTTTTTTTTTAAATCTTCTGCTTCCAAGGATACTGTTGGTTCATTCAACCCTCCATCTGTAAACTGCTTGTCAGGGGGGGATTTGCACAAAACGTAGACCTGAGAGGAGGGAAAAGACAGATTTGATTCTCCCACACAGAGTGATAAGCTCTGCCCCAAGGCAATGCTCACCCCCGCCCCAGGCGCTGTGCGAAAGGATGGAAGGCGAGATGCTGGTGTGTTTGTGGAGTGGAGGTGGTGATATTTGAGTTGGTGGTCTGGTTATTAACACCTACCCCTAAGTAGCTGCTGATCCTCGAATGTGTTGTTCCCTGGCAAAGCTGTCGCTGGTGGGC
>VWZT01003259.1:189003-204360 GCA_013397055.1 Pachycephala philippinensis | reverse complement strand
GCAAGTCTGGAAGTGCCTCTGCAGTTTGCTGCTGAGTGGGAGGGATACGGGAGCACAAATGGACTTCATTCCCAAAATGCAGAGATTTAAGAAGTGGGTGGGACCATCACGTGGCCGTCTGCTCAATGGCGCAAGGGAATTTTCAACTGTTGCAGCAAAATAAGCGATTACCACGGTTTAAAAAAAACCCCACACACTATTATTTTACTCTCAGTTTTCCTCCATACAAATAATTTTGCGACTATTTGAGTTACACATTTAAAATATTTTTCGGTAACGTGTAAAAAACATAAATCCTGTTAGGAAAAAAAGAAAAAAAAAGAGCTACAAAAAATGTAGACACCTCTGACTAAATGCAGACATCCTGGAATGAACAAGGAGGATAAAAACCCACCCACCCAAAGAAATCTATCGGGGGAAATGTAGAACACTGCAAATAATCTCAGACAAATACAGCTGTAATAGAATAAGCTTATCCCGACTCAATCCACTAATCCATATTTATTCATGTAACAAATAGAGTTCAGAAATGTAAATTTAATTTGTATCTTGTTGCCTGAATGCATATGAAAAGGCTGCTAAATTTGCTTATACAAAAATTCCAGTATTTTATACATTTTCATCAGAAGTAATAAATAGTTGTTCCTCTCTATTTTCTTTTAGTGTAAAGAAACAAAATTATCTTTAGATACATTCCTATTTAAAGTTTTGCAGAAGTACAGATTTTCAAAGTGAACTATAATTTCTATTAGAACCATGGGACAAAGAATCAAATATAAATACAAGCTGAATGGATTTCATAGACAAATGCTACTATTTAGTCTAAATGGCATCATATCATTCCCATGTGTGCAGCTGAAAAAATGCCATTTTCCCAGGACAGGTTATTTTCTGCAACCCTGCAGAGGTGGAACACACTGAACACATTTAGTTGCTCATGTCAGGCTGCCCTTCACAATGAGCATAGTTTCTCCTCTGATTAATTGTCTGCAAATCACCCCAAGAAGAGGAACTAGCCAGTTTCAGAGAAAATTACCACCACTACTTTCAGCTCCTGGTATTCAGTCAGATAATTACTGATGTTTGTCATTAAAATTGGGAAAATGTATGTTCCCTTTGACTCCAGTTTTCATATTTTTGTGTCTCACTTAGATTGAAATGTCAGATAGCTGCAAATGGTTTTGTACTAATAATTAATTAAACTGTAAAGAAACCAGCCAAAGCTGTGTAGCCTTTTCAGGAAAAGCAATTGTTTATTCCAGCTGTGTTCTCCAGAGCAATCTTTCAAAATTAGTATTGGAATTCTTTATTCCAGATTGCCATCTATTTAATTGTCTTTCATTAGTCCTCATTTCTGCTCTTTTACTTTGCCTTTCTCTTTGTTCCAATTATTTTTCATGTCAGTACTTTCTGCTTTCCAAATTGTTTAATGCAAGCTAAATTATCCAAATCACATAAAGATTTAGAACTTCAAATTAAGCAGCATAATTTATCCATTGTGAATTTTTGTCATATTACTTAAAATGTGTGAGCAGAAAGAATCACAGATGAAATCACAAATTTCAGTCCTGGTTTCATTAATATATAGCTACTATAAATAAAATATCGGTTTATATGGCATATAGACTGGAGTTGGCGTACTTTGGGACTGATCAGGCCCTGAATCAAAAAGGCTGACCCAACTGGTTTGTGATTTGAGCTAAACTCAGCCTCTAAGAAATGTAGCAGAAAATGTAAGAGATCAGCAGATACCATGGGAGTGAGGATTGTGGGAAATCTCTTTCCAGCAATCTGACAGAACCATTGCATATGAAGTTTATCAGGGTGAGGTAAAAAAGCCAGTATTATGCTGCAACATTCTTTGGATTTTGACATAGAGATAGCGGGCCACATAAACATTGGATTTGGGATTCATCTGCCCTGCCCAAGGTAGCTGAAAGTGGGATGCCAACATCCATGTTCATTATTTTCTATCTCCTGTGCTTTTGTTGAAAAGAGATTGCCACTTTTTCAGGGTTGATTGTATCCTAGGGTAGAGGTGTCTGAGACCTGCTGGATGAGATGTGGTGATAATCTTTCATGCCTCAGTTTTTGGATGTTTAACTTAAAAATGAAGTCCTTGTGAGCTGTCAGAGGAGAAGACAGACAGTCCTTAAAATGTCAAATCTCTGTAAGACAGCTCACACAGGGCACCCAAATGTGAGAGGAATCACTTCAGGTTTGAATGTGATGTAGTAAGGAGCACATGTAATACTGATATCTAGAAATTCAAGAAAATTTTATAGCTGGAATCTGAAAACTAAGCCTATGCATTGTCACCTGGGAAGGACCAAAGTTTTCACATTGAGTTTGGTTTTGGCTACTGTGCTTCATGTGCGGGTAGGAAGAAATAGTCTTGCATTGCTGCTGCTGCTGCTTTTGTCATCTTTGTCCTTCTGCAAGGAAAACAGGCAACCACTTTTTGTCATATTTGTTATGCTTTTAGTGCTTCTTTTTCTTTCTGCACTACTAAGGTTTCCATCTGTGTACTACCGTGAACAAAAAGCTGTGAGGCATCAGATAAAGTAGTCTGCAGAGATTATCTCAGTTCATTGCAAACATGCAGGGTCTGATTCCAACATCTTCTTTATGCAGTCCCTCCACTGACTGTCCTGTAAAATAAATAAAACACACAAAATTATGAAGAATGAAAGTGCCTGTCTCACCATGCCTCAGCTTGACTGGTCAGTTAAAATAGTGAACAGCTAGATTACAGGAGATGATGTAAAGGAAAACTTTATAGTGTGTTTTGTTGGAATGATTAAGATGGAAAACCCTGATGTGCAGAGATAAATACTTTGAGCTTCCCTACCACAAATGTGTGCATCTATCCATACTTTGCTAACCTGTATGGATTAACTGAGGACTTGTAAAATGTAGGCATAAAACTGAGGTTTGAAAAGTTTGCACACAGATACTTTTGAGAACAGTAAAAGACTGGTTGGGAATTTGTCATGAGCTATTGATTTCCAGAGTGCTTTTTGTCTTAATATAGAACTCTTACCTGAGATCAGTGAGTATATGACAGTGCAAACAACAGAATTAATAACTGAATTGCTCAAATCCCATGCAATTATTTTGCTGCATTTTATCATAATGGTTATTAAAAGCATCTAATGGGAACTGTGACATGGTCAAGTGATAATCATTACTAAGACCATGGGTTCAGACCCCCCAGCTTTGAATGTCATGTTTGGAAATTTTTTGTGTTGCAAGTTGTCACTGTGTAAAATTGTTTCTGCCTGTGTGATACAGATCAAATGATAGCCACATCCTAAATCCCATTCCATTCATAAATGGAGCTGAGTTATGTATGTTGTTGGTTCCTAACCTGTGAGCCATGGAGGAGGTGACAAAGAGGCAGCAGAGACATAAAAAAAGGTTTATTACAGGAAGTTTTCAGCTGTGTCAGTTACAGATTACAGCTGAGACCAGTTAACTTTTTAAGGCTGCAAAAACTGGGGGAGATCTGTTGATCTTTGCTTGATCTCCAAGGGCTCCTCTCTGCCTTTACAGCCCTGTGTAGGCCACAGAAAGCATTGGAGAAGCCCAGGTTTCAGGTGGCGTAAATTGATTTTATTATTTTGACCTTGGCTGAACTATGGAGACTCAGAGCAACTGCTGAAGCTATCGGGATCCTTAACTGACACAATTTGTCATTTATAGGTGAGTATGATGAACTCAGCCTGATTCCAGGTTTTTAGATGTACTCATAAACATGAGCATGCAGGTCTGCACACGAGCATGGGATGAATTTGAGTTGCTGTGGTTTTTTTTTTGTTGATTTACAAAGCCAGCAAATTGAGCTTTATTGAGACAACTCATTACTTTCTTGTATTGCTGTAGTCATGTTCTCAGTAACAGCATGTAAGGTCTGATGTGCAGCTTGGCTTAGTTAAGCTCACTTTTCAGAGCTAATTCATCTGTTAGTGGCAAATAGAATTTTTCCTGCTCTAATGTGCTTCAAAATACATTTTTCATGCACTCCTCCGTAGTTGAAGACACGCAGAAAAAGAGAATTGAGGTGGAAAGCATTTACCTTCCTTCTCTTTGTTGCTGGCTGCAAGATATGATCCTGCAGCAGCTGCCTTATCATTGGAACATTTGTTTGCCATTGAGATTTCTACTGACCTCCACCGAAGCTTTGTTTATGGCGAGAGCAATGAGCTCTCCATGCTTTGTTTGGTCCCACCACGTGGGACAGGTTCTGCAAGCAAAGTAGACTGCTTAGGTCTCAGACCTGAGTAGGAAAGGCATTAATGCCAGCACACTGCCAAAAGCTAAAAGCGATGGGATTGTTTATGCTTTGGAAGGATCTCATTTTGGGAATTTACTGCATGGGCTCCCTGTTTATTTTGTTTTCCTTTCTTGTGGTGTTGTAGCATTTTATTTCTCTGTCCAGCTTTCCTTCTCACAGTCCAATTCCTTTGTGAGGATCAGACAACTGCTGTCAGATTTCTCACTTTCTGCAGCTGATTTTTTATTCATTTAGGAACAGGTTTTGAGCAAGGCTGCATGGTCCAATGGTAGAAAATAGGCACTGACAAAGATTGCACCATGTTGTAAGCATTTGTGATAGGGTTGAGAAGAGTTAGATTGTGACTGACTTGGTTTCACACAGCCCCATTGCTTTGGTTTGCTTTGTAGCAGTTAAAACTTTTATTGTCTTGCCGTGATGTCAGTGCATTTTACAGGCAAAAAGATTTTGAATCCTGGCTCCATGTTCTGGATCTAGGGGCTCTCGCTAAAATGATTTTCAGAGGCAGTGAGGAAAGTTCTTATTTACACTCCTAGCTGATGAATCAAGCCTTTGGTTCCCACCCTTGAAGGGAATCTGCCCTTCTTCCTCCTCATCCCACCCCACACTCTCTCCAGGATCCCACTGGTGTAAGGGAAAGGTGAAGCTGTCAATGGCGGGATGGAAAGGCTCCAGGCTGGAAAAATACAAAGGCTTTGGTAACAGCCAGGAGAAATCGAGTCAGGAGATTCACAGTCTGATCCCCAGCTCGACGTTTTCCCGGGAGATCGGTAAGTGATGCTGGAGTTTTCGCTCCATATGTGCATCTCCCCTCACACAGCTAATGTCACCCTGCGCCCGCCGGCAGCCCATGGGGACTGTGCCGTGCCGCATGACACAGGTAGCTCCCAGAGGGAAATCAAGAGTGTTTGACGCTTCCTACGCTCTATATGGAGACAACTGCGCAGGGTAATTTGTGGCTTTAATTGCCGAGGAGCTCCAGGGACTGCGAGGAGGCGTCAAAGCTGCGTTGCCCGCAGCACTCCCGAGGGACCCGGGAGCTTGGGAGTGGTCAGAGTGGGCGGATTCCGCGCTAAATGTGTCAACAAACTTTCGCAAAGGATAAAATTAGTAGGAGACAAGTGAATGTGATGCATTGGAAAAGTGCCACGGTGGCTTTTTTTCAAGGGGACATAATGCCTAAGAAATGTCCTGGCTTTCTCTGGAACAAAAAAAAAAAAAAAAAAAAAAAAAAAAAAAAAAAAAAAAAAAANTCGGGGAAAGAGCCAGATAAAATTATTGACCACTAGAAGGCAATAAAGAAATTAAATTCTCACGTGGGAAACATCCTCATGGATTAATAACTTGTTAGGAAAGAAGGTTTGTTGCACTGCTTCTGACTTTTGTGTTTTTCTGCTGTTTGTCTTTCTCCAGCAATGGTTAGAGGTAGATAACGGGGTGAATGATCAAATTTTTGGGTCTAACGTAATTTACCCATTCTTATGATTTTGGTAGCTGCACCATTTAAAAACTTCCCGTTTGAAATCTTATTTTCACCAAAGTGTGACACTTCTATTTTCTGGAAATATTTTTGCCTCATTTGAAGTATTTGGTGTAGAGAAAAAGCTGATTTATTGTCTTAAATTGAGTGTGATAGGTATTGAAAGCTCAACTTTTATTAAGGAATGCTCTTTTGCTCAGAAACTAATAAGGAAATGAAATTTTTTACTGTAGAAACTGAGAATACACACTGGCAATAATAATTAATAACATGTCAGTAGGAACACCACATTGAAGTGGAAATAATTTAAGATTAAGACATTTCAGGCACAGTTAATGATTTTCATTCACTGGAAATTTTTTCCGAGCATCATTGTAACTTTTTGAGGGTAATTTAAAATAACCTAATGATCTAAATGGTTTACAATCCTGAGGTTTAGCATACATTACCACTGCTGCTTGAAGAGCTTTTCAGAGACATTGTCAGCTCTGGCTTGAATGTTATTTCAGTACAAGAAAAATTTCTAATCCCTACTGTTAAGAAATGACTGTTGCATTTTTAAATGCCTTGTTAAAGATTTTAAAAGAGGTTAGGAAGTCATCTAAGCTTTCTTGTTTGCCCCCAGAGAGGTTGTAGAAACCTCTAACCCAGCTGAAGGGACTAATGAATTAAAAGCGTAAGAGCTGAATGTGCCGTGTGGGTGGATGCCTGGTGCTCGTGCTGGTGGTAATCCCTGCAGGAACTAATTTATCCTGAAAGTGGCAGGTAGCTAAGGAAGCTGACTTTGACTAGAATTTATTTCAAGAACTTGCTTTTGCTTCCCTTTTATGTATGCTACCAAATGCTAAAATGGAGTTTGAGAGGTATCAACAGGACACCGCTAACACGAAAGCTCTGTCTGTGCGAGCAGTGGGGTTGTTGATGAAGTGCCACGGTATTTGCAATGTGAAATATAAGGCAACCTTAAAGCTGACTGTACTGAACTTACTGCTGAGTATTTACTGAGCAAATTGAGTGCTGCTCCTGCAAGATGAGCTGGCGTAACCGATCTTGACTGAGGTTCAATTTATCTGGGCGGTGCTGCCCTGTTAGGAGCGTGGTTTTGAGGACAGGTTGTGGAGGTGGATTGCTGCGCTCTCTCGATGAGCTTGATGTGCTGTCAAAATTCATCCAGACTTGGCTGTTAGTCAGCATTTTAAACCCAGTGCTGAGATCCACTTGTCCTCACGCTGTATGAGTGAGACACAGGCCAGTGTTTCCTCTGCCCCTCTCGTGGGGTCCCTGCAAAGCACCAGTCCCACGAACAGAGGCAGTTTTAGGCCACAAATCAACAAAACTGCACTTTCAAAGGAGTTGTGCAACCTGTTAAAAAAAAAAAAAAGCAAATCTTCATGGCAAATATCTCCTCTTGCTTAAATTTGAGAAAATATAGGCATCGTCAGTACCTCTGCATCGGAGCTATGCTGGATGTAGACTGAGGCATCACGGGGATCTCTTCAGTACTGACTGGTGCAGGACATTTGTAAGGTCACAGCAGAGATTTCTGAAATCAAAGTCATCTCTCTGTATGAAGAGTGGATGCTAATCCTGAACTCGAAAAAAATAGTTTTAGGTAAATTAAAGCTTTTTCTATATAAGCTTCAAGTTGTCAGTGATATTTCTATTCCAATTCGGGTTTTCAAGTCCTACTGCCTTAGATACATGATTTTAGCTTTTCCAGAGCAGCTGAGTAAACTCTTAGGGTTGAAGTAGGTTGTACAGAGAGGTGACATATTTCTTTGATAATATAGCAGTGCAGCATTTCTTAATATATACTGAAATGATTAATGTCTGCTATCAAACACAGGAGTAGTAGCTGGAATTGTTCACCTTTCTCCATTCGTTCATATTATATGGAGAAGAACCTGATCTAGAGGGATTATATTTCATCCATGGATTCATTTTCTTTTCTTCAGTTCATGAAATAACAATGACAGTAGTTGATGGCTGGATGAGGTAAACATTTAGGATCACTGTTGGATTACCAAGGAAAGTGTTTTAAGGAAATGATGTCACATATGTCAAATTTCCTGTGGCTCTTTTGGCCCTTGTGGGCAGACTAAAAGAGCAGCTAAGGGAGGACAGTGTCTTAGGGGGGAGCTTTTCGAAGGGAGCAAATGCAAGGCTTGAAGCAGATGTCTCTGTGTGTTCAAGCTGTGCTGTGGCACAGGAACACACAGGCCTCTGACACAGGGGTAGAATTAGAATGAAAGCCTTTATGGCATCTGTAATTGACCCAGAGGTGGAAACAGGTTTTCTGGTTTTCTTTCTCTGAGCAGGACTGGAAAGTCCTTGCTGGCTGGATCTTCTTTCTGAGGTTATTTCTGGATGCAGTTATGAGTGAAATGGGAATAGTGTAGCACCCTGCTGTGGAGAGCACCAGCCTCTCCAAGCCAGGGGGGTGATCACTTTGTGCAGGTTGTTTTTTCTGTGCTTTGTCACTCTGCAGACACTGAAATATCATGAATATTTGATATTGACCTTCATTCATGTTTTCATAATTGGATTTTTACCAACATGAAGAGCTGTTTTTATGAATTACATGTACCTCTTTTCTGCGTGTATCTTATGCTGCCAGTTTTCAAACAGTAAACACAGATCTGCTGGCTTTGCCTCTGCCCTGCGATGCTGTGCCTATTTGGTGAAATATCAACACTTCGAACATAATATCCTTTTGTCCTAAACTGAGCCACTTCTCTCCCATTTTATTTTATCTCTAGGGCAGCTGTTCTGGTGAGAGCCCTTCTTACACTGTTAAACAGCACAAATGTCTGCTTACAAGAGCTGTTGCCCCACATTTTCACGTAATATCAACTGGCAGGAGCTAACTACTGTAGCTGTCTTGTGAGGGCTGTGGTGACAAAGATAAACCTCAGGCTAATTTTCTGAACAGAGTCAGTCAGCTTGAGCGAGTCTTCTTGTTTGGAAATGAGATAATGATGATCTTAGCTGTAACATTTTAAATTATGGAGTAAATAAAGAGCTGGATGCTTCCTCATATAGTTAGCTCTTAATTATCATCTCCAGTGGCAGTGACTGGATATGTTGATGTTTATGATGGATATAGTGGTTGTTCCAAAATTTCTTTAGGCAACAGTGTGGAAAATCTACATTTGCTTACACTGTGTAGAATAACATCTGGGTTTCTGTCATTCTTGACAATAGGCACCAACTATATTTTATAATGACATAAATTTCCCAGGGAGACAGTAGGCATTGATTCCTAAACTGCAAGTTTGTTTTGAATTTTTTTTGTGTGTGTGTCTTCAGAATTAGAGGTTTTCTATGTTAAAAATGAGGGGGTGTGCTTGGAAGAAGGCAACAGTCAGGTGGACAGGATCCACCACAGCCAGATGGGAGGCTTCAATCTGGTCTCACTGTGCTTGTTGAGCAGTGCCCAAATGGCTAAAATTAGCAGTTGTGTGCTCCTTGGTGTTTGTGCTTGTGACTGATAAGATCAAGGATGTCCAGCTGGAGCCTCTCTGGGTCTTGGGCAAAGCTTCTCCAAAAATACAAACTTTTCTGAACTACTGGATAAGTGAAATCAAAATTTTATGGAAGCAGGTTTGTAACCTCAATCCAGAATGTGACTCCCGGCATGGAAATGTTAAGAAATTGGGAGAAGCAGATTGAAGTCCCATTTGCTACCATCCTAATTTACTTTTCCCATCTCTAAGGGCTGAATAGGAAAAATTACTTTCTCCATGGCTGAGGGACCACATTACTTCAGGCCTTGGTGTTCAGAACTGACACACTGGCTTTGCTGTGAACCAGCCAGAGTTTCAAACCCCAGCCTCCCGATGAGATCAGTCAGAAAGCACCAGGAGAAAGCAGTAATTCTGTGTAGGGCTGTGACAAAAGATTTCCTGTACAACTGGCTATAATTGTGTGGCAAGCCTGGGCTGCAGGTTGTCGTAACTAGGGCATTTTGCAACATAATTTTGTCAGGAAACATAGTTTGCAGCAAATAAGTCACCAACTTTTGGGGCCTAAAATAGGTAATTTAATCCTATTAAATTTGTTTTCCTCATTTACAGCAACTCTAGCAGCAAGCAAAGCAGTGATTCTGTGCCATTAAAGTTTCCCTGATGCAGTCTTTGCCAAAGCCTACATGGACACTGCCATTAAGGCTTCCTGAGAGACTGCTTTGAGCAGCAGAAAATGTGCTATATTTTCTGGATGTCCTCATAAGGCTGAATGTGAAATCAGACTTAGTGTCTCAAAGCAAAGCAGGCGTTTAATGAGCCAATAAATACCAGACATCAGATGTGATACTGACTATGGAGAAATATAGATCATATGCTTTTCATAGAATCACTGAGGTTGGAAAAGACCTTTAAGATCATTGAGTGATCTCACCCACTTCCCTGAGCTACCCACTTTTGTATATAGCACTACAGAATATTTATTCTGCTGGATTCTCCCTCTGGGCTGATCACAGATAAGCTATTAAATGAAAATGAGCAAATGGTCTTTTTTAGTTTTGATCACCTAAAAGGTTCCTTCCTGAGAAGTCTTGACTTTCACCTCAGTAACTCCTTCTGTTTATGGTCTGTAGGGTACACTACAGTAAAATATCAGTTAAATTCTCTTCCACTTAGAATATATATTTTCCTTTCAACTATTTTTTTAATTACCCAGGTAATTTTGTTTCCAAGGGTGAAGTCCCTGCAGTCAAACACATTAAAAAGTCCCAGCCTGTCTGAAAGTGCTATTTTTTTATTATGTCTTTTTTCCCATGCAGGCTGTTGGAGGGCTCTGAAATGTGTTTTAAAAGACTTAGGAAAGACTTTGAGCTTAAAATTCAGCCTGCAATGTGGAAAAAAAAGTTTTAATTGGCCCCACTGTAATGGTCAGTGAATGAGGCACAATCTCTGTGTTAAGAGACAGGTTCTAAGCTTCATTTTGTAGGTGGTTTCATTTCAGCAGAGTTTCAGCTTCCAGAAGAGTTGCCTTTTTCATCTGTGTCTGAATTTAAGCTTGTGTGATGGACCATTGTTAATAACTAGAGGGGAGGCAATCTCATGTGGAGAGGTCAGGGAAGCATTTTTTAGCTCTGGATGGCTTTTTAATTTTTTTGTTGCATTTCAGAGGTGTGCTTGCTGTGGATTGACTTCTGTGTCTATGGCTGTGGATTGACTTCTGTGTCTATGGCTGTGGTGGCACCAAATATCTGAAGAGTTTGGTTTGACTCCCTGAAAAGCTGTAACGCCTTTGCTGGCCTGACTCTCTTTCTTGAGGTGTAACATTTCACATTGGAGGGTTTTGTTGTGGCAAGCTCTGTCCCTTTGAAGTGATGCTAGAAATGATCTACAGGTATGGGAGAACTGCAAAAGAAGGGGGTTTTATATCGAGATGACATCTGGGCTAGCAATGCACTTTGTAATGAATACTCCTGATATCCTTGGTCCAATGGCCAGAGACTTACCTAAAATACCAGGTTTTGAGAAGGAAGGAGATTGCTTCTTACCAGCTACAAGACAAAGCAAATTCTAAGCCTTTCACTTGATTAAAATTACAAAAGCAATGACATTGAAGAGGTACCGGTTCTGCTACCATATTTATTCTCTCTGTTGCATCTCCAGGCACAGTGTAAGGCCTGTTTCTGTGGTACTGTTTAGTTCAACTGCTTTCTCGATAGAGCTTGTGGTTAAGGGGACTCAGGACTGCCTTGGATTTTAAAAGCAGCTGGGACCATGCTGGACTCAAAAGTGGTGATGATCCTTTTCTCTCCTTTTTCTTTCTCTCTCTCTTCCTTCTCCTGACTTCTCAAAATATATAGTGAGCCAGACTAAGTAGTTCCAGTCAATGCCTCGGTAAGTGCCTAGCTGTGTCTGCATAACTTCAAGTTGGCTAAGTTTAGTTTGCCTTAGCAAAGTTTGTGAAGTGCCTTGCTTTGTCTGGATGGGTTAAAGTTTGCTAAGTCAGTGCTTTGGGAAGCCCTGTACTTTGCCTGGGTGGTGTTTTAAAATTTGCCAAGTACCCCATTCTACCTTAATGTTCTAAAGTTTGCAAGTAAAAGTTTGTTATTCAGCCTCCTGAGAATTTTGTTGTTTCTCCTGTGCATGGCCCAGAGTGACTCTAATTACCTTCCCCTTAAAGTCGCTGAGCAAGCTGGGGCTTAACACCCTGGAGGCTGCCTTTTAGATCAGTACAAAAAGGATTCAGTGGTGGCACTGGAAGTGAGCAAACTGGGGAGGAATAGCATAGCTGCCAAGCCCACTTCCAGGGCTGGAAGAGTGGGGATGAGAAACCTTCCCACAGCAAACATTGATCCATACTCTAACCAGGCGTGAAAGACAGATCCTGAGCAGTGCTTAGCAGCATGTCAAACATCACACGGGGATTGTTTTGTTCCGTTTCTTTAGGTGTGTGCACAAAAACATCTCCAAATGACTTTGAGATGGAAAGAACTTCCAAAACCAATTTATTGGGTAATCCACAATCAGTTAAAAGTGCTAAAAGCACTAAAACCCCCCAATTTTCCAGCTCAAACAGTGGCCATTAAGCAAGTTTCTGCAGCCTGGTGCAATCTAATAATAAAAGATGCCATCCAGAGTTCCCTGTGCTGGGACTTGTCGTTTGTTTGGATACAGCTCACCTGTTTGCAGTTGTGTTCTTGGAGTAAAGACTAGAAGGGTTTATATTGACATCAGCCTTGTGATTCCTTTAGTCCAGACCATCATATTAGACCCTTTTTTTTTGAACAAATGTGAAAGGACGTGGCTACTGCAGATATTATCATTGCATAATCCATCTTGCAAATACATCCTTACCAGCTTATGAACAGGAAATTGAAGCCTCAGGTGGTGAGTGTGTGCATGCCTCTACAGATTTCAGTTTGAATTGTACTGGCACTTTCAGTAGATCTGGTTTGAAGAGAAAAAAAATCAGTGGATTTTCTTCCCCTCATCACATATGATCTCGGTTGCTTCCAGACCGTTGTTCAGTTCATAGAATTATTTCCAGGTTCAGGAAAACTTCAAAATTTACATAGTGGAAATGCTCCATGGCAGTGCTGGGAATGATTCTATGATTCTGTTTCTCAAAGAAATATTATTTGGAAAAAAATTCAGAACAAGTGGATTTAGTGCTTGTCTCTGGAGAGAGGTGAAAGTGAAAATAGTGAATGACATTGTAATTTACTGAAGAAGCGCAAAGAAAGACAAGTGAGAGGAAGACAATTACTTGGGGTGTAGTTTCAGTATGGACATGTAGTAAGTATTTTGAGTGCTTTGTAAGATGGAGGTAGCTTTAACCAGAAAGGCAGGGAAAAATACCACAAGATGGTAAAAATTGTGGGAACATCTTACTGCTGCCTGTCAAGCTTTCTGACTTAAATATGTGCCTTCCCAAGCAAACTTGAAACCCTGCAGTTCCAAAAAAACATGAAGGGAGCAGCCATACAGCTGGAAATGAGGTGTCTGGGTTTAGCCTAATGAGGATAATTAGTGTTTGACAACCGTGTATGGTCATGAATAGAAACTAGAGCGGCCTTGAAGTAAATATTTGGAGGGAAAAAATTGTAACTCTGTGGAAGTTTGGATGTGAAATTGGAGCCCAGGTTGGCCTCTGTGCTTCTGGTGATCCGGATAAAAGCACCAGCAGCAGCCTATTTTAGCAGAATTAAAAGTGAGGAGTGTGATCAAAGCTAAGTGTGTGGGTTTCATTGAGCAGGTGTGTACTGCTTCTCTTCTGGCATGTAATTATGCTCTGATTTTCATGATTCTTTTCATTTAAAACCAGTCCATGATTTAGGACTTTGAGCACTACCAATTTTGTTCTTCAGGGGAGAAAGTCTAACAAACAGTACAGAAGAAAGAGATTAAAAATCAATGTTTTATGCACTTGCATATAAGATAACATAGAAATTATGATAAAGTACTTCTCCAAGATATCCGATTTTGAATTAATTCCAAGGCCTTGGGGGGAAGAAAAAAATCTGCAGGGAACAAACTGCAAACAGACAGATCTGAAAGCAGCAAGGTACAGAATTTATTAAATGACTATTCTGTCTCCTGCAGGGGGAGGGTAATACGATTAGAGAAAGGAGATATTAGGTGAACAAGAAGCATTTAAAATATTTTGGCTGATGCAGCAAAGTTGTGGTGGAGACAGTAACTGCAGGTCCTCAGTGGTGCTTTCCACAGCGCTCTAGAGAGGGTACAGAAAGAGATCAGGAAATTGGTTTATGGATAAGGCTTGCAAGAAAGGCTTCGAGCTGCTTGGAGATTTTAATTTAATGAGGGTGGTGTAAAATTTTGGAAGGGCTGCTTTTTTTAAGCACGGAGGTGTCTTTTATATGCAATGTGTTGGAGTGACATGATCTATTTTTGCCCTACCCTCAGTAAATGAGCCCACTGTGACAGACAGCACTGAAGCTGTGGCTGTCTGGGGTTTTCAGCTTCAGATGTCATTATATTCGGCAGTGTCATGCGAGCACATTTTTGAGGAGCAGCACAAGAGTGCGTTTTGCCTTCAGGAGAGGTGACTTTGAGTAAATGTGAAATGCCCTAGGGATTTTCATTGGAATTCAGTAATGTGTTGGAAGTAAACAAAGAAATAAAACTAGTTTCAAAAACAGAGTGATAGGTAGGTCTGAAAGAACATTAATAGAATTTTATTTCAACATGGAAAACCCAGCAATATCTAATTGGCAAAAACCTGAAATGGAGTATGCATAGCTAAAGATTTGATGATTTGAAGCTTTTACTGTGTTTTTAACCTCTCCTCCCAACAAATAAACAAACTCCAAATAACAACAGACAAAGTAAGACATTAAGAAAACCCCAGTCTGATAAGTAAGCTGGTGTGCTAAAATGCAAAGGAAGTGGGCAGTGTACAAATCAATGAAGATGTCTGTGCTGGATGTTGCTGTCAGCTTTAGCTAATACAATCCTTTGCTGCANGAGAAAGAAAGAGTTGGTTGTAATCTTTATCATTCTTTTATTACCTTTAGTTCTGTTAGTAATAAACTTCTTTGTATTCTTTAAAGTTTTGAGCCTGCTTTGCCCTTCTTCTAATTCTTATCTCACAAAAAATAAAAGATGCAAACAAAACCACCACAGTTGTTCATGGGACTTTAGGTTTGTATGAGAGAAAGTTGAACTCATGCATGATTGACCATAATGTGAATTTGAAAACAAGCATTTTAGAAAAAATAGGTTTCTTCAAGCAGTCTTTGCTTTCTGCCTTTCTATGAATCAAGCACAGCAGAAACCTGTTTTGAATACCCAGGGAGAAGTAAAAGTGGTTGTTTATAGGAAGGCTGCATGTCCCAAAGCAGCTTTCAGAGTTAAAAAAATGTAGGTCCTTACTTTCTTAAAACACTTAGTGAAAATTGCGTACTGCTCTGAATTGGCCAACTCCAGGAATGCTAATATAGCAAATCAGAGAGCTGGGTTGTCAAAATATGCACAAACCTGTTTTTTTTTCCTTAAGAGTTTGTGAAACTGAGCAATTTAGACTGGTTGGCTTCAACCTTAATTGCTTTCTCTCATTCTCTGTCTCTCTCTTTCTTTCTTATTTATATATATATATA
>VWZT01003259.1:164779-188115 GCA_013397055.1 Pachycephala philippinensis | reverse complement strand
TAATTGAAAACCGATTAGGTTTTCAGAAAGCTGATAGTGTGTAACGTTATCTAGGAGCTATAGAGAGCTGAAAATTGCTCTGTCAAACTGTTGTAGAATAGTTGGCAATATACTTATCTTCCTTTGGTCCCCTTTTGAGCATTTCAGGGAAATAGTCTAGGAAGGAAGGGAGGAATTAGCTGGCGGGGGATTTTTAAGGGCAGTTCCAGATCCAGTGTATTGGTGAGCTGATTTTATGTAGTTTTTGTGAGGGGCAGTTGGAATGATCAGTTAGGCAATGGTTTCTGAGCAAGGGTTGTTCCAGTAGGCTGGGATTGTTGCTTGGACAAGGGAGAACTGAGGTAGAAGTCACTGAAGTTTGTAAAAATCACGGTTGCCAAGGACAAGATGGAATGTGGTTGTTTGTGCCTCTTCCAGTCTAAGAATTAGAAGACATGAAGTGGTCAGAGATTTAAAACTACAAAAGATTCTTGTTCATGTAGAAGGTACTGGAGAGGGGGAACGTCAGCCACAGGATGCTGTGGTGTCACTGCTATGTGCCTGCCTCTTTAGCAAATTTTGCTTTTATGGGAGACAAAATTTAAGAAGGTGCTCTTTAGATAGTAAAAATAATGACAACATCACATATAGCTCTCATAGTTTTTCCAGATATATTGAGGAATTTGCTTATGTGATCAACTACAAAGAATAATTCTGGTTAGTGGATGGATGTATTGGCTTACAAAATGTTGGGAATTTCCAAAATACCTGGAATATATAAGAAAGAAGGAAGATAAAAATATTTCACTTGCAAATGGGCTTAACCAAGCAAAGGCTTTTTTGAGTGGTTGTTGCATTTCCATAGTGGATTTTGGGTTTAGGTAGTTTTTTCTGAAGTGGGAATATCTCCTCAAAGTGCCCCTAAGTGTCTGCGTGCGTGAGAATACCCCTTAGGATAAACATGATTATTGAGAAACTCTGGTCAGACAAGGTCTAGTTTAGGACATTTTAAATCATTTAGATTTAGAAAAGCTTTGTCTATCCCTTATCCATGATAATGCATTTATTGTGCAAAAAGTATGTAAAAATTACTACAACATTGTAACCTCACTTTTTACATTGCAATGGGAATCCCAGGATGGGAACACCATGCATAATCCACAACTGTTAATTTTGCCAACTAGATTCCTACTTGTTGTAGAGGGTTGTTCCTTCCATGAGGATTGTTCCTTGCCTGATCTAAATTGACAGCAGTGATGTTCGACTATGCTAGAATATCTGCTAACAGTAAATATCAAGAAATAAACATTTCTTTGAGTGGTTGGAATGACCTAATTCTTTAAGCAAATGGAAAGTGAAATTGCAGAGGAGCAAACACAGGAAATATTAAATGGGGCCACATTTGGCCTCTAAGTTTGTTTTTGTGTGTGCTTGTGTGCAAAAGTGGGATAAATCTTTGCTTATACAAACTAGCAGAGACCTACTGACACTGCTGGGGCTGAACCTCGTCTCAGCTCTGTGAACACTGGGTCATAATTGAGGCTTCAATATTATTTTTCTTGTCTTGTTACAGGAGAATGTAAATTTGTCTTTAAAAAGTAGGGCAATACAGTTGGTATAGTTTTAAACATTTAATGTTGTTAAAGATCAGCTTTTATATATCAGCATGATATAGAAATCTCCTTTATTAACTCCTCTTGGAAACAAGAGCTATCTAATGTAACTGGACTAAATGATGGAATTCTTGCAACAGATTAATAAATGTACTGGTTTTATTAAATTTATGAGAAAAATGTTGTTGCCGTACATTTATCCATTGTGCATTCATTGATCCCATTGAAGAGTTTAGTAGATCACTAACACAAGAACTGTGCCACAACAAATCCGATGGTTTGTGTCTTGTGGGTGGATGAGTGGGTGATTTGAAGTTGGGCTTCTGGGGAATAAAGCAGGGTGCAGGAGAAGGGACAGAAGAGAGCTGGCTCTGCTTCTGTAGACTGGAGAGGGACTTTCAGGGTGAGCTTTCAAATTGCACTTTGGATTCCCTCGTATTTGTCCACTTCAAACACCTTAAAGCATCTTTTGCTGGGGTCAGTGGTTACAGAGGATGCAATAAATGTCTAATTATGTTGTATGACTCGTGCAGTTGCCTGATAGCTGCAACGTTTAGGCATTGCTTGTGATTCTAGGGATGCACTTAGTGAGACAAATGGAGGGAGAGCTCACAGGTGGGCAAGTCCTGATTTATTTATACAAGCATAGGTTTAAAAAGCCTCTTTCTCAGTCTCTTGATTGTTTCTTGCACAGGCAGTGCTTCATAATCAAGGTCTTCTTTTCATGATAGGCTTGGTAGAAAATTGGTAAAGGAACTGGTTCCATATATGTAAGTCTTCCTCTGTACAGTTTTCTGCCTGGAAGTACAGCTGCCATGTTTTGAAATCTTCTTCCTTACATTTCTGCGGTTGCATTTCAGAGCAGTTTCATCTTGTATCTTTATTAAAGTACCAAGCAATGAAAGAGGCTTTGTTCATAAATCTTTTAAAAGTGAAATGTATTTAACTACTGACACTTTAGATTAAGGGTAATGTTCAACTAAAGTCAGAAATGAAGATCTGATTGAAAATCTCAGAGTCTACAAAACCAGGTTAAAGCAAAGTTGAAGAGGTTCTGATCTTACATTATTTTATAATGGCTTAGATTAGTTTTCTCAACCCAACAGTTTTAATTACATAGGAAGAAATACCCAGCTACACCCAAGAAGGTAATTGCTAATATATCAAGCAAATTACCTGCAAGTTTTTGGAACAATGAACTGTTAAATAAAGCATGTGATAAAAGTGGGCTGTCACAGAGTTGGGCTTTCATTCCCAGGTTAGTCCAGTGGCACTTAAAAGATTTCTCTGAAGGAAGAATGAAAAGTTTTCCAGATGTTCAGCTAAAATGCTACAGTATTATAGAAGAGCTTCAATGTGCATTTTAGACCCCAGGTTTGACATTACTTCTGTACTGACAATGTTTCTGTCCTTCTGTGTGCATTCATGGTTTGTAGGAGAGGAGAAAGGGAATAAAGAAGTCACAGGATAGCATGGAAGAACAAGTGAGAAATATTTAATGTGAATATGTGCTAAGTAAGTTAATGTAAGACATGTAAGTGGTAAATACACATTTCATTACCCCTCAGTCACAGCGTGTAGCCCCTTGCCTATCTCTTTCAGCCACTTGTTGCCTGCCAGTAGGAATTTGAACGTAGCCCTGAGTTAATGACCATTGTCCTTTGTCACAGTCAATGGTTACTGCCTTGAGAAGTGCAGAGTTCCTGTGTCTTTTGTTTAGGTGTTTACTTATTCCTTTTCCTCTTGAAGCTCCCTGGTCCCTCACCCACCAGCCTGAGCAAGACTTTTTTGCATTGTGTAATGATGATCTACTGGAGCAATCCCTTGAACATCTGGATTTCAAGCTCGCTGCTCATCTCTGCTTTCACTTTTCCGTCATGTTTAAACCGAGCAGGAAGGCTGTCTAAAGAACACAAAAATTAGTGCAAATGGGAATGCCGGAAAGCTTTGGCAAGATTTCTGACCACATTGCCTGTGCATGTTAATGCAGTGTGATAGCACAAACTGTTGAAACCAGTCTTTTTCCTACAGGGCTCTTAAGATAGAAATTGATTAACTGCAATTGTACAGATCTCTAACATGTATAATATATTTTTCCTTGCTATAAAGAGGAGCTTTGTAATAAAGATCAACACTGTTTCTATCAAGTTACAGAAACTTTGTTAATGCTTGGAAAGTTTGTGAATGCTGGGTAAATACTACTTCCTTTTTCTAAGCATTTCACAGGCTTCTGGCTTTGAACATTTTTTCCAAACTTCATTTAATTTCAGCCTGAGTGACATTTAAAAAAAACAAAAAAAAACCAACCTTCCACAATTGGGATGCTAATGTGCTAGGATTTTTACAAGGAAAAAGTTCAGGTGTACACTATGATATAATATGTCTGTTCCAGGAACTTCATTATCTTAATAATAAATGATAAGTAAAGAGATTAGTAGTGGTTTGTTCACAATTTTTTTTGTTGTTTGTTTGTTTTGTTTTGTTTTGTTTGTTTGGGGTTTTTGGTTTTGGTTTTTTTTTTTTTTTGTTGTTGTTTTTAAAAATTTATTAGAGCAATTGCCATCTAAGTTGTGCAGTTGTTTTGATTCTGATTAAGAGCTAAGGGAAAGCAGAAACCAAGAAAATTTGTTACTTTAGAATATGAGGTACAAGAAGATAATTCTTCTCATCTCCCCATAACATCATACGTTTTTATCGTCTCTCCTTCAGGCAGCCAGCTGGTTTGTTTGAAATGAAAAATACTGTTTTTCTCTGCTTCCAAAGTATTGTTTGACTTCTTTGATTATCTTGTAGGGAGACCTTAGGAGAACACAGTTCATGGAAAGAGGGGACTGCAAAGAGCCACACCAGCCAGTGGTTAATGTGTGTCCTTGACTCCCTGTGCTCTAGGAATGGGAACCTGAGAATGTGCTTGGCTTCTTCTCTTAAGACAGACCTCATTCAGTTAAGAAGGGGGGTGGTTTGAAGTGATTGCACGCATTTTTTTCTAAGCTCACTTAGACCTTGATTAATATTCCTAAAAAGCAGCAGTTCCTTGCATAATGCAACAGCTGTCCCTTGCAGCCCTGATCCTTGTGCTGCGTGTTGAGACAGCTGGTCTCATACCCTATAAACCCAGTGCCAAGCTCTGAACAGTTGTGCAGACTGAAGCAGCCCTAACAACCATCTCCTCGAGGAGCCTCTTGTCTGTTTAGACTGATGGTGGTTGTTGGAGCAGTTCACCTGGGGAGAATACGAATGAGAGGAAATGGGGAAAAAAATTAATTCTGGAGAGGACAGTGGTTGAAAAGAATGTGACAAGAAAAAGAAAGAAAGAGAAGATGAGCAGTGGGGAAAGTGACTGAAAGACCAGGAACCAATTCAGTCACCTGCTCCTGTCTCCTCATGGTGGGGTGACATATCTGTGAGTAGATACGTGTATACATCCTGATGGATGTATGGAACTCAAGTGGCCCTGACTGAAGGAAACACCAGGGATAAGATCCAGATGTGTAGGGGGCTTCCTGAGTTCAGGAACCTGGTCCAACAGCTCCATCATGACCCTGAAGCCCTCAGCAGCCAAACAAATGAGGAGGGGGTGGTGCTGTGAGCAACCATGGGAGATTTAAACAGCTGCAAGGAGCGTGATGAGCACTATTCCAGTGAACAAGCAAGAGATAAAATGATTATTTTCAGAGGTGCTGCAGTCTCAAGACTCTTGGGAGTCTGGAACCTCCATTGAAGAGGAGAAACAGAGGGACTCAGAGCCCTGCAGGGTTATCAGTCAAAGGGCTGTTAGCCAAGGGTCTGTTAAAAGGTGAAGGCTGGAAGCAGGTCCCTGTGTGTACCAGAAGGTTCCTCCTTCTCAGAATTTGACAAGTAGGACTGGCACCTTCTACAATGGGTGTGAGGCTCTGGACCTAGAAGGCCAGATGCTGATGAGGTGGGCAAAGGTCCTTCTGGGATAGTGGGGCCTCCTACAACACCACCACCTGTACCCCACATCAAGACTTCCTCTATTAAGAGGAAAAGAAGGATAGCTGTAGTAGGAGACTCCTTGCTAAGGGGAATGGAGAGTCTGATACAAAGACTGGTCCCAGCTCACAGGGAAGTCTGCTGTCTTCCAGGGGGACAGCTGAGAGCCTGTGGATAAGAATCAAGAGGCAAAAAAAAAAATGCAGATGTCATTGTGGGAATCTACTATAGAGCTCCCAGCTAGGGTGATGATGCTGATGAATTCTTTGAGGAACTAGGGACACTTCCAAGTCAACTGCCCTTGTCCTTATGGGTGACTTCAGCTTGACAGAAATTAACTGGGAGCATCACACAGCTGGTACAACCCAGACCAGAAGATTTCTAAAAAACCTGGATGACAGTTTTATGGAACAGGTCCTAAGGAAGCTGACTCAGAAAGATGCCCTCCTTGATCTGCTGCTTCTCGATAGAGTGGATCTTGTGAGCCAAGTGGAGACTGGGGCTCTTTTGACCACAGCAAAAGTGGTCAAGTTTATCAAGTTGAAAATCTGTTGACAGTAGGAAAAGTGCCAGCAAAAACTCAGCTCTGGGCATTAGGAGAGCAGACTTGAGGCTGCTCAGGGAATTAGTGAGTAAGGCCACTGGGAAAATGTTTTTGCAGATGCTGGGGTTCATCAGTGCTGGTCACTTTTTAAACACACCTCCTAGGGGCACAGGAACAGCAATTCCCAAATGTCAAAAGCCAAGCAGGTGAGGCAAAAGGCCATCTTGGCTGAACAGGAACTTTCTCTTGGAAAAAAGGCAATAAAGGAAGCTGTATGTCCAGTGGAAGATAATTTGGACTCTATTAGAACTCTTGGAGATAGTCCTGTGCAGGGCCAGGAGTTGGACTCAATGATCCTTGTAGGTCCCCTCCAACTCAGCATATTCTGTGTTTCTGTGGATTAAGAGGCTATATTGAAAAGAAAAAGCAAATACAAAAGGCAGAATTAGAGAGGAGAATGTACTGGACAATGAAAGAAAAGGTCCTATTAGGATTAAAATAGTGCATGTTAAAATTACTAAATATAAAATTTAGACTGTAGTAGTCTACTTATTAAGAATGACTTAGAGAAGCAGACAATACAAAATGGTGAAAAGGAGGAGTGAATGAATATAGAAGCAAAGAAAATGTAGGTTACATGATCCATTTAAAAAGATACTATAAAAAGTTTTTACAGGTATTTGGATTTGAAATGGAATTAAACTGTATGAAATTGCTTTGATTCTAATAAGGAAAATTAAAACAGATTTTAAAAGATATTAAAATAGATTCACATGTTGTATGTGATCATTTTAATCATCTTTCTAATGTAGCTTTTCCTCATTTGCCTGGTTATGAAATGGAAGCTTTTCCCATATCTTTCTTTTTCTGAGGTATGCCCAGTACACCAAAGTTGGAACTAATTTCATGCAGGAAATTCAACCAGATGGCAGCTATCAGTATGTTGAGAAAGTTGATATAAAGTAAGTGGAGCTTTCTTTTTGGAAAATATCTTATTTTCTTGTACTAGGCATGTTTTAAAAAATTCCACATTTTAAGCAATACTTGAGATGATTTTGAATTCACAACAGTACTACAGGTTTGACAACCATCAGCAGGGCTGTATTTACAGGGCCAGTAGTTCATAAAGTTGTTTGTTTAGCTGCCCATGAAGGCACCTCCTCAAAGGCTCTTTACTCAGTAAGTAAATGTGTGAAGCCCTAATCTGCCACAGGTTCTGCATGTAATAAAAATGTTATTCCTTCTCCTGGATGAATATATTATCCTCTTCTCTAGAAATGAAAGGTTTTAGAGAAAATAAAAAGCATAGTAAGCGTCTTGTGGGGGCAGATATCTTCTATAGGCAAAATATGAAAGTACATGGACATGTATATGCATAATATGTACTCAAGAAAAGATGATAGTGGAAGCTAATTCTGCTCATCTGCAATAACTCTGGGCAAGGTGCACTTGGAATTCTGCCCTGATCCCTCATGTCAAGAAGGAAAAAAAAAATTATACCTTGAGATTGTTTTTCTTTTATTGGTTTATTATTTAATCGTGGCAGAATCTTACATATTCGTAAGTTGTCTGAAATTTGACCATTTGACATTTGTAGCCCCCCTCCCCCAAATGCTGTGTTTTCCTTGAAAATGAACACTTGATTGAGAGCTCTGTTGTCCTTGGGGCTGCTGCCTCCTGGTTAGGTCTGCATGAAACCTGGTTCTCTAAAGTCTTCCAGTTACTGTTTGCTCCCAGAATCCCTTTTGAGGATGTTTTTGCAGTTCTGTTGGTGTCACTTTTTGAGTCTGTCACCCAGCCACCACTTCTCAGGGTTTTGTTGCTGAATCATGCTTTTAAGAGAGGACAAGCTTTGTGGGATTTTTGTGTGTTTGAAGAGCTGAGAAGGAGCTGGTAGGGATCTGTTGTTATTAAGTGTGTTTTGAATCCAAGTGCTTTGTATTTTTGCCTCTGAAATGCTTCAAACTATGAAGAGTTTTCTCCCAAAGGTCAGGTTCTGTGTGAGCCAGACTCCAGATCTCTTGAGAATCAGCTCCTTTGTATCCAGGACTGCTGAATTTTTGCACTCCTTAGATATGATCTGAAACTGCATGTTCAGAGGGTTCACACACAAGTATATATTTGCAGCCATAGTGTTCACTTTATGTAGTATTTCTTTTTTATGACTTTTTCAAGATAAATTACTTACCATAACTGACATGAATAAAATGTGCAAAAGCTGCAGTTCAGTTTTCACTCTGGCACTTCAGTTTGAGGGTTTATATTCACCTGAGAAGAAAGTAGTCAGGCATTTGAAAAATCTATCTCACAGCTGAAGTCATGATCTGAAAGTATTTAGTGCCTGAAAAAATGATGTCTGCAACCTCTTCATATTTAATGCTTTTGATTGGACCAGTCCACAATGTGGAAATAGGATGACTGTGACCATATTTCTATTCTGAAGTTGTGTGAGAGTATTAAAAATTACACTGTGGAGGAAGATGCAAGTAAATTATAATTTTAGGAAAAAATCTGCTTCTTAGTAAGCCTTTTGAGGCATCATGGACAATATATTTGTTTTCTTGGTGGGTCGTCCTTGGTTGGCTGCCAGACACTCACACAGCTGCTCTCTCCCTGTGTCTCCTCAAAGGGACAGGGACAGAATATAGGATGCAAAAACTTGTGGGTCAAGCTAAGGACTGTGAGATCACTTACCCATTACGGCCACGGGAAAAACTTTGACTTGGGCAAGATTAACTTAATTGTTGCCAATTAAAAATAGAGTAGGATGATAAAAAATAAAGGGAAAACACCTCCTCCCTCCACACCTGCCCTTCTTCCTAGTCTCAGCTTCTGTTCTCCTTTTCCAGTCTTTCTACCCTCCCCGCCTCACAGTTGTGCAGAGGGATGGGGAAGGAGTTTCAGTCAGTTCCTAAAAGCTCCTCTCCCCATTCCTTCCTCCTCATGCCTTTTCCACTGTGGTGTCTTTTAAGATGATCTGTGCCAAGGCCAAGGTGGTATCAAACAGCTCCTCCTGCAGCTGCAGAGGTGATCGGGCCAGAGCCCTCTCCTCACATGTACAAACATTCCAGACATCACTGTGCTCCAGCTAGAGAAAGTGTTTCTGAAAAGGCCATTGTGTCTTCTTTCATATCATTCCTCTTTTCCTGATGCTCATTGGTAATATTGTAATTTCTTTCTTTAAAAAGAGAGCTCAAAAATCTGATGCTTTTTGAAGTACTGTTCTTCAGGAATGTTTTCCTGGCACAATGTCTGGTCACTTACACATGGCATAAATTCAGGCTGATTGCAATGTGAAGGTGGTAAATTCATATCATCAGCTTCAGAAGTTGTTTTGCAAACTCCTATCAGAGTTGATAACATTTTTACCAAAAGTACAGGCGTTACTGTAAATTATGGATCTATTTTAGCTGAGATAAACCAAGCACTTCTGAGCATGAAGATGTTGCTATTAGAGTTTGTAACAGTATACTGATATTGTACTATTGGTGTGGAAAATGTTTACTGCTTTTGTGGATTTCTTTGAAGGAAAGTTTGTTTGGAGTGAAAGACTGTGCTTGCTTTGATGTCCCCTTCCTTGTCATAAGATTCGTGCAATACTGCTAAATATGCTTTTGTCTGTGGGAGCCAGGTACCCCTCTTGAGAGCTTTGATGCCTTTACCTTTTGCCACCCACTCACGAAATGCCAGGATGTTTTCTTTCTTTTGCGTCTTTACTTTTGACTGGGTGCAGTACTGGGTGAGGAGAGAAGAGAAGATTGCTGAGATGAGTAGGAGCCTGCTAGAAGCAATTAACTTGCTTCTATGTTATTGTGAAATGTGGTATACCGGGGCTTTATTTTTGCTGGCTTCTAAAATTTTGAAGCTGACTTCACTCTAATAATCTAGGCAAATATATTTAAGGTGGAAGGTAAACAGTCTTGGATGATTAGTGTTGAGAAACACAGAACAGTCATATTTTGTAAACTCTATTCTGAACATTTGATACCTATATGTCCTGTCCCTTGGATGAAACAGCAGGAATTAAAAAAAAAAAAAATTAAAAAAAATTTCTTCTGTCTCCCCTTATGCCAACTTACTATAACACCTCTGGGAGCCCCTGTTCACTGCAGCAGGTGGAAGTGGCTTTACAGCCTGAAGAATTAGGATCAAGAGACAATCCTGCAGCTTCAAATCCCAAAACATACTGCAGCAACTTGTCCAAGTGTGAAAAGATTTTGGTTTACAGTGTTTTGTTATAAATAGCAACAATGACAACGACAACCATAAGCAAAGAGTAGTGCCAGCAGGAAATGTGTTGGGGTGGGAAGGTCTAGAAATGGAAACACTTTGTCATTTTTGGAACATGCATTTGATTAGAGAATCTTCAACTACCTTAGTTATTTATATTGTAAATGTCTTGGTACTAGGTTATGATTCCAGTTCAGGGAAGCTCATGCCCTGATAATCCTATTTTTTAGAAGATCGATTGTGCTTTAACATGCTGCTTGTATGTTTGGAGAAACACTTTATGAACTCCCTAAAGAATTCATGACTCAATTATCCAGTCACATCCCTGACCCTTGCTCAAAATTATTTGATAGCCATTGACTTCATGGCCAGGAGTGCCAAATCATGCAGCCAGAATCAGACCCCAAACCCAGATCACTCATTTTCCCCTCCTGTGACTGCAGTGGCATCATTCCAGAGCAGCAATGTAGGGTCTGGTGTCATTCAGAGGGACAACTATACATGAGTTAATGACTACAGTAACCCCCAAAGAACATATCCACAAACAGCAAGGAGAGTGGAATTCGGTATTCAAAGACTGTGAGCTTCAAAGACTGTGAGTTTGTATTTTCTAAGTGTGGTATTTTCAGATTTTTTGGCTTCCCACCATAGTTAATTGCCCAGTCCCCAGACAGTGTTTTCTCCATGTGAGAGACAGCCTTTGCATATATTTATTCATGTGAGGACAGTTTTATACAATACCTGACTGTGGGCAGGAACACCAGCTGTTGGGCTCCACTGAGGTGTGCAGCACTCATCTGGACTTAGTTTGATTACTTTTATATTACTTTAGATTTGTTAACTCTTCAGAAGCCCTGCCTGATTGTCTCGTCTACGCTCAAGTCACCTTGTTCCTTTTCTAGTTTTCAGCCCTTGCTCTTCACTTTTTGGCCAAAGATATTTTCCTGTTCAGCCTGTCAGTAGGTCTGACTGCCTGTCTTCAAGGACACCGTAAATTTAATGCACTGAGCCTTATTTTTGAGGAGAAAATGCCTTTTAATTTTGATTGATATTTCAGTAGCTATTTGCATCTTTTTCCTAATCGTGAGAGACTTACTGCAAAGGAGTCAATACTGCTCTGAAACCACAGTGTATTCCTGCCCCTTGCTGTATGTTTCATGTTATAGGTTGCATTGATATGATAATTTTGGCTAAAAAAGTTTGCTCTAATTAAGTAATAGTAGGATCTTGCTGTGTTTTACCACCATACTGCTCAATCCCAGTACTTTTTCTCTCAACACTTAGTTATGTTGCAAAATGAAGGACTATATTTGATGATCCCAGGGTTGGAACTAGGTGATATTTAAATTCCCTTCCAGCCCAAACCATTTTATGATATCTGAATTTTCTTTGCTTCGATGATTATTGTGTCATAGCTTATTTGTCCAGTATGCACATGACATTTACTTATTAAATGTATTTGGGAAAGAAGTCTTTCTGTACAGCACAGAAACACCCTGTCAATTCTAAAGTGTGCTTTGACTGTCCTCTTAGAGATGTGAAACTGGAGGGAGTGAGAGAGGGCACCTGTGGGCCTCTGGGGGGAAAAATCTACATACCAAGTGCAGGTAGTAACTTGTTGGGTTTTGACCAACAGACCTGAATTTTATGATGGAGGAGACCATTGGGAAAGAAGGGAAGCTGTGTCTGGGATATTGGATTCTTCTTTTAATAGGTTTGGGTAAATGAAACTAAGTTTAGGAACGCAGGAAAGCTCCTGGGAGCTTATTTGCTTTGATTGCTAAACCTTTTGAAGTGTGCTTATTGCTGTAAGGAAGGAAATCTGGAAAAGGTCAAGTATGAATTAGGTGAGAAATACAAAAAGGAACTGCTTGAGATGGTCATTAAATAAGACAGAAATGAAATTCAGGAGTAAATGGAACAGTATCACTGTAAAGGTGAAACGTCTCAGCACAAACCAGTAAAGACAGTGAAACTTCAACAAGTCTATCCAACATGCATTGATTTTGTAGAGGTCTAATTCCCATCTGGTGAAATCAGTATTCTGCAGGAGCCTTGTATCCCAGTCTACAGGTGTTTGTGGAGACCTTGTAAAGAATAAAGGTCAGTCTGTCTGTCTCTACCTAAATATTTGTAACACAAACAGTACCACCACAGGCACTAGGAAAAATGATTAATATTATTATCCCTGGTGTTGGGGATAAAGCCCTGCTACATTAGACTCTGTTGAGTGACTGATACAAAGACAGACCCTGGGAGATCATGATCTGGTGTTTTGGTCAAGGAGACGGGTGAACTATCAGACGAGCAGGAAACAAAAGTATGTAAGTGGCACCTCCTTGCAGTTGGAATGGTATTCAGTGTAGCCACAGGTGGCTGGAGACTGGGTCTCCAAAGTATCCAGGTGTTCCTCTGAGAAGGGACCTCTTCCTGCCTCATGTCACGGCACTAGGGAGTCTTGAAGAAACATTTTGGGATCTTTCTGGTGCTCTCTTGCTTTGCTGCCTGCCTGCATTGAATATGGGAAGAGTGAGTCCTGCTGGTTATGTGAAGTTATTCACACTCTAAATTAATCCAAACAGGAATTGCAGGTGTAATTCTTGGGGTTTCTTATTTGTCCCAATTTTTAAATAAAGTAAAAGGCTGTTAATGTGGAGCAGATAATTGCTGTGAAGGGGGCTCTGGGAGTGATCACAGAGATTAAACCGGGGTGGATTAATTAAAAAAGCCTCTGTTCAGCACATTACTTAGGCTCTTGCAATATTTTCCTTTTAAAATTTAGTTTTTGTGGGAGTAATGTTAGTATCAATGTTAATATCTGCTGAGATAAACAAAAATAGCAATGTAATAGAAAAAATAAATATTGGCCTGCACAATAAGGTTTTCAGAGGAGAGTGTCAGAAAGCCAACAAAAATCTGAAAGGACTGATTGCATCTCTGAATTTTAGGCTGGTGTCATTGTTCTACTCAGTCTGTCAGTGTTGCTTGCTTGCACTCCTTTTCTTAATTTGTTTCTACCCAGCAGCAGCTAAATGTCCTGCAGAGAAGAACATCTCTAGTTTGTGTCTGCATGAATGTGCATAGCTGGTTTCAGTACTCAGCGGCTGTTATCTTTAACGTGTTGCCTGTATCTTTAATAGAAGATACAATAACTGTGTGTAAAATGTGCCTCTTTCCTGCAGGTTTCCTCTAATTGCCAATAAAATCCGTTGGTTATTTATTTATTTAATTGTACACTTTCTTGATTGATATTTGAGAACACTTCAAAGTGACAGCAGCCTTAAGAGTTATTTATAGAAGAAGACAGGGATCATCCTTTTTTTCTTTTCTTTTTTTTTTTTTCCCTTTTCTTTTAAATCTATGTTCTTTGGTTTGTTTTTACAGAGGAGATTTATGTTTATACACACCCTGCAGACAGGAGAGGAAAGAAAATGCTGTACAGCTCTGTGGTCCATTATGCCATTCTGGGAGCTTTAAACCAGAGCCTGGATACCTTTGCAACATTTGCAGAGAAAGTTGTGATAGAAATGGCTCAGGGGATGTTCTCTCCAGTGACAAATACTCAGGATCTCAGTTAGGAGCATTTTATTCTGTGTACCACGGGGCCAGAAGCAGCAGCTGGTGTAAATCAGCATCTCCCCCTGAACAGGTTAAGGAGATGCCGCTTTGCATCATCAGCTGCATCTTGACCTGGGTTTTCAAATTAGGATATTAGGGATAAACACTGTGGGTTGCTCTCCTCAATGGTGTGGGAAGCACACATTTTGATCCTGCTGACCTGCAATCTGTTAGCAGTTTTCCGCAATTACACACTTCATATAAATGATAAATGACTAATATTACAGAATGCATTCATTTTACACTCTTTCACCTCTTTATTGTTAGTTTATTGCAGTAAAGCTATCTCGTGATTTTGGATAAATGAATAAAAACTTTAAAGAAAAGTGAACAAAGACCACAGGAATGGCATGATACAGCTGTCACCCTCTGTGCACTGCACTCATCTCCTGCAGTATCCTCATCAACGCACCAGGGTGACTGTCTTCCATTAATTATCTCAGTCTGAAAGGAGAGGATCTCCTACCTTATCCAGACATCTTGTAAGGGTAATTAATTTTTTTCTGCAAATTCCCCTAACCTGATTTGTGGTTTGTATGGAAGCAAATCTCCCTGCACTTTCTGTTCTTTCCGCTCTCTGTTGTCCTTTGCATTGAGTCAGCTGGGTTTTTTTCTTGTCTTAAATGTTGGTCCCAACAGCATGGCCAAATCCTGCCTGGCTCTGGGGCTTCTCACACATCTTGGCTTAGGAAGAGCACTGCCTACCTGGCCTTCCCACCTCCCTGCCTTTGGTGGGGCATTTCGGCTCATGAGCAATCGACTCTGGTACTTACTCCTAGCTGGGAAAATAGCTTAGGCTTCCCTTTCCTGAAACAACACAGTGACAAAGACTCTTGTCTGGGGGCCAAATCTGGCCGTGGGGCTTCCTGAGATGGCTGCCAGCACAGGTCTTTCCTGATTTCCTCTCTGTGGCAGCATCATGAGAGGAGGCAGCAGGTTCATTGCAGTGTGCTCCAAATGCTGTTATGTTGTTTGCAGTGCTGTAGTTTGCTTCTTTACTGCCATTTTCATCGCCTCCTATAAAGCTTAATTTAATTGTTCCTTAATTACCTCTTTGGCTCGGTGTATAAATCTCAGATGGAAGCTGTAAGCAGCATACACAAGGCTATGGATGTCACAAAACATTGCTGCTCTTTATTTTCATGGCCCTGTCTGGGAATACGGCGGGCCAAACCTTTGCTGTTGCTGTAAAAATCTTCAGGAATGGGAAGATGGCCTAGTGCTCATAAAACTTCATTTTTAGACAACTTTCTGGAAAGAACAGCAAATGTTTACTCCAAGTTCTCCAGCTAGTTTCTACTAGAGTATGTATTATTTCACATTACTTTGGTGTTTTCTCAAATTACATGAAGAGCAGAAATCTCTGATCTACTTAACATATGCGGTATTACCTGAATACTGCTGGGACCACAAAGGTTTTTATTCACAGACGACTCTTTAAATAAACCACATAGCCTGTTTTGGGAGTGAGCCAAAGCAGAAACACTTTTTACTTGAGTTCTTAAGCTAGTTTCTGTTAAAAGCAGTTGTACTGAGCTCCACCTCTTTGTCCACCTTCCCAGCTCCTGAGAAGTCCTGGGATTTAGGGAGATTATAACATCCTTTCATATCTTGCAAGGTGCTTTTCTCACCTCCCCCTAAGCCAACTGGGTGTGGGAAGCTCTCACATTCATTTTAGACTTTCAACATGAATCTTTAATGTCATAGTGTATGTTAATTTAAGTGTTTTTCCTTTCAAAGATGATGCAGCTCTACTTTTCGGATAGGTTTCTATTTGGAAAGTGTATGTTATATATAGAATTAAACACAGAGGAATATTAATCATAAGTGAAGCTGGCTTCAGCAGATATTGTATAGATCATCGTTTGCAACTAGATTATTTTCTTCTCTGTGTCATTTTTGTTCTGCTTTTATGTGGTTTTTCTTTTTTTCCTTTGCCTTCCTGCCCACATTGTACTCTGTATTTGGCTTACCTTTCTCCATTTTCCTGCTTCTTGCTTCCTCCTATCTCTCATAGGCAGAGTAGAAAGCCATTAGTATTAACCTGTTGACTGAAGCTTTTAAAGCCACAATGTTCATAGGAATTCAGAAATGAGCAATACGAACTTCCCAGCTCTTATTGAATCTGCATGTATAAGAAACAAATACACTTGACCTTTCGTGAGATTTCTAAATTATTTTTGTTGAATGCCTCTGTAAAACACTTTTTATTAGAAGACTGTATAAGAAGCTTATACAGAGATAATGAAATTGTTTTTTGGTCTTCTGCAGTTTTGCTGGTGTTTGTTTTTTTTGTTTGGTTGTTTTTTTTTTTTTTTTGCATTTTTTTTTGGTTGATGTTTTTGTTTTTTGCATATCAGTCTTGCTACGGAGGGAGCAAGAGCTCGCCACTGGTGCTCTCTCTCTGGCTCATGCAACTGGACACTTAATTTTGCTGTGGTCTGAAGGCCAGACTTCCTGGGAGAAGTGAGAAGATTTCAGTAATGAAACATATCTTGAAGTTTTATATGAGGTTTGAAATGTATATTAAAATATCCTGACTTATATTCTATCTCCTTAAATTACTTACAGGAGAAATTTTGAAATATGATTTACCCTTTCTACTTGTAATCTGGCTTGTGCTTGACATCCATCTACTTTTAGCAACCAGACCATTTTGTTTCCATTTTCAGACAGGTTCTGGGCAAGTTTCAGTGTCACTTTTTGACATACCAGCAAGGTGCTGGAGTAGCAAACCCAGGGCAGTTTTTTACTTAGTTAAAAATGTGTTTTCCCTTCAAATTATTTCTTAAAATTGTAAGCATCTTGTATTGGCTCTGACATTGCTCTTTACTTTGCCATAAAATATTTAACTGGGGCTAAGTTTCACTTGGTGGTGTCTCTTTAGACACCACACTTTGCCTAAAAAAAGATGGGAAGACAGATGTTGTACTAACCTCTGCTGATTGCTTCCTGATTGCCAGTTTAGTTGTCTGTCTTCAGCCATTTCAGGTGGCCATGTGGGAAATCAACAGTGATGATCCTTAATAAAGTACCAGAAGTGAGGTGCTTCACTTACACTTATTTTCAGGGGAGAGATCTGAACCCAATTAGAAAATTTATGAAACTGCCAGAGCACGCTACTCATTTAAAATTGCTGAGGGCTGCAAAGTGAACTGAAAGCCTGACAGAATATTCACACTTGTTTCGGGTCCTGTATGTCAATTAACCTCAGAAATGGAGAGGGCCACAAACTTCCTACAGTTTGTTTTCTTTTCATGTGAAATTCTGGGCAGTTGCATGTTATTGTGAAATGACAGATGAATTAGTGAGAAAGGCCTTGGAAAGTTCAGTTATAAAAAAGTTATTGGAATTTACTCCCACTGAGTGACAGGATAAGTTAGGATCTGATCTGGTACTTCTGATGCTGCCTGTTAAGTTAGGAATTAGATATTTCTGCTTAACATTTACTTTTCTAACAGTGGGAGCCATGATGATTTAAAATTCTTCTTTGAAGAAGGTACCAAAGTGCTTTGCAGCAGGTGTGGGAAGCAAGACAAATTCACTCATTGAGGAGATGATGGTCCTTGAGCTTTTGGCTGGCTCACTGTGGTGTGTTCTTAAGTTAAATGTATAGGCTCTACTTGCAAAACCAGCAGCTTCAGTGGGCTAGAAAGCGAAGTTCTTTATTTATCTGCCCAGTCAGTGCAGCAGAGGCTGTCTCTATGTCTCAGTGCTCTTGAAATCTTTAGTGTTTCTGTGCCCTCCTGCTGCAGCTGTGATTTTGTTTGCTACATTTATTTTGGCATTCCTTATTTTGTTCCCCCGAAGAAATTAAATAGAATTTGTTACTGGCCCAGATTCTACTATTTGGGAAAAGAAGCCACATCTTTCTCTCCCAAGACATATTTCGTGATTTGTCAGTGGTTTGGTGGAGTTGTAGATCCAGTTGTACATCATTCCTTGATTAAAAGCCACACGGCCAATTCCATTTTAAGTCTCCAAATTTGTACCATTTAGACAGGTAGGGTAGTAGTTAACCTCTGTAGCTGTTGTGAACAGCTAGAAACAGCTTCATTTTATTCTGCTTTCTATCTGATAATGTTTTTAACAATGCCTGTGCTATGTGGAACTTTCTGCATGAACATAGTTATCATCTCAGAGGGGCAAAAAGCCATCTAGTTCATGTCGACTTAAGTATCCTGCGTGGTTCCCTGTGGTCAACAGCTGGATGACAAGACATCAAAAGTACATCAGGCAGCTTTCTAATTAAATATCTTTATTGCATCTAAAACACATGGTGGCACTTCCTTGCTAATAAAAAGGGAGCACACTGCAGTCAGTTTGGTGCAGATACTGCATTGCCTCCCTGTGCCAGGCCTCTTGCAGTCTCTTGTAAGAAGGGGATACGAACATAATGTGTTGTAAAAAGTAACGCTTAGCTGTGATTTTACAAAGCGTTATCCTATTTATTTTAAGTGTCATGTAATTATCAATTCATTTACTACCTATTGTAATACCATGAATCATAATGAATGTATTTGCATAATAGGTAGCATCACATGAGCTCAATTATAATTCAGTATTAGCTAAATGTACCATGCAAACAAAATGTTTCCTGTGAAGGTAGGCTGGGGTTGATATATAGCCTGTCTTATACTTGGTGTGTCACAAATGCTGTCATGGGAAATTTGTGGGCTGGTTCTCAGAGGGAACTGTTTTGTAGCCTGTCCTGTCATTCATTCATTCGTTTGTTGTCCTGTCTCCAGCCCCACCCAGTTTAAATACTCTTCAGCTCTGCCAGCTTTGCAGGTGAGAAAAACTTCAGAAACCTGTTCTTGCTGTTTAGCTGATGTGTTGTGCTCTGCTTGCAGAGGCCACAAGGCAGTGTCTGCCTAAAGACTGAGCTTATTTCTCCTGTGATATTCTTCAAACCTGCACACACTGTGCTGGGTGACTAAACTGAGGAGCAGCCACGCTGGGGACTTACCTGCACAGGATTGCCTCAGCCCTGGGTAGGTTTCTTTGAAAATCTTTGTTTCCAGATGTAACTTCTTTTTGAATGAAAAGGCCCCAAAAATTCCACATGGTTTCCTGGAACAGGAGTTGGCTCTGTGTTGCTGTGCTGGGGAGTATGACACAAGAATGCTGCCAACTCCTCAGGAACATAGTTTACTCTAGGTATCCTCCATGTCTAGCTTGGTGTGTGTCTCTACTCCTCACTCCTCAGTACAGTCAGCAGCAGCTCAGAGGCCAGGGCTACTCCCCAGACTTACCCCTTTGCCATGTCCGAGCTGCTTCTCTTACCCCAAATCCTCTCTCTATCCTGTTTCTGCCTTTATTACATGAAGATTTATGGAGCAGAAATGAATTGTGTAGCACACTTTGCTTGCAGAATAAGCGGTCCATGCCAGCCATGGTTTAATGTGTTTTGAGGACACACGATCTTGCAATGGCAGACTGCTTAAAATAACCCAAATGTGAGCAATATTTGGTTTCTGAGAAAAATCTTAATGGCTTGTACCTCTCTTTTGGTTCACTTACAAGTTCAACACATTTTCTGTTGCAGAAGATAGACTTGCTCATGCAGTAGCTTGAAAATGATCCTTGTGTGAACTGTTGTGTCTGTAACAGATGTGTATAATCCCACTTTCCACTTTTTAAATGCATCCCATTTCCATACAGAATATAAAATGCTTACTTTCTGGCTAGCACAGTTGATTTTTACTTGTTGCCTGCAAGTTAGATTAAGGACACTGAAATTGCAGAGGATAAAAAGAGAGTTATTTCCAAAAATACAGTGTAGTTACTGGTACCTCAAGGATTATGTGGCCTGATCTACATTCAGGAGACAGCACTGCAATGGCAAAAGGCTAACACAGTTGACAACACTTAATTTGTTTGGACTTATGTCACTGTTGGCTTTCTGATGTGACAGGAGAAATACATCGCAGGAATTGATGAAGTAGTGCCACATTTACACAATTCTAAAACTCTCTACAGTCGTTTAGGGCAAGCTTTCTCTCTTGAAATACAAGGTAAAGCTCTTGAATTTCATGTGTGCACCCTCGCTGGTGAGCAATTAAAGCTGTTATAATTCAGTTTGGCCAGCTAGGAAGCAAATGGGCAGTGGAAATGGAGCAATATCCTTGCTGGATTTGGGTAAAGTTAGAGCTGTTGCAAGGGAAGGGCTAAATGTGTGTCACAAGGGTTCCATGCAGTCTTTGTACAACAGATATTATTTCCAAACATGAAACTGGTGATCCCCTGGACTGGGACAAGCACTGGACATGATAGGATGAAGTTGTCTCTATGAACACCAGGATGGGACACCCTGGAGTAGAAGTACTCTCTAGTGGGAGGAGTTATTCCTGAGTCTGTGTTCACCAGGCCTGAGCTTGTCAGGGAACAGCATCCCCAGAGGAAGTGGCTGTCAGGAATTTGAAAGAAAATGCTTGTTCTTTCATGGAAATATCAACTTATGTTTTCGTAGTTCTCTTTGACTTGCTGCTAACAGGTGGGAGCTTCTGGGCCTTGTCTTTTAATAGGAACTTTGCCAGTAAGGATTAGGAGAAAATGAAAAGCTTAAGTACCCATGAATTTCACAGGGGAACATTCCACGGCGTTTAAATTCAGTATGTTATTTCAGTTTTCAACATGTATCTTTGAAATGTGTTTTTGTTTTGCTCTGGTTTTGCTCCTAATGGCTTTTTGTAGGACAGGTGCTTATTCAGGTGGATCACAATTCAGAGGAGCTTACTGTGTGGGAATCAAATTCCCTGGGTGATTGCACTTGCACAAGAAATGTAGTACTAAACATGGTCAGAGGCAGGACAAAAAACACTATTAAAGCTGTTAGTGTGACATTTTCTGCAATGTGATCAGACTTATTGTAGTGTTTGTACCAGCTACTGATGATTTTGTGCAGTGAGTCATCTGTCACTGGACAACGTGCAGGGATCATCAGCTCATCCAGGACAAGTTCTTAGCTGTCTGTGAGGGCTGAGGTTCTTGCTGTCCAGGGTGATAGGAGCTCTCTCTTACCAGCTGTCACCTTGCACTGGATTTCTAGCAAAAAGCACAAAGTTCAGATCAGTTTACATAGCTTCCTATTACTATTATTGCTATTATTATTATTATTATTATTATTATCATCATCATCACTATTACTGCAACTACAACATCAATAATAATAGTAACGACAACAACACTACTATAGTCTCCAGGAAGGGTAGAGCCTGTGCCATGTTTGAATCCTAACTACTGTGTATCGTGTAAGATCCCCTTCTGATCTAAATTCTGATACAAATCATCTCGTCCCTAAATAAAAGAAAAAAAGAACTGAACTGCCCTAGGAATCAGACCCAGGGAATTATAATCTACTTCATATGGCATGTGATCCTTGGTGTGATTTTTACAGATCCATAAAAAGTGAAACTGTGCAAAAAGTGCTCCTTGACCACTGTAATTATTTGCTCCCCACACTGCTTTACCCAAATCGTCTCTTTAGAATTCTGTATTGCTGTTAAATGTTTTGACTTGAAGAGAAGCTGGTGTTTCTTTGCTCTATACAGATTTTCCACTTGCTTCTAGACAGCATATTTCTACTAAGACCATCCTTCCTTAATTATCCCTGCTGTGATTCAACATTCATAATCATTCTGAAATAAAGACTGAAATGGGATATCTCTCCAAAATAATTTGTATCATTGGCCCAATAACACTTTTAGATAAAATTTTAAAGCTTAGAGAGCCTATCAGTGTCTACTCTAATCAAAGCTAGAGAATACCTTCTTATCTCTTCCAGCTTTTATCTTTACAACATAGACTTTCTTAAGCTCACAGCAGAAGTGCCTGGTTATTTGGATTAAATAACCTTTTTTTTCCCCACACCTAATTAACCCTGTTTGCATGCTCTGACAGCAAGAGAGCTACAGGTTGTCGTGTGGTGAGACATTAGTGCCAGCTAAGGAAAGGGAGGGCTGCATGAGATGGATTTTTAGTTTCCTGTCTCCATTCAGTTTCCACGTGGTGCCATTTATAAATGGCAGCAAGAATCAAAGTCTGGAGAAGAAGCTCTTCTTGCCTTTCTGATGTGGGTTCTTATTCTTGGTCCTGTGGCTGCTTACAGACATCTATTGTGTTATGTTGGTTTTAGTCTATGGGTGGCAGTCACTTTCTAAATTTCCTGTGCAATGTTTGCAGGCTTTCCTGCACCAGGCTTCTCAAATTTGCTGTTAGTAACACACATCAACAGGCAATCGATAAAATCAGACCTAATTACATAATGTGGGCTTTTTAAAAATCTGTCTGCAGCACAAGCAGATGTTAAATGAAAGCTAATAAAGTGTGGCATCGTTTAAACAGGGGTATGCCCCAGCATTTGATACTGGACAAACCCTGCAACACAAAAGGCAATTTCCAGAGAGCTTGTATGCAAGAAAAGAATGAAATAATCATGCAAGCAATACACATTTGAGCTAAACCTGAGCAGTCATGACAGATCTCTGCAAAATCTCATGAGCTTCTTAGAAAATGAGCTACCAGGCAAAGGCAACAAGCAGCACTGCAAGCAAGCTGCTTAATAGAGAAGGTTCACTAGCAAAAGACCCGGCTGTTCCCATAGGTTTGCATATGTGTTCCATGGAAATCCATTGTTTGTCTAAGCAGTGGCTCTTTAGGCATAGAAATAATGGTTGTTTACTTGGCTTTCCTTCAAGAAGGGAGAATTTACACTGTGGGCTATTCTGGAAGAACAGCACAGAAAGCATATAAAGTAAAATCTTCTTTTTCTTCTTCTTTTTTTTTTTTTTATTTCCTCCATTAATAAACCTCTGTACTGCTACAAGATATTTTCAGACTTTTGTTTTCTTTCTCTATATTTTTCAGCAATTCTAGTGGCAGGCAGATCCCAGTGATTTGGAGCTGCGTCTCTTTTGGAGATAATAAGGAAGTGGGCACTAAATCTCAAAGCTGGCTGGCAGTGAGACGAGACAGGGAGAAATAAAAAGGGAAGAAAATCCTAAATTCCTCTGAAATCTACAGAAAAGGCAGATTTGGGGCTGCCCCACAAATACCAGTAAATATCATGTCGTAAGTTAGGTATTGTGCAGTGCTGTGCATTTGCTGTCTCAGAAAACTTGTGATTCCTCTGGACTCGGGGTTCTTTCTTCTTGTCACTTGATAAAACTGCTACCACTAAATACTTATCTGTCAGATCCTGGGTATCACACAGGGAAATCACTTGGCTGAAACACTTTTAGTTACCGTTTGTTTCTGGATTCCTGAGAGTTCATATTTTTTAGCCACTTTCCCCTGAGTCCATACAGACTTTTTAATGTTTTTTTTTTTTTTTTTTTGTTTTTTTTTTTTTTTTTTTTTTTTTTTTTTTTTTTTTTTTTTTTTTTTTTTTTTTTTTA
>VWZT01003259.1:69081-164733 GCA_013397055.1 Pachycephala philippinensis | reverse complement strand
TTTTTTTTTTTCAAGAAAAGGATGTGAATTTCAGGTAGTTAGATTCTGGGGATTTCTAATGATGTCTCAATTATGCAAAGACTCAAAGTAAGCTCTCGGGATATGTTACCATAGGAAACTGGAGATTCCAATCAGAAGTGGAATCCAGATCATGTTACATTGACTGACAGTCATTTCAGATGCTTTTAAAATTGTTGAAGAATTTCATAAATAAATTAGGTTGAATGTGAAAACAGAAGAATTCTGTGTGCTACACAGAAGCTTAACAGAGCAAAACCATAAACAGCTGGACTGAAATATTCATCATAGACTTTGGTGTGGTGTCTCTAGTTTTGGGATAATTTACTAAGTGATTTCTTAAAAATGAAATTTTATTTCTGTATTCCTAACTTCCTATTTTTTAAGACAAATGAAGGAATGGCCTCTGACTTTGGTGCCAGGAACATCACAGGAGTGAGTCACCTGATAAATCTCACCCCGAGCCTCTTTACTGCACTTTTGTATTGCTTTGGGCTATTAAATGGCCTCAACTCTGCTGATCCAGTGATAAAAATTTTTAAAAAAACCAAAAAGATAAATAGCTGAGAGTAAATAACATGGAAAAAAAGTTAAAGTTTTGAGTAATCACCATAGTTCTTGTGAACAATGACCAGTGAATATTACTATTGCATTAATAAGAGAAAAATCTTATCTGACTCTTGAACTTAACTTGCTTTGTGAGTATTTTTTTTCATTATTCAGCTGGCTTTATTTTTCTCTCCAGGAGTGGAAAGTGCTCCTTCATCCTTATCATCCTATTCTTTGTGCCTTTTGATGACCATTTAAAAGGTTATTGGAATGATATGTCATTCCTGTGTGCTGGAAAGAAAATCTTCCCCAACACTGAAGCCCCAGTAAAATCTGGAATTGTAACTCATACAGTGCAGAAACCTCCAAACATTGGCGAATGCTTTGAAAATGCAAAATAATGTGACTTTCAGTTATAGGATCTCATAACTTTTGTGGGCTAGAAAAGAAAAATAGAAAAAACCTTTCAGTAAGTCATTAGAGCACCCCTTAAAAAGCTCTGCTGAATGGGAGTACCCTGGGATGGAAATGTAACTCAAAGGACTTTCAGTCAGCTTAGTAAAATCTCACCTGGTATTTACAGCCTGCTTGAGTTCATCATCCATCTTGTCTGGAGGGATTGTGTCCCTTTTCTGACATTCATCAGTTATCACCTGAGCTTCTCAATCTTGTCATCAGGCCATGGCTCACCACAGAGTGGCCTTTTTTCTTTTTGTAACTGGATTGCAGAAGGTAAATACAAGGTATCTGCAGTGACCACAAGTGACTTTTTACGAGGGGACATAAAACATCAGTGGTACCATAGCACCTTCCTTTACCTGCCTTCAGCACAGCCAATAGACTGAGTCCTCAGTGTGAGGTGCACTAAAGAAGCCAACATAAAATGAAATAGGTATATTTTTTGAACACATTTTTTATCATAGTATTTTTAACTATGGAGTGCTACTACCAGAGATCCTAAAGACACTGTTGTGTTAACCTTTCTTTGCTGTTTCCCAGTTGGTTGCCTTTCATCACAATCAAGGCATCACACATAATAACTAATCAGATTCAGTGAGCAGACAGGCTGTGAGGATGCATTTTAATCAGAAATAGTGAAGAATTTCTACATATCTCTCTGTGCTACAGGGTGACATTTTTAAATGCTCAAAGGGCACACAGGTCTCCAGCTCGTGGTGAAATTTCGTGAGAATGTGATGTGCAGCTCTGATTTGTGTTCTTTATAGTAGCATTAAAAAAGCTCTTACTGTTATTTATTTATTTCAGATCCAGATTTTCAATTTTCTAATAAGAAAAAATGCCAGTCATTGCCTCTAAAAAAAAATCCCGTCAAGGAACTGCATCAGCATAGCTGAGGGCACACACCTTCCAGTACTTATATTTTATTTAAGCAGAGTATACAGACATCTTTTAAGATCCCATTAAAATGTGTGGCTAAATAATTGCAACCACTTCAATTATATTCAATTTAATTTGGTAATTATGTGGGTTTCGGAAATTGCCTCTACCTTCTCTGTATATTCTTTTCATGCATGTTGGAATAATTTAATGCTGCAACTGCAAATGTCTGTTGAGAGAACCTGAGAGTATTGAGAAATCTCAAAAACTCTAAAAAGCCAGCTTGATATTTTCAGGATTATTTTGTATGAAAGACATTTTCTGCTTACTCATTTAAGCGTGAGTGTTGGAGAAGGCTGACAGCCAGTCTCTTATGCTCCTGAAGAAATGTGTGAGTCTGCAAAAGAGGTAATATGCTACCTCAAGTGAGCTAAAACTAGTTATTTTTATAAAGGTTACGCTTGATAAATAAGGTTCTGCACCCTGAACTTGACTCAGTGTTTAGAAAAGCAGGGTATGGAGCAGAGGATGTTTTTGATGTGCTCAGACAAGTCAACTTGCTGAGGAGATGAGTAGCAGTGGTTGGTACTTTGTAGTCTTAAGATTATATTGTTTTAGACTCTGAGCAAAGGCATACATCTTTCCTTGCAGATGGGCCAAGATGACTCAAACAGTTGGGTAAAATCCTGTGTAACTCAATAGGTTTGGAAATGAGAAGCTACCAAGGCATGTAAGCACATCTGAAAATGTCACCGTGGATGCTCACTGTGTAAGGTAACTGGATCTTGGCTCTCTTACTTTTTTCCCCTTCACTTCCAGTCTCTTCCACTTAGACCTTATCATTCCTAGAGCTTTCTAATCTACAATAGAAGTATATATTTGAAGTTTGAGGAATCTAGTTTGTGTTGAATATGGATAATGCCAAAATTCTCTATCTAGGACCATACTAGTTTTTTTCTCCTTCTGCGTCCTGTGATCAAAATTGGTTGGAGAAAACAGTATTCTCTTCAAACCAGTTGTGTACTGGGGAGAGATTTCAGTGTCTTTGATTATCAGATCCCTGAAATAAACAAAAATAAGTGAAAATAATTAAATACTGAGGGGCTTTTTCCCTTTTTTGAGCTTCTATTACACTTACTGTAAGTTAACTCAGGAATAAATCTTTCTTTCTACCACATTTCCTACTATTGTACTGTGTAAGTAAAATGGTCTAGTTGCCTCAAGCCCGTGAACTCAAATGCATGAATAATACTTAAAAGAGGAGCCCAAAGATTGAAATATTTCAGGATTGTAACATCACGTAAAGTTTGTGACAACACGAAGAACATATCTCCCAGTTAGAAACAAGTGAACAGAAGTGGAGTGAGATGATGGCTCATTGACTAGTGACAGGAGCAGAGGATGGATGACAGTAGGTGAAACTTCACCCTCCTACATGGACCCCACGGCTGGCTGGAGATTGGCTACAAGGAATGCCTCAGAGGGATTTCTTTCAGAACGCAGCTGTTACCTGACACTCCTTGACAATCGAAGGCAAAACACTTGGTCATGGAGTGCTTTCCCTTACTTGTTGTACTGCAGAAGGATTTGTGTGTTGTCCTGGTTCTGGCCAGAACAGAGATAGTTTTTGCAGTGGCAGAGGGATTGTGGCTGTGGGTGTGTTTTAGAGGTTATTCAACACCATCTTAAATCATTCCCAGAGGCGGTGGGGAAGAGATTCTGTGTCTCTGAGTAAAATGGCAAGATGGATGTCACCAGATTCCAGCGGATTTGGTCAACAAAATGGCAGCCAACACAAAGGAAACACAGGCTTTCCTAGGAGCTGTGGGTTTTTGGAGGATGTGTATCCCAGAGTATGGTCAGGCTGTAAGCCCTCTCTGTCTTGTGACACGGAAGAAGAATAATTCCAAGTGGGGCCCAGAAAAACACCAAGCTTTTGAACAAATCAAAGGTTGCCCACGCAGTAGCTCTTGGGCCAGTCAGGACAGGACAGGATGTCACAAACGTGCTTTGCAGCTGGGGAGAATGGTCCTTCCTGGAGTCTCTGGCAAAAGGTACCTGGAGACACTTGAGGGCAACCCATGGGTTGTGGAGTTGGGGATACAAAGGATCCAAGGCCTGTTACACCCCAGCTGAAAAACAGATCCTGGCAGCTTGTGAAGGGGTTCAAGCTGCTTCAGGAGTGATTGGCTTGATACTGGGTGGGTGCATCCTATTCCCTATAATGCACCAGCCTCTGGGAAAGTTGAACGGTACAATAGGCTGTTGAAAACCACATTGAAAGCAATGCAGGGCAGGACCTTCAAACATTGGGGTCTGCATTTAGTGAAGGCCTCCTGTTAGTCAACACCAGAGGCCCTACCAACTGAATTTCCTTAACATATTTTCTGATCAAAAGGAAAAAGTTGAATCTACTGGCTTGCTTTCAGAGGGATATGATAAGAAAACAGACTTATCAAGCTAAGAGAAATGATAGCTTAAAGAAGTGAAATAATTCAACCATTTACTCACAAATCAATTGTTGTGTGCATTAATGATATTGGAACCTTTAATACATAGTACTTCAATACCTACATTTTTCTGTTCACTATTGTAATCATCTGTCATTTCTACTACCAAATGGAAACTGCTAAAGATATTTAATCCACCTAACAATTGACATTCAGTTGTTGGAAATCAAATTTTCAGCTGATTTCAACACAGATTTTAAGATAAGATGAAGCCAATATACTTCTAAGTCATCTCTATAATTCAAATCAGTAATTTGAATAATCAAAGATATTATTTATATAATATAAAAAGTATGCTTCAAAACAGAAATGTTTGGTTCCTTTAAGAATTTTTTGTTTTGAATTTTAATAGTGCTAAGCTATGCAATTAGGCAATTGGAAAATAGAGTTTAATACTGTGGTTTTGTTTAATTCAGAGGAAAATAATGCTATTGATGTGCATTATAAGTTCTTCCAAATGCTGTGATTTTTAAAATTATTTTATTTTTATTAAGATACTGTTCCAAGGGGACTCTGATCAAAATTGTGCAAAACCTACTATTTTTTTGTTCACTGGCTTTGGTCCATGTTGATTTAAGTTTTGTGATCTCACACAACCTTAAGTTATGCATTGAGAGTCTAACTCAGCAATTCAAAGGACAATTATGTTGTTTATGTTTGGGTTTTGCCACAAGCAATAAATTGGGCTGAGCAATACTCAGCTAAACTCTTGAGAAACCTGTTTGTTGTTACAGGTTCCTAAAAAATAATTCATGCAGGTCTAATTGCAAACACTAAGGGTTATAATCTAGACTTTCATATTGAAATGCATATTTTTCTTAAAAAGATGCACAAATTTGAAAGTTCAAGAGAACACAATGATAATCTAATCTGAACTCTTGTCTATTAGAGGTTACGGAATACAGAGGTTAATTCAAATGCGGAGACTTGATTGGTTCTGTGCAGGTTTCTTATGGTTTGAATTTGACAGTCTAGAAGCTGAAGGGAACTGGGTGGGGAGCTCTTCTGAGTTACAATCCATATCAGTGACCTCAGTAACTATTCATTTTTTGCTGAGGCCAACAGTATTGTGCCCAAAGTGAGTTGGATTCCACGTTGAGAAGGTGAAACAAGAAAATATAGCCAACAAGTTTGGCAAAGTGCATTATCACAACAAAATGGAAAAGTAGCTTTCCCCAGGAGTAGGCAGTGGCCGTGAGGGGCTGCTGTTATTTTGTGTTGTCCAGTGATGGTGTGATGAACTTGACTGTGATGGACATCTGAGGACTTTGATGTTTCCATGCTGCTTTGCCAGATGATAAAGTCGGATTCATTTTCTTCAAGATGCTCTGGACATTCATTTTATTTATTTCTTGGGGTATATATTTACCAACCTGCCATGCAGCTCTGATCTGCAGTCCTGCACAACTCTTACCTGGTACTGTCTAGCTCCACTGAAGTGCTATTTTTTGAGGACAGCAAGTGAGGGGAATTCATGTTTCTGTCTATCTCTCCCTTTCACCAGGCTGTGCCGTGTTGCCAATACCACTTTTCCACTGGGGCAAATGGACAATATTTCAGACACCCAGAATATTTCAGACACCCAGTATGATTGTGTGCACTTGCTTCAAAAAGCAACAGCACACAGTAACCCAAATGACCGGTAAAAACCTGTGGCATGGCTCAGGATTTTTGTTTAATTTTAATATCCTTATTTATTTTCCAAGCAAATTTTTTAATTTCTAGGAATTGAGTGTGTGCTTGGCTGCTTTTCCCTTAGTTTTCTTTCCTTCAAGGAGCCCTTTTAAATGAGGTACTGCTTGCAGATGCATTTCTTAATTAATTGTGAATGCGTAGTGTGGTGACAGATGCAGAGGATGTTGCCTTTATCCTGATCACATTAAAATGAGTTGTGTTGAATATTCTGTGATGCTTGGGGAAATTGCTTAATCCTATTACTTCTTGGAGAAGATTGAGTACCTCCTAATGTGAAATACGAAACCTCAGAGCCACACAGTGCAACTGCTGCAGCACAAAATGTATAGGATTTCTTCTAATGTGAGTCAACAATGATTTCTAGGCTTGTTTATCACATAAATGTTATCTGGGAAATTATTGGACAGTTGCTATGGAAACAAAGACCTAGTAGTAGAAGGATTTGTTACCATAAGTAGTTAAGACAATGCTCAGAACAGAATCCCTGCTGCAAACAGTCAGCTCCTAAAGATGGAAGCGACAGATAACAAAACACCTATTTTTACTGATAACAGAACAATTTAGAAATATTTATCGGCTGGCCTTTGCTTTTCCAGCAAATGCACAGATATATGAAATAAAGTGCAAAGGTGTGAAAACGCTAAGGGAAAAATATTCTTTTATCTTGTTTCATATGGTTCAAAAAGATGATACAGATGTTGGTATCTGGTAGAACTCAGTAAGACAAGCTTGAACAGGCTTCTCCTGCTACTGTGTAGTGTTTCACGAAAGAAAAGGACAATATATTCCAGCTGCAGGGAATATTAATTGCTGATTGTTGGGCTGAATATAAAGAAAACCAAGACACTTGGAAGTGGTGTCTTCCTTCTGATGGAAGGTATAGTGGAAATATTGCAAAAGGAGAAATATGTCCTCTTCATGGTGGATGAAAAGATGAGCCCTGGTTGGATTGTTCCAGATTATTTTCCCCATAGATCACCAAAAGTGGTATCTCCACTTTCTGTGTTTATCTAGTGAAGAATGGCAGGGTATTGTATTGTAAAAACTCTAATTTGCACAGAGGTCTCAGTGTCCTCAGTGCTTATAATCTTCTAAGGGTTCTCATAATATTTTGTATTTCATCCATCCCCTGAATTGGGCAGTTACCTTAATCTCTCAACTGTTGTTTTGGAAGTTCTAATCCTTGAATTTGCAGAGAAAACCCTAGAAGATGTGAATGCTAAAAGCAGAACCAATTAGCAATTACAGATATGCAAGAGGGAGAAGAGTCCCGTAGCAGCAGCACAGCTGAAAAGGGAACTCAGGTTCCAGAAAATGGGCTGTGCTGTGGCACCTGACACCAGCTGAAGGGATTTCCCAGTGACCTGAGCATATGGGAAAATGTGCAAGAAACACAGCTGGGCAGGGAGTTTGTCATCACCTTTATGATGTGCACAAAAGAACAAAAAGGTGACATTCATAGTGTGATTTTTTTTTTTTCCCTTAGCAGCTATGGGTAGCAGCAGAACAGAAGATGAATAGGCTATTGATCTAAAAGCAAACAGGGTGGCTGTTTATTTTAAGTTAGATGCTCATGCATGGTCTAATATATTGCCACAAATTGTGTTCTAGCACTAAAAGAAAAGCCAGGGGCACTGGAGGATTAAAAGACTAAAGGAGATTTACGGAGCTGAATTTCTATGTACTAAACACATATGTTGAATATGTGGGAAAGGCAAAATGACTCAACTTGTACTAAGACCAGAAAAAAAAAGAACAATAATATCCATCATTGGGTTAGAATTGCATCAGATGTTTAGCAAGAGAACAAGTTCTTTGGCAGAGAACTAAGGAAATGTGGATATATCATCCAGTGAGTTAACAGGAGGGCCCTCAGTAGAACCCTGAATCGAGCTGAAAAAGTTCAGATTTGCCACAGGGTTAATGCCCTGGGATAGATCTTCCTGTCCAAAAGGGAAAAGGAAAGAAATTGCACAGACCTTATTGCGTTGGAAACTGCTGAGCAAATAGAAGAAGCAACAGGATGCGTATATTAAATTTTTTTAGTCTGTGGAGGAAAGGAGGGCTAAAAAAAATGCATTCTACCACCTACAAAGGGAGACATTTTTGGAACTGTGAATGATGCCAGATATAGCTAAAGAAAATTTCTAATATATGTATGTATAGATATATATTTTGGAATGAGCATGGCAGTAGGGTTCTGGCAGCTTTGTGTGTGTGTGTGTTCAGCACCTCCTTTGGAGAAACTGTTTCCTCCTGCTGCTGTTTGGCTCATGTTCAACACCTGAGGTGTAACACATTTCTGATGGTATAGAGGGCTTTAGGTTTACATAGATGAATATTTTATCCGGGGAAAACCAATAGAAGAATGCCCAAAGGCAACCAGACTTTTTGGCAAGGATGAGAATAGTGGCTCCAGCTGAGTAGATATGTGCATTTTGGATAAGAGAGGTAAGCTACAGGAGAGAAATAAATTCAGCAGCATGTGTAGGTAGGTCTTCACTGACACACCTGATTTGTAGTCAATGAAAAATATGCAGAGATTCCATCTTTTGAATGATGTAGAGGGAATTTGAGCCATATCTTACAGGCTTTGAGATGTTAGCTCAGAGGATGACATTCATGACCTCTGGCATGCTGAGACAGAAGTTTTGAAATTAACTGATTGAAATACCAGAGAGAGCTTCATTTCTGAAAGTCAGTTCTATTATTTTTCTGGGACTAAGAGATTTGTTTGCTGCCTTCAGTTACGTGTAATGTAAAACTGGAATGTTGCAGCCATGGCAGGCATCTGAGAGAGATAACAGGTTTGTTCTTTTAGTTGAATGCAAAGTCAGTGATGGCTGTGAGACAGTGAGAGCAGCAGGGGACACAACAGGGAGGTGGGGGTTAAAATCACCTCTATATTACCTGCTGTTGGGAAATTGTCTTCACCACCCCCTTACATTTTCCTGGAGATCTTCCATCAGCATTCCTATTGAAGCTGGACATCAGATTAACAAATACCCAACAAGGAAATTCCAGGGGGATAAAGGAATTGGAAGCATGATCTTAATGTCTAGGAGTAAGGCATCCAGGTTGAGGAGGAGAGACTTGGGCTTCGAGTCTCCGCTTCTGAGGGTGTTTGTGTGACAGTCACTGGATAAGCAATGCCAAGCAGCTTTCTCTGGTCACCTCTGTGAGTGACAGAGGCTGTAATTTCTGTGGGTTTGGTTGAATTCAGCGATTCAGTGTGCTCCAAGTATGTTTTCTGCCTGATGGATTTGGGGTGTGGCTTGGCTTGGATTACCTTCTTTGCAAATTCTGGACTGCATTGGGCTTAAGGCCAGCACCTGGAGACAAGGTCTGTTATGCAAAGATGAGGGTGTCTCTGGGTTTGTTCAAGAGCAGATCTTGGAATGTGCAGGGTTGTGCAATGCAGTGTGAAAACCTACAGCTCTCGTGTAACCATGTGCATGTGATGGAAATTTGAGATTTAGGCAGGCAACAGTTTGGCATCTGAAATGTTTCAATGTTACTTTGGATCTTTCCCTTTGTGCAGGACGCAAGTGCTTAAACAATTAAAACTCCATGGAAAGATTAATGTCCTGGGTGGAGAGAGTGTCTTGGTGGAGTTTTGGAAAAATTCTCTGGCAAATGGAGCAGAGTGTTAACTTTGTCTATTCAGTACTGTACCCACTGTTGAGCAATTAGGTAAGGATGCAGTAAAGAAGGAAAGAATCGCTTCCAGTCTATATTCTAACATATGAAGATATTTTTAATAATGTAGGCAGTACTCCTTTTTATTTTAAGGTACAAATTAAGGTATAACACTAATGAACCACTGCTGATTTAGGAGGAAACTGCAAAAACGGAGCCAATTTAGTGGCAGCAGTAGTGTAATATTAGAAATGAGTTACTTATATTTCCTGTTCTTGATTGAATTCTACAAACATTTCATTCTCCCTGAGAAATTTTTATTTATATTTTATTTTGATTATAGTGAATTCCTTTCTTCATGTTTTTGAATAAACACCGGAATAGATCCAGAGAGGGATCTTTTAATAAAAATTATATTCTGTACATCATGTAAATTATGCCAAATCTATTACAGGAGCTGTAAAGACTGTGTGAGATTTTGCATATTGTCCTAGGATTGAGTGGCTGTCTGGTGTTTAGTTAACTGTGGGGTTGAACCACGACACATCCACACATACTTGCATTTGTATTTGACTATTAGAGGTAAATATAGCCAAAAGTACCTTCCAGAGCAACTTAGAAAGTTCAAAGAACATCTCTTTTTGGACTATAATGCCACTAACATGCCTCCATACATAACTCACTTTTGGAAGACATTCTCCTCAGGTATTGTAGTGTGTGTGAGCATTTTTCTCTTGGTCAAATTCTGCTTAAGAAGCTGAAAACCTTCCTTTCTAAAACTAAGGGTTCATATCTCCTTATGCAATAGCTAACGGCATTATAAATTACCTTGAGCAAGGCAGAGCAGCATGAAAAAAGAAAAGAGAGTGCTGTTGTTTTCTGCCTAGAGGCCAGCAGCGTCACTGAGCCTGGTATGGGAGAAGTGGAGCTCAGAATATAGAGTTTCAGGGAAGAAAAAGGATTTTAAACCTTTCCTTGTGTGGAGTCAATTTTCATGTGCAGATAACCACCAGTGACTGTATTGTGTTCGTGACTTCAGTCTTAAAATTATTTTTGCCCATAAGAGATGGATTTTATCTGTAAAACACATAATCCTTTGAACCAAGCATGTCAGTAAGTGTGCTGCTGTAGATATGTGCCTAGGGAAAAAACTTTTCTGTGATATAAGTCTTAGTTTATCTTGTTTAGTGCTTGTGTATTCGGGCAAAAGAAAACAATAAAAACCTAGCAACCCTCTTATTTCTCCCCTTATGCTTCTTTCTCATTCATTAATTTCCTTTCTTCCACCTCAATCCTAACACTGAGTTGAAATGCACTCACTTTTTTGTTTTGTACTGGGGTTTTTTGCAGTTAGGCTTTGAATATTTGGAGTGGAAAGATGGTGGTAATGCTGGCAAATAGTATTCTATTTTCTTTTATTCTGTCAGGCAGATGCTCAAAAATTAGAAAATAGTGCTCAGAGATGAAGATCAACTGGTAATCTTGTCAGACTTGTTAAAACGGGGTTTTCAAGCTGCGGAGTTTAAAATTTGAGAGCACTCTTGGTTTTATTACAAATAAATCTATCAACAAGGGTGGAGGTCATTAAGCATGACGATACCTATTTCTGATGACCTTTGACATTCAGCTGAAAGGTGGAGAGAAGGAGAAAGCAGAGACTCTCAGGTAGAAGTCTCAGAGAGAGTGCATTTCTAGAAGTCTTATGAGAACGAGCAGCTGGAGAGATGAGAGCCTACTACTGCCTTCACTGAAAGAAGGTTCCTGTGAGAATTCAGTCCATATCAAATGTCAGAAAATCTACACATGGGAAAGCCACAGGAGACACACATTAGTAAGAATTTGGTCTTCATTACTTTTATTGGTCATGAAACTACTTCTCAGTGTTTAGCAGGTTCTTGAGCAGAGTTGTGTCTAAATAACACTATCTGCTCCGTCAGCTTGAAGAAGGGGAAAAATAACAAACCCTGCAAGAATTCGAGTGCAAGAAAATGCATTTCATACGTCAGTAGCAATGTGTACCTTACTTTTTTTTGTCAGCTCTTGTGAGATGATTAGATTTTTTAAATGTGGTGGTTTGCCAATAAAATAAAATATCTGTTTTCAGAAATTGAGAGGCTGAGACTGTTTTCCAGCCTTCTTCCATTTGAATCTGATTCACCCAAAACCATAATTATTGTGATCACAGATTTGCACACTTAACCACTTCAAGATATGTTAAAATAGCTTAGATGACTGTGTGCCAGACTTATGTACTTATTCAGCTGATTTCCAGTCAGCTCAATTCTGCATATTAAATTTTAGAGATAAATTCGATCTTGGCAAGCATGAAGGTCTGGGCCTTTGTGCAAACGACAATTAAAGGTCAATACCACCAAAACATAACAAACAGAAATCTCAGAATATAAATTGGCTCTGTCAGATGTGCTTCAGCTTGATCTAGACTGTAGGCTCCTTAAATGCAAAATGGAAGGAAAACTATACGGATTGACTTGAGTAAAACATTGCAAGTACTCTAGAAATGAGAGGGAGATGATCACTGGTATTTTGCTCCAGGCTTCTTTTAACTGGCAGGTAGTTCTACATTCTTTGTATAATGGAGAGATGAAGACATTTAATCTAACATGAATGAGGACTTTTGTGCTGTTGCCTTCTTGTAACACAGCAGCAAGGAATTTGCAGCTAAGGTTTGGGTTAAATTCAATTCATGTAGTTCCCCACTGTGTGTGTATCAGGGTAAATCTTTCCCTTTAAATTGGTGTTAGAAAGAGCAGTGTGTTGGAAGAGATTAATCTGAGTCTTTCTGGTCTGGGTTTCTGGAGCCAGAGCAGGGGTGCTAAACACCTGATGAGGAAGGCTTGGTCCCTGAAGGGTGTGACCTGTACTGATTGCATCCTCTGACACAGCACAGGCATAGGAGAGCTCAAGTTGCCACCACATGCCCTGGGACAGAGCTATGCCAGTGCATGGATACTTGGGCAGCTCTCCAAGTGCTCCTTGTGGCAATGGTACTGTGCATTTCCCTGTTTTGTGCGTTTTTCAGTGTAGCCTATGAAGGCAGGAGGGGAAAAAAGTGTTTTACACAATTTTTCTTAGCTCATCTGTGAAACCTGTGATCCCTAGGGGTGTGATAATTGCTTGTGGTGCTACTTTCTCTAAAGATGATTGTGTCTGCAAGGCAAATGTTCACTAAAAAACACTGATTTGTTTAAATATCTTCAAGTTCTTCTTTCTAGGTTGCTCTTATAATTTTTACATTTGGAATAAAGCGGTAGACCATGAGTGTGATGCCATAGTCCCCTTCTCCTGCAGTACAGCAAAGCTGCCCTTGTAAGCAGCAGGTGGAGATAAGCTGGATGCTAAATGCTTGACCAATCACCTCAGTAACTCACAGATAGCTGGGGAAACCAGTGTGATATTAAATAAACTTTTCTTGAAGAAATTGCATTGGAAATGAATGCTTGATATTTGACTTGTGTTGGAAGGAAGTATGGGTACTCAGTCTAATAGTGGCCTCTGTGATGCGTTGAAATCTTTATTTTCTGAAATTAAGAAATTCTCTAATTTAGAAAATAGAAATGAACGTTTCTTTTTGGGAGAGTCCACCTTTTGATCATCTCCATTGACATGTAGTGCATGTCTGGACCCAAAGATCATGTATTATTGATTATCTGCAAATTAAATAATGAGAGACTTGAAGAGCTCCCATGGAACACAGCTGGTGACCCATCCAGTACAGGAAGGTCAGATTTGTGCTCAAGAATTCCCCGCCATAAACATAGCAGAGTATTAGACCTTCAAGAGGAAAGTGATGTTTCAACATGTGAGTTTGGTTTATTTCCCTGGTAGGATTTTCAACAGAAAATTTTCAGAAAAAAATTATTTGGCTGGCAAACCATGATGTGCTTGTGTATTCCCACATTGCTGGATTTAGATGGTTATTTTTGCTCACCTCAGAAAAAGCTCTGTTGCTGATGCTGTGGGGGTTATGTGAGGTAGAAGAGCTCTCAGAGGTACTGGCAGAGCTGGCCTGTTTGCTTTTTAACAAATATTTTAGTCCTGGTTTTTCAAGCCTGCAGCTGGGCGTCTTTGGCTTATCTGCTACAGGAGAGCACAGGCAGTGGCAGCACCAAATGCTCTGCTCTGCAGCTCTGTTCTCCAGTGATCACTTCTGGGAACACCAGACTCATCCCCATTCTCATTTCTCTGCTGGGCCAACACTGTTCACAAGAAGGCAGCAATCTGTATCTCCCCAGAACTAGACTTGGGGTCAGCAGTTCATTTCAGATCACCCTGTGAATGGTTCTCAAGTGGAATTCAAGCATGTTGTCTCTACAGCCAACACCAATATTTTCGCTGGATGTAGAAATGGTGGGAATAGGTGGTTGCTTGCTGTGCTGGGGTTTGCTGAGCTCTAGATGTACCCGTTTGGTTGGGTGTGGGAGAACTTCCAGTCTCATTACGGTCAAAATAAGCAATTCAAGCAGTTACAGCTACTCCTGACAGAAGTGGGTCACAGTGGGATCTTCTGGGCAGCTCAGTCACTCTGGAGGGGCTGGAGACTCCCACTCCTCTTCCCTTGCAACAGAGGGAAGGGGAACAAACAGGAGGAGGAGGGAGGGCATCTCGGACAGCCATGCCCAGGACAGGGCTCGAGTCCGCTGCCTCAGATGTGACACATTCAGGATTTTGTTGGGTCTTTTCATACGTTTTAACCCCTTTCTATTGTTTAAACCATTGAGAAAGGGTTTTGAATGCTGCTGTTTCACCCAATCATGTTTTAGGTTTCAGAGAGTACTTGATCCATCAGTGGATAACATACATCCATGTGTAAAGATAGTGTAAAGGTTTAATATGTCCATAAAATTTTGTAACTGACTATTTTATAGCCATCTCTCAATTAACTGGAGTGTGAAGAATAAAGAATTGTGCCATTTATTTCCAGTTGATGGCGAGAAGGTTGCTCTGTTGTTTCCCACTGATTTTTATTTGCACGTTTGAGATTAGCACCGTTCTCAGGAGAACGGCTTCAGGCAGAGGTTTGTACCATGAGTTCTTCTTAATGGCTGCTCTTCCCCTACAGTGCTGGTAATCTGATTTTAGAAAACCTTACTGAATTTCAAAGCCTGTCATGTGAAACACACAGCATGACATTAAAAATAAACAGGATGGCTGGAGCCAGAAAGAAAAGCACATTTCTGACAGTCCTGGCTTTCCTAGATGTTGTAGGTGAATATACATTAATATGTATCTCTGTATATTATTAGGGAATTAGGGATTATTTAAAAGATTGACAAATTTTCAACTTAAAAACCCTATCTACTAAATTTATATCATCATAATGTAGTTCTGCATGTAACTGCTTGTCTTTGCCCCTTTGATGGAAAGTCTGCACATGTGCTGTACATGTTTGTCTGGGCCAACACTTGAAAAATTCTTATACATTGCTGTTGGTTATGCTGTTTTAGTATGCTTATGTTTGGGTTCAGTACAAGGTAATATTAATTATAGCCTGATATGCACACTTAAGATTTCTGGTTAATTTAGGCATCCTGGGCTGCATCAGAAGGAGTGTGGCCAGCAGGGTGAGGGAGGGGATTCTGCCCCGCTCTGCGGAGACCCCGCCTGCAGTGCTGCATCCAGCTCTGGGGTCCCAGCACAGGGAGGGCATGGACCTGTTGGAGCGAGTCCAGAAGAGGCCACCAAAATGATTCAAGGGCTGGAGCACCTCCTAATGAGGAAAGGCTGAAGAGTTGGGATTGTTCAGCCCGGAGAAGAAAAGGCTTTGGGGTCACCTAAGGCCTTTCAGTGCCTGAAGGGAGCCTACAGTAAGGATGGAGAGAGACTATTTACAAGGATGTGTAGTGACAAGAAAAGGGGAAATGGCTTCAAACTGAAAGATGTTTATGCAATGTTTATGCAATGTTTAGATTGCATATTAGGAAGAAATTCTTTCTTGTCAGAGTTATGAGGTGCCGGAAGAGGTCGCCCAGAGAAGCTGTGGATGCCCCATCTCTAGAAGTGTTCAAAGCCAGGTTGGATGGAGCTCTGAGCAACCTGGTCTAGTGGAAGGTGTCCCTGTCCACGTCAGGAAAGTTAGCACTAGGTGATCTTTGAGATCCCTTCCGACTCAGACCATTCTATGATTCTTCTTTCGCTTAAAATAATTTCTGTCTTCAACATTGTTTTCAGAACATAACTCAGGACTGTGCCACTACCAAATGGGAGTCCTATTGTTTGAGCTGCCTCTCTTTCTTCTCCTTCTTTTGCCTTACCTGTTACCTGGCTGAACAGTTTGGGCCAGCTGCATGGATGTGGAAGAAGAAATATGATGGCATTACGCGGAGTGGGAAAAATATCATACAGCACTTAGCAATCTGTACCTTGCCCAAGAGCACAAATATCTTCCTGAAATGTCTCAGTGTAAAATAATGTGCTCCTGGCTTTCACATAAGTGATCAGTGTTTGTGTGTTGGTGTCTTAGTGGAAAACACTCAGAATGTTTTCCATTCTTGTCATCAGTATTTCACACCAGCCTTGACTGAGTGGCGGTTTTTGGGAAGGGTCAGAGTGAAGGACAAAAGTGACCCTCAATTCAGATGAGGCTGACTCTAGGGTAAACACCTGGCCAAGAAGTGATGGCTCTGAATACTTGTGTATGCGTGTACATGTGGGGAATAAATGTATCCTTCACTCCTCAAAATTTTCATCTTAGTGTACTCTTGAAATTTTAGTGTTTATTTTTTTTTTTATTACAGTATTATACACTTTAGTTGAACAAAATATTTATGTTTTCTGTACAAAAAAGGGTCTTGTGGGAGTTGCAGGTTTTTTTTCTTCCTAAAATAATTTTGAGGCTTTTAAAAGATCATAAAAAACCAAAAAAATCACTTTTGGTCCGCACTGGTTTATAGGTATTCCAAAATACAAACCCAAACATTAGCATAGTGCTGTGTTATCCCCAGACACTTCACTGTGCTTCAAAGGAGGAAAACAAATAGAGAAGCTTGTTATATTTTAATAAAGTCATTTGTTGGAGTAGGTCTTAAGGGGCTAGTAGTAAAGAAAAGAAAATTATAATTTGCAAAATTATTATTTCTGTTATTTTAATAGTAGGGGAAAATGAAAATGAAGGCAATCATGTTTAGGAAGAGTGGTATTACCCTTGATTGTGCAACAGTGTGCAGGGGCTGTTCAAGTGGAAAAGAGAAAAGATTATTCAATGTGGGACAAATACAGTTAGGACAACGTGATTACAGCTTTATTGAATAATGGGCTGGAGTGTGAATGCTATAATTTCTAAAGTGATTCTTTAGGCAAAGATTCCTTCAGCCAAAAGGAGCAGTACTACTTAGGAACTGCTGGAGATGAAGTTTGTGAAAATCAGGATATGTAATACTCACAGGGAGAGAATAACTTGCAGTTGTAAAAGAGCTGAAAAGGAATAGGAGATAATTTTTATTTCTCCTTTAGGTTCCTCTCTATAAATCCTCTTACAATGATGGAAGACTTATTTTTCCCTATTTGTGTGTGGTCCTGTGCATGCACATGATGAGCATGCTGAGAGGTGAACTAATTGATTTAGTTTTAATGATTTGACCCATTAAGGCACCAACTCGTTATCTCAGTCCTTCTTTTAGACATTAGTGTTTCTGCAGAAAGAATGACAGAGCAAAACACAAATTGCTGCCTCAGGTTCTCTGCTTCACAGCCCAGATTGTTGTCATGGGTGCATACTGAAAGCAATGAAATAAAGATACTGGAGGAATCACGTGCAAACTCTTTCTTTTATAAATCAAAAACCCCACAAAATAAAATAGAAAATGCTCTTAGAAAAGAAAGATTCTTTCCTTCTGACTGCTTGAAGTGATATTTATATTCCTCATTGAATGGAAAAAAAAAGGCAAAATTATTTAAAAATTTTATTGCAATAAAGCAAATTTATTACTTTGGATCAGAATTCAATTATTTTTTGTATTTTCAGTCCTCCAGGCAGGATGTCTAACACTGGCACTCAGATATATGTGACTGATTTTATGTATCCCATCTTTTCCATTTACTTCAATACACGGCTCTCCTGCCCTAGAGAGAAACAAATTTATATGACTTTCTGGGCTTAGAGCTGAGCCTTAATGTGTAAAATTCACTTGTGTGCTGGTTTTGGCTGGGATAAAGTTAATTTTCTTCATAGTAGCCAGGGTGGGGCTGTGTTTTGATTTGTGCTGGAAACAGTGTTGGTAATTCAGGGGTATCTTAGTTTACTTTGCTGTATTTTGCTTTGCTTTTTTGGTGACTTTTTGCTTTCCCAATTAAACTGCCTTTATCTTTATTTTTCTTTTTTTTTTCCCCCCATAATCTCTGTGAGATTGTCAGAGCTTTTCAAATATTTGGTGATGTCCGTAGGCTGGTGTTTATCATTTTGGAAAATATTTTGAGAGCTCGTTTCACAGTTTATCCATCTGGGCTTAAGAACTGTGGCTTAAATGAAGGAAAAAAAAAAGATATTGTTGTAGCTAAAACTATTGATTATTAATTACTATTTCTGGCCTGTTTGGGTGATGATTCAGAGCTACGAAAGACTTAATAGCAAATCAAAGATTTTAAGCAGAGGCTTTGAGATATGGCTATCCAAGCAAAGGAGAGCTGTTCTGCTCCTCTTGCTGCCAGTGGCAGATCAAGATTTTGCCTGGGGAAAACATGGTCTTTTCTGAATCAGACACCAAATGAGCCCCCTGGTTCACTCTTAGCCTACATCAAAAGTGAGCCCTGTCACCCCTTCTAGGACAGTGCAAGATTATATCCTAAACTGGCTGTAAATGAGTCCTGATACTGGTCTTCACCAGGCCAGTGTCTGTGCTAAAGTAAACTTGGCTGTTTCAAAATGAGAGTCTCATCAAAAATAAACATGAGGAACCCATTAAAAAAAGAAAGAATTATTTTCTTCCGTAGTTGTTGGATTTTGGAGTGGCTGGTAAGTCTTAAGATGCACTAAAAATGCTTCTGAAAATGGATACAGCTCCTTTCTAACAGTGCAGACGTCACTTGCCCAGTTCTTCCTTCCCATATCCATGCAGCTTTTTCTGGAAAAATCAGGAAAAGCAGAGTGCACTCTCCTTTAGTCACTCCTCATTCACTGGGAGTTTTGTTACTCAAAAATCTCTTTTGACCTCCAAGGGTCAAAGGTAGTGCATACCCTCTGACAGAGGACTGGGAATGCACTGTTTTTGTGTTTCTGTGAAGGATTCACCTGATCCTCCAACAGGGTTTTGCAGAGCCCAGTTTCAGTAGCATTTCAGTGAGGCAGGGCCTTGTTGGGGGGCTTGGTTTAATACTGAACACTGGGAATATACATTTTATGGTTCCCTCAAATCCTGTAAGGTCTTGTGGAAATAAAGGTAAAACTACTTAAGTGAATAGAAATGTGAGTGCAAATGAGAATTGCTGAACACTGCTGCTTGTGTTCCAGACTCTCTGTATTATTGGTTGTCACAGGAGCAATAGCTGAGGAATGACAGTACAAAATTAACTTAAATTCATTTTAGGACTTACATTTTTGATTAAAGATTGATCCTTTGTCACTCTCAAGCAATAAATCTGGATAGTACCATGAGAGGAAATCATTTGCTCACAAGACCAAATCCTTAGCAACTGTACAGTGCTTTTTAGAAGCTGTGTTTATTTACACTAGGTGAGTATTTGCCCTGTCGTATTTATTGCAGCATGAGTGTTTTGATCTGAATAAAAGCAGACCCCTGTTCATCTTCAGGAGAATGAAATAGGCCCTGGGTTGCTATAAACATCTGCAACACCTCTGGCCTTGACAGCTGTCTGCTGAAATTATGAACATGCCCTCACCTCCAGTTTTTAATGGTGCTGGACAGTACATTTCCATCTGTTATTTCCTTTATGCCTTTTTTATGCTCTTTTTATACTCTCGTGTCAATGTGCATCCAGATATATGTTTATTTTCCAGCTGTTATTCCAGGGAAATGCCTTTTCTGTGGCTACAAATGCTTTTGAAGGGCTGTTATGGTTGTGTCAGGGTCTCTCTGGCCAGATGCCACCATTGTCAGGTCACCTGGAGCAGCCTTTGCCCATCACAAAATTGTTAGGTGTTCTCTCATTTTTTATTTTTTCCCCCAATTTTGCCACTACCACTGTCAACTTTTCTCTTTTTGAAGTAAAGAAAACACATCTGCTAAACATTGCCCTCAGTCCTACAGACCAACAGGATCTGGAGATATGTGTAAAATGAAGAGCAGAACAAGGACAAAATAGTTGCTTCCACCCAAGGGAAACTAGAGACAACCATTAGATGTCTCAATATGTAGTTTGACATTTGAGGGAGTTATATCTAGGGGTGAAGTCCTACCTCTGAAATAGCATCTAAAGTAGTTCCATTCATACTGGAAAAGGATGAATTGAACATAGATGCTTTTGCTATGTCATCTTGTCAATGATTTGGGGCAAAACATTTAAAGGCAAAGATTTATATGGATTCTTTATCTGAAGAAGGAATCAGATAAGGGCTAAGAGTTTTTAGGGTTGATGATTTTTAAAAATTATTATTATTGAGGGTTTGATCACTTAAGTTTAAATTTAAAATGATTCTACACGTAGAACCAGATCCTGATGTAGTCATTACCATGGGAGAAGGGAAAGTACAGCTGCTGATTTCAAGAAAATCCAAGTTGGGGGATAAGATGCATTTTTTATTTGTTTCCTTACCTTTAAAACAATCCACCCTGAAATAAAACAAAACCATTAAAAAACCACCAAAACAAAACACCCTCAGCCCTTCTCCCCTGATTTAATGTGAAGAATCAATCTTTCTTATGTAGGTTATGCTTCTAGTGGGGAAGATAAACCATCTGAAATCATTGACGACTGAATTTGGAATTTTATTGTAAAGATTATAATCCATTTTTAGTTTAGTTTAATCACTCGTTGAAGTGCTTATCCTTGAAGTCAGGTGGATAGAAGTATGAAAGAAAAGGACTGAAGTATAAACAACAAAAAAGTATCTCTTCCATAGATAGGATCACATTTCTGTAACAGTCTTTTGTTATTTTTCCTATATTATGTGTTTAATACTCATTGTCCCCCTTTGGCAGTGCCTGGTATTGTAACCATGAAAAAGGAGAGGAGGCATCTTGTTTAGTTGGCAAGTTATGGTGGATACACATTTATTAACATATCATAAAGGCAGAAAACTTTAGAGCTCCCTTCTAACTGGTGAACAATTAATGCTGCCACACTAGAGAAAATAACCCTCCTTTGTATATGTTACAGATATTTACATGAGCAATAATATTTGCCATTACCACTTCACATCTTGTGAAATTGTTCTTAGGTAATATGCATTTGCAACCAAAACCAACAGCAACAACAAAGCCAGCTCTTACACAAACAAAATAATTAGCATCTCTCTCTGGTCCTCTATCTACTAAAATTATTTAAAGCCACAATATCTAAATCTGCTCATGCAAGCTTCTCAAATAGCTGTTAAGTCAAACCAAAATAAAACCCATAATTGGCTGATGCAAGCTGCAGGATCTGTTCCAGGTCATCACACACACAAAGCATCCTTTGATCCCTTTCTTTGCATGCCTTCTTACGCCATCTCTTGTTGTTTTAGCCTTCAATCTGCATCGTGGTTCCACTGCTTGCTTTATCTCTCTATTCTGTACTGTAAATCAAGTAATCCAGAAATGGTTGCAGTAAGTAACCAAGTCTTGAGTAACAGGGACTATTTGGGCTATCAGGAAGAGCTCCCCTTGCTGATGTGGTGGCTGGAGAGTGATGTGGAGCAGAATGCCTGTATTTTCCTGTTGGGTTTAGACTTCTCATCATTTTAGGTTGTTCTCACTGTAAAAGTACCTTCCTGGAGGTGCTCAGGTCTATAGCACTTGGTTGGTCAGGCTGGAGATAGGGCAGAAGGGTACAGATCTGAGATCAAAGGCCCTCCTCCTTTTACTGTTCGAAAAAGTTCAGGTCAGTGTTTGAAACTGTGTGCCTGGTTGGCCTGTGCTGTGTAGCTGAGATTGGATTTGTCCTGGGGAAAACACCTGAAAACTCAGAAGCTTGTCTGGGTTTCTTCAGTGAGCTAGGAATTCCATCAGCACAAGTTTGTCTGTGAAATGTATGGCATCTCAACATCTGGGATGTAGAACTGGAAGACCCTTATCTGAAATTTTCAGACATTAAAAAAAAATATTTTCTATTTTGGTCTTTAGGTGATGAGAGGTTGAGCAAAGAACCTCAGTTCATTTCCCTCCCACCTGAAAACAGAGGCATAAACCCTGACAAGGAAAGCTGTAGATTTACTGGGAACAGAATGAGTGGATGTTAATGTGCAAAATCTTGTAACAAATGTATGGATTAATTGAAGAACTGCATTATAGAGAAATGTTTTTCATCACAGGGAACAAACAGGCAAGGACAGGTGGCCTTTTTAATGTAAGCTGATGATTAATGTGATATAGTATGAGCTGCGAAGAGTGCTGATAGCCTGCTAAACCTCCCCCACAAGAGTTCTCATGGGAGTCTTTAGAAATGCATTATCTGTCACACAAAATAAACTGGCAAAAGTTTTAGTCGAGATTACTTCTTTCCTGCCTCACTGTGTCTGATTAGACAGGATTGGCGTGCCTGACTCCAATTCTACCTCAGAGCAAAGTTGTCTGCTGAAAGAAATTGGGACAACAAACCGTACCTGGGAGAGCCAGTGAGACCATCAATTCCGTGGAAAGCCAAAAGGAACATAATTGCCAATCAAGGTGAAAAAAGTTAACCTGCAGGCACTGAATTTAGGTTAGTTCATTTGGGTTAGTTGTCCTGTTTTAGTGGGACCACGAGTCTCACCTTGCAATCTTTCATAACTGCAGTTGTATGATCCTCTCTACCCAGACTAGAAAAGGGAACTGTATGCCCAATTTTGTGGTTTGCTCTGTTTTGTCTGTTTTGGGTTTTTTCTTTTTCTTTTTTTTTGTGCTTTTTTTTTGTTTTTTGGGTTTTTTTGTGGTTTTTTTTTTTGTTTGTTTGTTTTTTGTGTTCTGGTTTGGTTTGGTTTTGGTTTTTTTTGTTTTTGTTTTTGTTTTTTTCTTTTTTTGATTGGTTGTTTTTTGGTTTTTGTTTGTTCACTTATTAAAAAAGGTAAGAGGGAATGCAGATATTCCAAGTATAATCCACCCTGGGCCCCCAGGTTTTGCTGAGAAGCACAGGAGTACATTTTCCTAACTCATCTTTCTGAGATATTATCTGTCCCAGTTCAAACTGGCTGGGTGCACATGTACTCCTGTGAATAGTGATTAATGAAACAACAAATGCAGTGGATACTTCAGTGACTTTCTCATTTCCTACCTGGCACCACTACGTGAGAGCTGATGTTATGGATGTTGTATTCATGCTGTCAGGTATAAAGAGTATCTCCCTCTGTCTAGGTAAATCCTGGGTGTTTTGTTGCCTGTATCCCATGCTGTCGTGGGCCTAGAGGGTCTCTTGTTTTATGAACATGCTGTTGATTATTTGAACTCTCTTAATTTAAACCTTGTGTCTGCAGCTGTTCCTTAAAGGACTATTAATTTTTAAAACATGGAAAATTTCGATATTCACCATTATTTTAGCAAAAAGGAATGAAATGTGCATATTCCATGTAGGCAGTTGATTAATTCCCCGGGCAAATGTACCCTTTAGCTGTACCATTTCCCTCAAATTTGCCTGTTTTGTGCAAAGGAAACACATTGAGCTATGATCCTGACAACTGCAGTTATGAAAACATATTTAATTTTGATATTAAAATTAGTCTTAAAATATTACTGTGCAGCTAGTTGGTCAGAATATGCAGAGAAATATATTTTGTTTTGATACACATGGCTGCGCAAATAAATTACCTATGCATTTGTAATTTTATCTTTGGCATTTTTCTTGAGGGACGTGGGTGAACACTCTTAGTCGTCTAAATCATATTCTTTTCTGCAAAATATTGCCGAAAATTAGGTTGTTGATTCTTTAAATAACAATAGCAGAAGGAGCAAACAGAACCAATTAATCTTTATGAGTAGATCGGTTTATCATAGTTATCTCCAGATAGATTTATCATGGTTATCTGCTAATACTGCATTCATATCAACCTCTGGAAATAAATTTAGGGGAGAACCACTGCTCAGCTGACTTCCAATTTGTCTGATGCACCTTGGCAAGTGTTACCACCTTCATGCCTTCAAAGATACTGAAAGAAAAGAGGAGTGGGGAAGGGTTTATATCTTCATTGCTCAGGTTTGAGGACACATGTAAGACTTGGCTTCACGAGAATCTCTCTCCCAAGAGGCTGAGGAACAGCTGCAGCAGGACAGGAACTGGGCGTCCTGCAGCTTTGGGCTGTTCTAATGAAGGGAAACTTCATTAGCGTGTGGCTTATGGAACCTGCTCTGGCTTGGACCTGGTTTAGGCAAGTCCTTAAGGGAGTTGATTTTGGAGCAGCTGGGCTTTCACAGTGGCATGTGTTTGTCAGGTCCCCCTGAGCGTGTGATTATCTAAATGGTTGTTTTGATTTCACTGCCGAGCATCCCATAAAAATCAGACTTTGTTTAAGAACTCCTGTCTGTGTTCTGGCAAACTGGCTTAGCATGGGTTGAAGCTGGCAGAATCTGTATTTGACCATGAGCCAAGGCCACTAAAATGCTGAGTTTTGTTTAAACATATACTGGAAATGGAGCTAAGATGTTGGGAAACAATCAAGCAAAAAATCTGCATTAATCCCTTTTTTTACACTATTTTTAAGATGCACTTTTTGGAGTTGAGTCCAGGAGCACATGTGAGTAGTACCAAAAGCTGCAGGAGTAGGAATTCATGCTGTTCTCCCCAAGCAGAAGTCAAAATGACAAGTGGTTCAAAATTAGTTGAGATGTGCTGCTCTGTACAATGAAGAACACCCTCTAACCAGAGCCTTATTTATCTTAGTAGGTGGCAGAAAGAGCTGGTAAAACAAGTTTTGTTGAAAATATTTTATTTGATGAGTAGTAATATTTATCAAAAATATCCTATCATGATCATATTGAAAGGGTTGAATGAAACACTCAGCTCCTAAATGCAAAGGATTTAATTGTCCAGTGGCTCCTGAAGCCTTTTCCCTCAGAGAGTTCTGAAAATCTAACTCAATACTTTCACAGTAATGTGGAAATTTTTTCACATTCACAGTTTAAAATGGATTGAGTTTAACAGCAGACTGAGTAGAAGTTTTTCCTTTGGACATACTAGCCGTGAAAAATATCTAAAAAAATTTGTTCCTTTTATAAAAACACTTCAGACATGCTCCACAGTCAGTAAACATTTTCTGGAAAGAAAAGAACTCAAGTGCTCTGAACAAATTTACCTACACAGGATTAATAAAAAAGCACTGATTTTTTATTAATAATTTAGGTAATATACAGAAATCATATAACTTAAAATAGTGTAATAAAAAATTTCAGTAGAATTTTTTTGGCAATTATACAGTAGGTTGTCTGTGCATGCAACCTTTGCACCAGCAGGACACACACTCATATTTCCTTGGGATGAGAATGTGGAGTGAGCAACCACTACCAAATGCAGTGTGAATTTACCCCCTAATTAATTTCTTCAAATGTTATTCTGGGGAACTTTTACAAGAAGCCTGTTTCATTTAAATTCACAAGGTTCAGTTATATCTTACCCACATTCACCATTGTATAACACTGACTTTTCAAACGCTCAAAAGTAACACCCTTGACCTTTAAAATGGAGATGAAGATGGGGCTATTTCAGTGTTGAGCAATATGCTATGGTCATTGACATAAACCCAGAGAAGGGTTATTTATGGCTGTGCACTGATGAAGTCTGGACTGTGGTGCAAAGGAGTGCCATGGACTATTTTGGCTATACATGTTGACTTGGTTGTATCACAAACAATGCAAAATATTGGGCCAATTGAAAATGTTGGGCCAATGTGTACCTCAATGTGTATTGGTAACACTGCTGAAGTCATATAAGATACACTGAGAAAAGGAAGACGTGCAAGAAACTCTCAAAGGTTAAGATTAGAGGAGTAGTAGTGGTGATCCCCTTGAAATCTGAAGTCTGACATACCAAGTTTTGCACTATTCCTTTCTTTTTAAACGTAATGGATATATGACATGACATTTCACTTGCTTTTTACTGTAATCACGTCATCTGTGTTGGCACAGACATCATTGTTTTGACACAAGTTCCAGATGATTTGCTATAAGGATTCTGCTGGTTTTAGTCATAATAGAGAAAATAGGTGCCATACAAATGATGTGAGGCTGATTTTATTCTTCATCATTAGAAATCCATTTATTTCATTGATGGTTGAAAGTAAGGAATGTCACTTTCTGTATGTGGAAGGTGAGTTTCGTACGTGTAAGGATGCCTGGGTTTGAATCTCTGTACTTAGATCTATCTGTAAACCAGTGAGATAAAGTTAACATTTTGTTTATATACCTATATGTGCCAGTAATGTAATTAATGCCTCCTTGCACTAAAAAGGAAACAGAACGATGAGAGGCGATATACAAGCATTCAAATATCTTTATTCATATAGCAAACATTCTGCTTGCATTCTCCAAAACTACATTCCTATTTAGTCCTGTATTTTACTTAACATCATTACTTCTGGACACCATCATCTGCATCAAAAATGGCACAAAGCTACCTCTAGAAAAATGAGTTTAAAAGCCAACAGTTCTCCAAACATACTCTCTTGTCCTATGTAGTGGTGTAACCGTGTCCAAACCTGTATTGGGACTAGTCTCAGGCACATGTTAAGCCTCCAGTCATGCCTATAAAATTTGGAAGTAATGTTAATTGGAATGGGCCAAAAACCATGCCAGGGATCTTTTTTACAGTGTCATAGTTGTGGTAGTTGTGTTCTCCTGCCAGGATGCCTTTTATTTAGTAGTAAATGTGTAGCCCCTCATTCCACACCTGATTCTTCCAGGAGGGCTCTCTGTGTTCAGAGTCCAAGGGGGTCTGTGGCTGGGTGACAGACCCATATTCTTGACTCACCTCCAAGCCTGGCCCTCAGGGGTTTCAAGAAAAACCCAGTGCCTAAATAGTTCTAGAAACAAGAGCACTCTGCACAGCAGGGCTGCCCCAGGCAGGCATTTGGGAGTTTTAGATTAGTGGTAATTTCTCACCTCTCTCCCAGCTTTCACAGCTTGGTAGATGTTTGCAACCACAGGCATTCTGCCTTCATTATTTAGCAAATTCACAGGTCATTCTTAAGAGTCATTTGTGAGAATTTGCATGGAGAGGTGGCATCAACAAACCTTTAACAGTAGCAGAGATGATAAATCCCAGCTAGAAGTGATGGACGGAGAAGAAAGGCAAGGTGCCTACTGCAAAAGCAAAAGTGCTGGCTCTGACAAGACAGGGTTAGAAAGCATCTTCTGCACCTTTCCTTTCTTTCTATTATTTTCTCATAAGCACTTTTAGATCAGGAAACTGTTAAGTGTTTTCTTGATCTTCACAAAAGAATCAAGAGACTAAAGGTCAACAGGTAAACTTGCAAAACATTTTCACAGGCTGAATTCGTGTGATTAGTTGTGGTTAGTGTATGGGAATGGAAAGAGGTTTTACCAGCATTTTTCCTATTAGACAATGAATGCAAAAAAATACTCAAAACCTGTTGGACAATTTTTCTTTACTGTTATGATGTTTTTTACCTTCCTCTTCATTTTATGAGAAATACAAATACTGAATTTTAAAATCTTTTGCTAGAAATACATTGAATGTAGGAGGTAAATAAAGACAGAAATGGGAGCAGGATACAGCAGATAGGAAAGGTAGAGAACAAGAAACGATATGTAGAAACTTCTCATATAAATGAAAAATTAAAGACATGAACTCATGAAACAGGGTGAGAGTCATGGCAGTTTCTGTAACTTTAAACAGCAACATCCATATCATGAGCAATATCAGATCTCTGTAATGCAAACCAAACAATCTTAATATCAAGAGGACAGTTTCTGGACTCTAAACTTGTATGCATCAGTCCTATTTTGGACTTGATTCTAACTTGAACAGATGTGATGATGGACCTCGTGCATTTACTAATGCACTGCAGTCTGATATTCAGGAACGTTGCTATTTCAAAGTTGCCACGTTCAGCCTAAGAAAGGGCAGATTAAATTTCAGGGACTAATCTTGAATCTCCTTCTTGGACATATTTACCACCAGCATGGAAATTGCGTGAAGCCCATGAAAACATAGGAAGTAAATAATTTTGTATTAATCAAATGTGTAGTGTCTTAGTCAAGTCCTAGTAAATGCCCTGAGGTTATTTAAATAGAGATTGCTAACTACTTTTTGTTTTAATTGGCTTTTCTTTGGCAGTTCTCATGGTCACTATTCCCATTATTTCATGTGAATTACAGAACAAACCTTTGCAAAACTGTAGAAGTAGGAAGGCATTGCTACCACATCATTAATGTGCTGTTTTACAGTGTGTGTTCCAGAGCCAAGAAGGAACCTCTCTCAGGGGATTTAATCAGAAGATTCCTGTAGCCTCCTCTCTGCCACCCTTCTCTACGCCAATTTGGCAAAGTCTGGCACGGGCAATCTCCTGCTGTGTTAGGCCACCAGTGCAATCATCCTCTTTGGTGCCAGTTTATTTATGGGATAATGAATTAGACACAGTTAATGCCTGTGTAGCCCTTGTGAGTTAGAAGCCAAACTTTTATTTTAAGATTGATGCAAGTCAGAAGTATTTACTATTATATGCAAATGTATTTTTTCTTCTTGTCTGCAAAGTCCTTTTTAAAAACTCTGCTTGGTTTTCACTACCCTGGGGCAGTATTTTCACATTTTTAGTGTAGCAAAGGATTTCTTTTACTATTTTAATTTGTGTAAGAGTGCTTACTCCCCAAGAAGATACTAGGCCAGAGCTGTATGCCTGGATGATATATTCCAGTTTGGCACAAGCTGTGCCATCATTTTAGACAGTTACTGAATTAGTGAGTCTATATTAAACTTGGTCCTGTGCAATTAAGAAAGCTGACTGGGTGAAAAATAAATCTGCAAGCCAAAAGTAGTTCCAAAAGTTGTGAAAGAAAGGGTCTGACTCTTGCGGCTGATTGCTGTTTATGTTAGAATAACAAGAGGCACAGCAGAACAGTCCTAGGGCCTGGCTTGTGAAGATAGGATGGAAGACACCTCCTCTGATGGGTGCACAAGCAGAAGGTGCAAAAGCATTTGCTGCACAGAAGCAGAAAGCCGACAGTGGAGCTGGGGAGGTGGGAGTGATGGGAGGAGGTCTCCATAAGTGTCCAGGAGTTTATATGCCTCTAATTCCAGCTACCCGTTCTGGGTAGCAGAGAAATGGGAGGACAGGTGGGTGAGAATTTTATTGTTGCAAGTCCCTCTTCTGAGTCTGATTTTCTTTGAGGTTATGCTGGTTCCTTGGTGCCTGGTGGGCAGAACTAATCATCACAGCGAGCCAGCAAGGGGAGTGTCACCTTTGGTGGCTGGGAGCAGAGCTCCAGTGGGGAATGTTTGTGTGGAAGGTCCTCCACCGCCTCTTGGGATTTTCCTGCTGGATAACCACTGTATAAAAGTCTCCTGCAGCATTGGTAGCCCAGGTTTTATGAGAAGGAAGTGAAGTCTTTTTGTGCACAGCTGTGCCCTTGCTCAGAGCTGTAATGATGCCAGTGGTGCAGACAGCAGGTGCTGACCTGGGAGGAGGAGTTTGACTGAGCACTGGAAAGCGAGATGAAATAATGAGCTACGCATTCCAAAGGGGCCACTGATTTTGGATGCCCTACTTTTTAGGTGTTGAGATGTGTAATGTCTTGGTAAAATTCACAGAGGGGTTAGAAGCTTCCACTGAAGTGAAAATGAGTACTTGTTTCTGCATTGCTTTGCACAAAAGGAAAATAACAGGAGGAGTCCATGGCTATTTGGGAGATGAATGTTTCAAACCAGAAGAACATTTTTAGCATAGCAAAAAGACACATAATCACTGTAGGAGTGCTGAGATTAAAAAAGGAAAAAAAGGACGGTGAAACATTTGAGGGGAATTAAATATTCGTGAGCCCAATTACATTATAGCTAATAAAATTAGTAATTAATAATGAATTATTAATTCTTAAATACTATTGCTACTTACCACTGGAAAAGTCAATTTATGGCTTCATATTTAGTGAGCCTGTTATGCCCTACAGCAGCAGGTAACCACTAATGTATATAGATCATCATCTGTGTTTGCTGCAAGCAGTTGTTCTGCAGTTTGGAGAGGTACTGACTGTTTTCCCAAAATGCTCAGTATGGGGCTGAGTTCCACCCATGGCTTTCTCTGTGAAGGCAAGGAGCTGCAATGCAGTCTTTTAGAGCATAGATTACTCATTTAGGACACGTGTGTATTACACGTGCCACTGTGCTGACCTTTCCCACCCCTTCTTCCTGTTTCATTCGCCTTATGCAGAGAATATCCTTTGGGTTTGTCTGCTCTGTCAGTCAAACAAGGGTACAAGGCTGCTTTTAAATGTAGATTTGCCCACTTTTCTTGTTGCTTTTTTTCAGAAGGATTGCTTAGGTGCAGGCCGACGGCTGTTCTTGGGGGTATAGTTCCATGTATTTTGTGCTGTATTGCAGGCTGCCCTCAGTCTGGATGAGTTGGACATAGAGCGCAGGAATGTGCTGTTGTTCTTCCTGCCTGAGAGAGCTGTCTTTCCAAGAACAACATGGCCTTGAGTGATGCTCAGAACTGTGAAGCAGAATATATTTGTCCAGGATCTTGATTTTCTCTGTTGAGTTTGTTTCTCAACCTGACATCATGGGTGGTGGCAGAAGGTTGCCAGAAATACTTGAAAAATGGGGCTCAGAAGCTACAGCTCTCCTCTCTTAGGTCTCTGTGCAGGAGATACAGAACTTACCCCCTTTGGCTATACCTGCACCTTTGCTTTGGATCTGCAGCAGGACTCTGATGAAACATTATACAATTGAGAAGATTAGATATGTGTCCAGATAGCTGAACTGCACAAAGACGGATGACAGGTCTAAATATAATATGTTAATACACTGCATCATCACCATTGAGTACAAAGCATGTATGTAATATACATATATAATTACATTAGCTGATTATAGAAGCAATACCTTTGATACTCCAGCACTGTGTGCTTGCTGTAGAAACATGATTTCAATTGTCAGCTCGATGCTTTAATGTCAGGTGGGTTTTATTTGGCATGTTCTACTTAGGCAACTTATTCTTAATAAATAGCTGTGCAGGAAAATAAGGTTTCTTGCTCTCAGCAAGGTGGACCCAAGGAACCTGTTGTTTCTCTCCATTCGAATTTTAAAAGGAATTAGATAATGCAATACCGGATTTCTCCAAAAACCCTTTTATGCACACTCAGGGTGATGAATATCTTTATAGAACAGGATAGCTACTACACAGCTTGGGTGTAGTGTAGTTAAATTATGGGGTGGCATTGCTGTAGCCCAGTGTAGCCAGGTTGTAAATGGTGGCTTTTCATCTGATTGAAAGAATTGCTCATATTTCTCAACCTGTTGAGCCTGCATTGTTTTTGAGAAGAATTAAGGAGTAACAACTTTTAAATTCTGCAAGGGCTTACGCTGAGCACTTATTTTCTTTCACTGTTTAGGAAAGGTTTACTCAGTATGATCCTTATTTTTTAAACTACTGGTAAGAAAATAAATGTGTCCTTAGAACCTGGAGTTTAGTATTAGGAATTTAATGTGCATTGATAGCAATATATCTGTGTCTCATTTAGTGTGCTGCCATTGAAATATGCACACTAACAGCTTCTTTTTATTAAGATATCCCCTTGATAATACAGTGAGAGAATACAGGTTATTTGTGACAAATCCTTTGCTAGGTATTGTATATATAGCTATGCCTAAAGTAATTAATGTAAAATAGATTTCAGGGGGAAACATTTGTGTGTCAACATTTCATTTCATTTCTTTGCCTTAACTGGGAACAGAGAAAGCCATTCTGTTTCTGAAACAAGATACATATGGTGCACAGCTCACCATTTTGGGGAACGCTGAGCAATCCATAAACTTGGGTATACACACTGTAATTGCTTCCAAAAGAAGGATGACTATGGCATGGAGTTGAATTAAAAAATGGATCAATTAAGCTATTTCTCTTTTTTTCCTCCCTGCTGTTTACTATATATAAGGAGCATACTTTTAAAGTGTTTCGCTTTCCTAATGTAAACATGCAATGGTTATATACATAAAAATAAGACCCAAAATATTCCTTTCCTAAAATAGGACTGATACTTCAGAAAAAAACCCCAAAAGACATTTCGAGGTGATTAAGGCTCCCTGGTAATTTTTGCCTCGATCATGTCTTTTACTGACTGTAAACATTATTAGTCCTAAACACAGTCATTGCACAAGAAAGCTTTACTGAGATGATTGTATTAACTCCTAGAAAGAGTCAATTTTAATTTATTATATCTGCTTTAGCCTAGCTTATACATGGGAGTAAAGAGTTTCTCATATTTTAGGCACATTTATATTATAACCATATAATCTAATAAAAATAATGGGTATAATTAAAAAAATGTAAAGGAATGGAAACAACATAAAAATATAAACCTCACCTGTTTATTTTTCCCTTAAAATATAAAATTTACTGTGAGTATTATGGAATGTCACCATCCAAAACCCATGGAGAGCAGGAGAGACTAACCAGGTCAAGGAAAATTAGATAGAAATAATCCCNTTTTTTTTTTTTTTTGAAAGTGACTTGCTGAGAGAAGTAAGTTGGTAATTGCTGTTCATTTCCTGAGTAATAGGTCCACCACAGTTGGTAGGCATGGCATTTTTCTCTTGCTGTTCACAGCTTGGCATCTGCTGAAGGGGGATGGACATTGCTGTACTTTTGGACCCCTTAGTGACAGCATTTTCAAGCATCTTTTTAGCCTCCATGAGTGTTGAGCTCCCACCTTGGTGGGAAAGGAGGGCACTTTGGGAGCAGATGAATCCCTCCAATGTCCTGTGGAGCTTAGTGCACAGATGTCTTATACTTACAGGATCCTACACATGGATATGTTGGTACAGGAGCATACAATGCTTTGGATGTTGCTGAAAACAGCAAGCTGAATTTCCACTTAATACATTTACTTTCAGAAACTCAAAATATATTTTTTTGGTTGAGGAATGTAACAGCCTATAAAAGCAGAGGCCACTGTAGCTGTGTGCCCAGGCTCTGTGCGTTATGGCTGTGTTGTGCTGGTTGTGTTCAGGTGTTGGCTTTACCAGAAGCTGAAGATAAAACTCTTGAGTTTCTCTATTAAAATACAATCAGAAATGAGTCATCAACCTTGTTTTTCTTGTTAGGAGCTATTTACGTTGTGCTTGGTACAGCTGCTCTGTCTACAGTTGATGCCAAGCATAGTGCCAGAGCTGCCAGCTCTGTTGGGTCAGAAAAGGACAAATTAAGGACCAGAACAACTGGTTTTGTAAAGCGGAAAATTGGACTTGCAAAAGACCGTTCGTTGATCTGGTTTCAGCAGGGAAAGACATTTGGTAGAAAGGTCTGTGTGAGGATCTGTCTGTGCTTTGAAAGAGTGTGGAAACGGATGTGTGGCTTCCCACATTCTTCCAAGTAAGGTGATATCCACACCCTGCCCATAACTTCCTGTGGCACCCTCGCCACCAACCCCAGCTTCCTTCTGGCCATGACCATGGTGTTTGAAATTGTGGGCTTCCAGAACCTTCCTTCATGAGGATGGTTTTCTTGTAAGCAGTTGCCTGACCTCAACAAACTGAGAGCAAACTGTGAAATGTTTTATGAGAAACCTCTTAGATCTCTTTCACTAAGATGTGCGGCTGCAATGCTGAATACCTTATTTAGTTGACTCAGCATTTCCATTAAAGTAATAAGGATAAGAGCAGCTTCTTAATAAATATTTGCAAGTCTTTTCAGTTCCATGGGAATTCTGTTGACAGGCATTCTTTAAAAGTCCTTTAAAAAGGATAAGCCTTTGCCAACATCTCCTGTGGTAAAAACTGTCTGAGTCTGGTTTTGCATTGCATCAGTGCTTGACTATCCCTGTGGCTTTTAATTTCCCTTCCTTTAGGATATATTTTCCTCTTGGCAGTACGTAATTGCAACCTCTCAATTCTGCAAGACAAAATGGAAAGTTTATCAGAATTCTCAAAGTGATGACATTGATGTTATTTAGGCCTCTTTGTTTACTATGATCATATAGTTTTGTGCTCTTCATCAATTGCTTTGCTTTACCTGCATAATGCTCTATAGTCCAACGCGGTTGATAGGTGGTGGGTTATAAGCAGGCCTAACTGTCCTGAATGCTCCATTTAACTTAATATTCCATGCCACTAAACTTTTTATCCCTGCTCTGACCTGCCTATTTACAGAAAAAGTTGGGCTGTTTTCGAAAACCCTTCTTGCATTTTAAAAATGAGCTTTTGAGTTCTTACCTGGTTTAACTTAGGGAAAAAATAAAAGCTCTGCAAAATAAATCAGGGGCAATTATGTCCTTGTTCTGGCATAGGGCAGCCGTGGAAAGCCAAGAAGCTCTCAGCTGGGATGCAGAACTGTGTTATTGCAGGTAGTGCAGATTTGTATCTGGGGATGTGGGGCTCCTCAAGAAGCAGAGTGGCCTGTGGCATGAATTTGTGTCCTCATAAACTCTCCCTGTCTTTGGCAGTGAATTCAAAGGCAGCATTTCCACAGTGGGCGAGTGCTACTGAATCTATTTTCAGATGTGCAGATATTTCTGCTACTTTTCTGTGGGTGCTGACATCTGTGCTACTCTAATGGGTGTAGAGAACACTGCCTGTGTCCAGCAGCATCTGTGCATGTTTTGGGAGGTGCAGTTTTGCCCTCACCAGTGGTGCAAGTAGGAGTATTGATGTGTGTTGGCTTGAACTTGGTTCTTGGACAGTGGATGCTATTGGAAATGTTGCCAGGGGTTTGCATGTTGAAAACTACAGCTGAAGGGGGCCGTGGGCACAGTTCTGTGCAAACAGAAGCCGGGTCTGCTTAAAAATTTACAAGAGGCAAGTGTATATCTGTTACTCTGCACTTCTGTCCTTGGTGCACCATTCTGGAGATGCTGAAAGACCACATCAGCTGTGCAGGAATTAAGCTTTGGTGCAGATTTATTTCCTGTGGTGTCTACTTATTTTTGAAACAAGATCAGCTCGATCTAGAGAACTGTTGCTTACCTTCTGTATAAAGGAAGACTTTAAAGGGGGTTACTTTTGCATACTTGCCATCCTCTGAGTGCCCAGCTGAGTGCAGGCCAGGTGAAGAGACCTCTGCTTGGCTGTCTGGAGCAGCAGCCAGGTGGTGGCAGAGGTGCCAGTGCAGCCCTCTGCCCTCTCCTGACCTGGCTGTAATCTCCATTCACAGAGCTGGCTGATAAAATGCACACTGAGAGTCCTCGTGATATCACTGATTCCCCTGAGCTCTGCTAAGCCAGCTATGCAGGCCAAATTATCAGCTCATAAAAAAACCTAAAGAAGTGGCTCTTCCTAGGTTTTTGAGGGAGAGCTGCTCCTGACAGAGCCCAGCTATGTGTATACTACATGAGTCAAGAGGATTTTCTTGCTCTGACTAATAAGGAGCTCTGAAAATTATTTCCATCATGCAAACTGGCAAGCTGGAGTACTTTTATGTAAGAGAAACGATTATAGTAATTTATGCTTATAGATTTTTTTAAAGCAGAGCATCATCGTCACGCTTTCCCCATCTTACAGGTGAAGTTGGGGCAGGGAGAGGTGAAAAGACTTGATGCAGGGTCGGAGTCAAATCTGCTTCTCTCAAGGTGCACTACTGCTCCAAAGGGGATAAAACAAGTCTCAGACCCTCCATTTTATATCTTTCTCTGTGTTCCTGATTTCTGCAGGATTCACATGTCTCAGTCTTGTGGAGGTTTACTTTTCCTTGAGGTGCTAAATGCAGGTTTTTCTGATAAAGGTGGTAGTGTGGTGTGTTAAAGCAGCATTCTCAGGGTTTGCCTGCAGCTGCAATTAAGTTTTTCTAAACAAATGCTGGACCAAATGGTCACTTGTAATCATGTTACATCATCACTGCTGAACTACCCTCTTAGACCAGGAAACAAAACATCCCATAATTTTCTTTTGCTAATTTCTGGAAGTTTACAAAGACAAAATGTTGAGTACCATGCTAGTGGCACATGGATCTACAGTGCCACTTGTGGGTTGTTTTTTTCCTTTTTTGTTGCTTTATGTCATGGATTTCAAGTGACTTTCCCAGAGGTCAGCTGGTTTCCTCTCAGGGAAGGAGAGTTTGGGATGGAAGGAGGTATAGACTAGAACACTACCCTTGTCCCAACCCTTTTGGCATCACTCAGAGAGTGAGCTAAAATGACAAAAATTCACTCTAGTATACTTATATTGATCTGAATTAAGGGTAAATGTGGTTCAGTGTTAGATCTGTTGCTTGTGGATTCAGCTTGGATTATAAAGAACAGCATGGTAGGAACAAAGGATTGGATCATGCTAAACACTAGTGATGGGCTTTCCAGATACTGACAATTTAAGTACTTATATAGAGTCAGATAGGTAATGTCAAACATCTCTGCAGTGAAGCTTTTCTGATTAATAATGGAGTAACACTAATTTACACCAGCTGCAGACTTCTACTCAAAAATTAACCAAAGTACTTGTTCATTGCTGTTGGCTACATATCAAAAATGATGTTGAAAAGGAAACAGATCAGTAGCAGAAAACATCGATAACAATAATACTCTGCAACAGGGAAAAAAACAAAAGTAGGGAAAATAATAAAAAGTGCAGTTCACAGCTCAGAATATAGCACTGAGGAACTACTGTGTAATTAATAAAATTCACAAAGTGTCAATCAAGTTAACAATCTGGTTTGGGGCAGATTGAAAATAAGGGGCTAAATTCTGTCTTTAGCTGCTCATATGTGGTTTTGTCTCCAAGGCAGAATTTACTTTATAATCTATGCGTGAATAACAACACAAAACAAGAGAAAGGATATTTTAATGGTAGCCACAAATGGGAGACATGAGGCAAATCTGCTAGATTTAGCTCGAGCTTTAATTGAGAAGGTTGGTCTTGCATAACAGCAGCAGAGTGATCTGCCAATCCTTGGACCTATCCTCTAATAAAATATCATTGTTAGCTGGTAGTCCTGATGAAAACAGCATCAGTTTCCGGCCAGAGAATCATAAGCAGTTGATTGCCCAGACATAATGGTAACAATTAACACTAATGCCGTGTTGCAGAAATTTTAGAGGACACAGCAGCATGAGAAAGATGTTCAAATGCCTGTGAAGAAAATATTACATTGGTCTTGCCCATAAGAAACTTGATTGGCAAAGAAATCATTAAAAATGATTGGATTTTTGGAGTAGGCAAAGAAAATGAATGAAGAAATGTTTGTCTAAGTTCATCTCACCCTATGAAAGGCAAGAACATGCCTGCGTCTTCCAAACAGAGTAAATTGTAGTGGCTGAAGACTGCATTTCTAAGATCTTTGGTAAGATTAAAATTGCACACCTAAGATGATAATGTCAGTAGTGGAAGTGGTTAATGACAAGGATGTTACTAAAACAAAGGGCTTCAGGGTCAGATTCTTCCCTCAAGGCACAGCAGTGTAGTTAAGTGTGTGGCATAGGTTTCATTTGGCATCTTTTAGACATCAGAAACTGTAGAGGCCACAGTAATTTAGCATGTCTTAAAAATTGAGGTTTGATACTAGTGGTAAAATTGTCAAAGGACATGACTAAGGCAAAATTTGTAGAAAGAAGCCATGTAATTTATTGGGCTATTTAAGTAAGTGGAAAATGAAAACAAGCTTTTGGCCTGCAAGCATTCCTTTGGCAAGGACTCTACAAATGACAGTTTCAGGGTACTCTTTTGTCTCCAAAATCCAGACGTCTTGTTTTCTGCAACTAGGAGATCACTACCAAAATCAGTAAGGGATAGGAAGAGGTTTTTTGGAGCAAAAATCCTGTTCTCATCCTGAGTGATGCAAACATGACATTTGGTGGTTTTCTTTAAAACTTGTATAAGTCTTGGTTGCTTTCTCAAGAACTGAGAGTCATTTAGACACAAGATGATGAACATGCAGCCTGGGAAGAGGACTGAAGTTTGTGTTGTGCTGAATTACACATGTAAAACACAGAAAAATGAACGTGCAAAAGGTTAAGAACAGAAATAGGATTTTTGTTCCAGAAGATCTGTTATTCTCCTTTCCTCTACTGGCTTTTCTGGGGATATCCTGGGCTCCTAGTCCCAGAAAACAAAATATCTGTGTTTTGGAGAAGAGAGGGACCTGTATGCCAGGTGGGTGTGGAGCCTGTGAAGGAAAAACTTCATGGGGATTTGTGGTTCAGCCACACAGAAATGCAGGGACTTAGTGGCACATCTGTTTTTGCCTGAATCCTCACTGGCAGGTGTTTCTTTAATGCACATTTAAAACTCTTCTGTGGCAGATACTCCACAACCTCCTTACCTGTAACTTGCTCTAACGACTTTTTATAGCAAAGGAAGTTAATGTTCTTCTTTAGTCTTCTCTATCAGTTAATTTCCATTGATAAGCCATATATTTAAATCTCACATTGTTTTTTGCCCTTCCGTTGCATCTTTACAGGTTCTTTATGTCTTTTTCTAACATGTGGTGGAAAAGAGGACAAAGTGCTTCTTTAAGGCTGTGTCTGTACTGAGACAAGGGGAATAACAATGAGTACCTTCTTGTGCTCAGGATGCTCTCAGAAAGACACTTGCTGTTTATGGACTAAACTAATAATGCTGTTTTCCTCCTCCACAGAGGAGAATGCCATGCCACACTGTCTCAAAAGCCTCACAAAAGTCAAAATCCATCATATCTATAGCTTTTCCATGCTCTACAAAGCCAGTTATCCCGTAAGAGAAGTTAATGAGGTTGGTCTGATATGATCTGCTCTTGACAAATCTAAGTTGTCTGTTTCTTTTTGGCTTATTATGCTTGAGCGGATTAAAAACTGATTATTAATTTATCCCAGTATCTTTCCAGGTGTCAGTGTAATGCTACCTTGTCTACAAATCCCCAGATTCCTCTTTTCCACTTTTTAAAGCTGTTCACTTTTATTTGTCTTTCCTCAGGCCTCTGGGACCTCACTATTCTCAGTGAGTTCGTGAAGACAATCACTAATGGTTTGGAGGTTGTTCTAGCAAGTTCCTTAAGCACTCCAGGGTGAGTTGCATCACGCCCTACTGATTTGAATTCATCTGACTTACTTAAATACCCTGCTTTACCCCTGCTCTCGCCTGTGTTTCTCTGCTCTTGCTCAAGCTAATTGTGCTAAGATTTTTCTTCAAAGATAGAAGCATAGATGGTATTAAACACTTCAGCCTTCCGTGTCTGTCCTTATCTGCCTCCCCTTCCTTTCGGTCTTTATTATTACCTTTATCTAGAGCTTTTTCCTAAGCTTGAGCAATCTGTGATTCATTTTGTGCTGTAGCTTCTCAAGGTTTATCCCAGGCCAACTCTTTGCTTGTTTCACACATCTTCTGGTGTGTTTAGCCCGTGTCCATTCAGAGTGCAGACTGGTTTAAATTGTGTCTCTGGTGCAAATGTACTCACTGAGCAGGCAGTCTAGAGTTTCTCTCCTCTGTCAGTGGGCAATTTGTACAGTTTGGTATATTGGACTTCGTGTGCCTGTTTGAAAATTGTACCCAAGGCCACTGGATTGTCTAAGACACAACTGGTATTTCTGACTTGGCCTGTGTATTTTCTTCTGTGCACAAAGATGGAAATATGGAATGGGAATTCACAGCTGAATACATGAAGTCTGTAGTTTTCAGAACTGTGTGTTCCGGCTGCCATATAATAGGGATACTGGGGAATGGCATTATCTTCTCCATCAGCCTGAAATCCAGAAGAGATGAATGCTTCCAGCTGCCACTGGGACAACTCCTTAGAACTCTCTATAAAGGAAAGACTCTTATATAGAAAAAGTTAGCCTGCTGCTTGTGACATCTTAAATAGCAACAACCTACAAAGGTATCTCTTTGCAGCAAGACTTTTGGAGGTATTACTGGAGTAGTAATTTTATTTGCCTTGAAAAGGCTGGGAGATATCTTACAGGCTAGCTTACGAGATACTTAAACCACTGTGGCTGTGCAGCAGAGCTTTGGGAAACTACATCACAATGACAAGAGTTCTGTGAAAGGAAAGGTTTGGTTTGTCATTATTATGGGAAGGTGAGAGGTGTTCGAAGGTGTTTGCAACTTCTGAAAGAACAGCAGCCAAGCTGCTGCATCAAGGTTTGTTCAGAGGACCACACTGGTCCCTGGGCTTCCTCTGGGTTTATCCCGAGCACTGAGAAGGGAGTTGCTGAGTGAAGCGGAGTTCACTCGCTCTGCTCAGCCTCCCTCTGCTCTGACCCCGTGGCAATGGCAGAGGAGCTGCTCCTCTGGCACTGGGGTGTGACACCACTCTGGACTTGTCCTGGCACATCTGCCCTGTGGGATCAGGAATTCCTAGGAGACCTGCTTCTTTTCTGGAGTGAGCAACTGTTCATCAGATGAAATGAGACACTAGTCAAATGAGTGCACATTAGGTATTCCCCCATCGCAGCAGGAGGTGTGCAGGAGTCTTTGATAACAGTAGCTTTGAGAGTTGATTTATTTTTTCTCCTGGCATGTTCTAAGCCACCACAGTTCTAGTGGGACCTGCAAGGATTTGGCACCCCTGGATATTGGGGCTTTTGCTGTGTAAAATATGTAAATATTAATTCAAGAGTTGATTCAAAAGATGCTCTCTCAGGAAGGAGGCTTTATGGGGGGTATTACTGCTTGGGTTTTTTTCAGTCTGGTAGCATTGCCTGGAGGCCTGGATCAGTGCTCAGGAGTCTGCATGCATAGGTAATAGCAAGGGAGTTCACTGCAGCACAGGAGAGAGAATAAGGCCCGTTAAATACAACATATCACTAACAGCAGTGTTATTATGTACCTGAGGTGTTGACAGTAAAAGAGAATAGAATCCCCTTTTATTTTTAAACCTGTGACAGATTAGGAGACAAATCTATATGCAGCTGTATCAATTTGTTACTTCCATTTTGCTTTGCAAAGGCAATTTTGATTGCAGAGCTGTCCTGTGCCATGCTATAGACTCCACTGAGACTTCATGTTGCACTGAATCAGCAGGCTGTCAAGCCTTGAGAATCATCCACTCAGACAAGGCTTTCACAAACAGCTAACTATTTTGTAGCCAAGAAAATCCTGTTTCTCAGGAATCTGTAACAGTCATGCACTGAAACTGAGAAAGTGAGTAGCATCTACACAGCTGTCTCACATCAGCAACACTTGTGCTCTAGAAAAATAAAAATTATTGGTTTAGTCATTCAAAAATGTCTCTGTCTTGCAGCAAGTAGTTGGAGGTCCCAAAAAGCTCAAGAATCAACTGGAAAAGTCTTCCAAACTGGAGTGTTGCAGAAAGGACTGCTCAGGCTCATTGGGTGTTTTGCAGGACACAGGTGTAATTTTCAGATATCTGGCTTGTAAAATTTCATTTCTGGCAAAGGGATCCAGTGGAAGTCTAAGCTCAGGGAGTGACTCACAACACAAATTTAAATAAGGATATCTAGAGTTGAAAGGCAGTGTGTGTAAAGGAAGGTGTGAAAGCTGTGTGAGACCAGAGACATGCCTGTGGAATTTGGCTTCTGCAAGGTCAGAAGTTGCTTAGGTTATACTGAAAAATAGGCAGGGATCTAGTTTTTAAGTCAGGATTGAGAAGAAATGAAAAAGTTAGTGCAGAATGCTACATCCACCATGTGCTCTTTTGGCTTTTGTTCTGAATTTGTACCAGACACGTACTCAATTGGAAACTAAATGTTATCAGCATAAGATTTGTATTTGAAGCATCGTTTTCCCTTGCCTTATGTCTTCTGGAGTTTCAAAACAGGCTTTTTATGCATCTGTGGTGGCTGAATCCTTCAGAAGTCAGAACTCTTTTTTCATATATATCAACCTATATGACAGGCAGCCAACCATCCGTGAGTCTTGCTGCAGTGGTGAGGGATTGCTTTTAGGAGGCAGTTTTAGTGAAATGATCTGGGTATTTTTTGGTATAAAATGGTAATGGAGTCAATTGGGAGACCCAGTCTAGAGGGCACGAGTTCATGCTGAATGAGAAAAATGCCTGATCTGCAGAGGGATGTGAGACAGCATCTTCCTTCCCTTCTCTGGAAGCCTCTCTGCTCTCACAGGTGGTGGTGGGGGCTCTCTGCACCAGTTTGCAGAGATCCTGCTGCATCTGCAGGTGGGTGAGATGCAGTTTCTTTAAGGAACTGAGGCATTTTAAAGTTCACTAAATATTTAAGCATCTTGTCACAAGAGCATGAATTTCTACTCCCTAGTTGCACTCTTTGAATGGCATAGGTTGACCTGAGAAAGAGAAGCCTGGAGACCTGGTTCTGTCAAAATCTGTGTTTCTGAGTGAAATGAGCACAGAACCATGGTGATGAGTAGTCCTGCACAGAATTTCGGCTTTTCCTGCTCCTAAATCTGCTTTGGTCCTTGACATTTGGACAGTTGTGGTTTTGTTTTCTTTAAAGTCCTTGGCAGGAAAGGACAAGGACGGGGAAAAATATGCAAGCACTCATTTGATTAAACACTTGATTTAGTCTGTGTAAACCTTTTGTCTTAGTTAAATATCCATTTGGAAGCTTTGATAGCTTACAATGTGAGAACATGGATTCAGGGCTCTGGATGAGGTTCTGAAAGTGGCTGGGGAGATGCACAGGCTGAGAGGTGCATTTCAGACCTGTGAAATGTCTTCCAGTGCCACTCCCAAAGGGTGCCAGCTTAGCAAGCACTCGGAATTCGTGAGCATCACTAAGGTAGGCAACTGTTTCCCAGCAGTGCTGAAGTTTGTTCAAGTATATGAATAAGATGCAGTCAGATAAATAATTTAAAGAACCCTGCTTTACAGCACTGGTGAAACTTTATGAAATACAAAGATATTTTCCCTTGTATTTCTTAGCATTTTATTTATTGTTAAACTGCCCATACTTCTGTGAACAAATATATTAATGAATGCAATAACATTGAAACATTTACTCATGTACAATTATATCAGCTGTGCTGGATAGTCAGTATGGTTACAAAGTCCCTACAGAAATTCTCTACTAACAGTTAGCACTATTATCACTTTGTCCTAAGGATATAATAATTTCCAGCACTAGACTTACAGAATTCTCATTCCAAGCCAGAAGAAAGTAGTCAGACTAATGAGACAGTGTGAAAATGGATGTTGTTCCCCACTGAACCAATACTGTGGAAACACATGCCTGATGTACTGCTGAAAGGGAAAAACCCCCTGCCACTTCAATGGACAGAAGAATTGTTATTTTGGAGCTCTCAGAGCCTTTGGCCCCTTTTCTCATTATGGACCTTCAGAAATAAAAGCAGGACTGAAACTGCAGTGATTAGAGAACTCTAGATGATTTAAGAGATGATTAGTAATTGCTTGTGTACGTGTGAAGATGTTTTACACATTTTGTACAAAATTTGATTATTTTGAATCAATTAAGAAGGATGCCTGGCACTGGGAGCCAGGTGCAGTGGCTTCATCGCTCTGCCTAAAAGAGTGGCTGTAAATCTTAGGCATCAATTTGTTCCTATAGCATCAGGAGCTGTGCATCTACCTCTGTTTGCCCTTTTCCATCTGACAGAAGTGAATCACTGAAGCAACAAGCTTCCTTTGTGTTGTGTTGCTTTAGGATACATGTCTGGAAATCTGACAGCTGATGGGTTAAATGTTCAGCCGTTATTTGATGTATTAATCCAGTCTGAAGCCTCCTAGAGGATTGTCTCACTTTTACACTTTAAGAGTTAAGAAACATGTAATAGTTAGTTAGGATGGACAGCGTTTCAGTAGGTTGAATTGAAGTTCTATTGTTCCTGATAAATTGCTGCTTCTCATTTGGCTGTCTTTCAGGGCACTATTGATCTTTACAAGCCTCAGAGAATGTGTTGTTCCCAGGTGCATTCCCAGCCTGCCATGCCCACATGGGTCACTGTGGCTCGGAGTGGAGCTGGTGCAGACACGGAACAAAGCTGCAAGCAATTTGGCAAGGCTACACTGGATGCTGTGGACTGTTTGTGCTTCCAGTGGTTCAGCTTTAAAGAGAGCAATTCTCTTGTGCAGTCAAGGTTAAAATGGAGGCTATTAATTTCTGAAAAGATCATGAGAACTGGACAAGTGAAGAGAATTGTCCACCGAGGAGTCTATTTTTGTTTTAATAGCGCTCTTTTGGAACAATTTAAACTGAAATCTGAGCAGGCTTGAGGTCTCCATTTTATAATGGTGAAGGGTAGCGCAGTGCCCTTGGGCTGTGCTCAGCTGCCACTCTGTGTTTTCAATAGTTCCTGCCTCTGTGAAAGTGATAACATGGCCCTTAACAAGTAAAACTATCTAAATTCTGCCTATTCCTCAAGTAGATGAATGCAGTGGTCTTGTAGTGGGATCACAGAATTATGGGGTGTCTGAGGCAGGAAGGAACCTCTGGAGATCCTCTAGTCTCAAAGGAGCCGACTAGAACCAGTTGATTGGGACATTCAGCTGGGCTTTGGATATCTCCAAGCATGGAGACTCCACAGCCTCTCTGTGCCAGTGTCGATCCTCCAGTCCCTTTATCATCTTTGTGGCCTGTGCTGTTCTCACTCCAGTATGTCCAGGTCCCTCTGGTCCAGGGAAGGTCAGAGCCTGCTTCCATGCATTGTGTGCTACTTTTTTATGTTTTTGTTGGGACCTCCTTCTGCATCTATGGAGACCTTTTGCAGCTCACTTTGTTTGACTCACTGCAAGGGCCGTCCTTGTGTTTGGAAAATGTGGTCTTTGAAAACTCCCTCATGAAAAGTCCCTCATCCCCAGCTGTGAAGCAGAATTTACCTTAGCAGCTTAACCTAATTTGCAAGACTACTCTTTCTCCTTGTGCCTTGAGAAACCACCTGCATGTTTTGCTGGTATTTTTCAAGAAACCTTAATGAAACAAGGCACACAACTGACATTGTATCCTGGTTCTGTGGTGACTGGGATATTCTAAAGGTTTAGAATAAAATATTATTGCTCATTTTTCCAAAGGCAAAATGAATAGCCTGTTCGATGTCATGACTTTTCACACAGCTAAAAATTAATAGGGGCTTGGGTTCTGCATTTTTTCCCTGTCAGATACTGGATTGTTTTTTCTACTTTTCATCAGCCTCTGTGTTTATGCTGTATCGTCATTTTGGCACAGCAAGCCTCCATTTAAAATTCACAGTGTGTCTTTTCCACTTAAGTACTCTGTATCAAAATATGAGTGAGATTCTTCACGGGAACACTACCTTTTATGGAGTTATAGAATAATTTGGGTTGGTAGGGACATTTAAATGCCACCTATTCCAACCCCCTTTCAATGAGCAGGCACCTCTTCAACCAGACCAGGTTGCTCAGACCCTCACAAACCTGACCTTGAATATTCCCGGGGATTAGGCATCCAGCACCTCTCTGGCCAGCCTGTTCTGCTGGTTCAGCACCCTCATTGTAACAGAATTTCTCCCTTACATCTCATCTGAATCTACTCTCTTAACACATAATAGATTTGGGTGCTGAGAAACAAAGAAAAATTAAAAGACCTCTGTGGGGTGTTAGGGTCTTTGAAGGATTCACTACAGGAGAAAAAATAAGCATTTCTGTTGTGCTCATTAGGGTCCAAACACAGAGACACAATGTGCTTGGAGACCATATGGATGATGATTAATTGCATTTTCCCACTCCCATTTAAGTTGCCTCCTACCTATTGAACTCTGAGAGTTTGTTTGTGTTACATTTCCACCATTTGAAAGCAAGCTTTAATAGGTGCTGCTCAGTGCAGTAAAACCATCACACTTGGTTTGTAGTTACCTGTCAAATGTTTATTTACAAGAACATTATAAATCAGTCTGTCATATAATAACCTTTTCATTGGTAAATCCCCTTCTCCCTGTCAGGGAGCAAGGTGAGATGAATAGAGAGCACAGATTAATATTCCCATTAACAGAAAGAAATAATATTTAGGAAAAATTACAAGATCACAGACTGGGTCAGGTTGGAAGGGACCAGAGTGGGTCACCTGGTCCAACCTCCCTGCTCAAGCAGGGTCATCCCAGAGCACCTGGCACAGGAGTGTGTCCAGACAGTTCTTGAACAATCGTGGTGAGGGAGACTCCACAACCTCTCTGGGCAACCTGGGCACTGCACAGTAAGGAACCTCTTCCTCACGTTCAGGTGGAACTTCCTGTGCATCAGTTTGTGCCCATTGCCTCTTGTCCCATTGCCTGGCACCACAGAGCAGAGCCTGGTCCAGCCTCTGCCCCCTCCCTGCAGACACTGACAGACATTGATGAGGTTCCCTCTCAGCGTTTCTTCTCCAGGCTGAACAGGTCCAGCTCCCTCAGCCTTTTCTCAGAAGAGAAATGTTCCAGTCCCTCATCATCTTCTAATCATCTTCTAATCATTGGCCTTCTTGTCCCGCAGGGTCCTGTTGGCTCATGGACAGCTTGTTGTCCCCCAGGGCCCCCTATAGTTATTCCTCTCCAAAGCTGCTCTCCAGCAGGTTGGTTCCTAGCCTTAGGTTTAAAAAATTTAAACAGAGGTGGGGAAAAAGACTGGCATGAAAATTGGGATATAGGGCAGGGATTTAGTGTGTTGAACTCCCATTGGAAACGGAAGAATATATGGACACAGTTAACTAAGTACTTCCCTCAATGGTGATATCAGCCTGCCTGAATCACAGAACTGGTGTGTGTGTGCAAAGATTGCCTGAAAAAGCTTCACTTCCTTTCTCGTCGAGGGGCTTGAACTTGAGATACACACAACAAATAGTGTTCGTCATATTTTTGCAGTATTTTGAAAGCTGTAATCAGGAAATTGCCTCAAAACAAGTGGCATGTTCTCTAAATTGCCAGGGCACAAACAGAAGACTTCTTAAATACTGTGTGTTTCTGAAACAGAAAATGCATGTTAACAGACAGTTAACAGGAAGTAAATGCACACCATAAGAATTGTAATATAAGCCAGAAGTAAAGTAGAGCTGCATGATCACAAAAAATATCCACAAAAAACCCTAGATAATTTAGTATAAGTGGGCAAAATGCCTTCAGGATTCAGTATGTGCATCAATGAGATAAACAGATAGGAACTTACTGCTCTTCGATTCATAAAATGTCAATACAAAAGATATAAGAAGGAAGACTAGCTCTAGTCAGAGCTAGTTAGGTATTCATCAGATTGCCTTCTGGAGAGGACAACAAAATTAACCTCCTCTTTATTTGATGATAAGCAAACACAAATGCATAATTTTCCAGTTCGCAAACCTTCTATATAAAACGCCATTAGAAAAGGAATGCAAAACTTTCTTTCAGGTGCATTAGTTTTCAGAGGTCTTAGAGGGAGTTCTAAGAAAAAAAGACACCAAAACAAACCGACCAGAACCCAGCCTGCCCTGTTGTATCATCCACAAAGCCTTACAGGATCAGACAGATGGCTTAATGCACTGCTCTGACTCAAATGCCCAGTGGAGTAATGATGGAACAGGACAGGCTCTGGGTGAGTTGGGAAGATCCCTGATGACCAACCCATGGCCCTGCAGTGAAGAGCACCATGACAGGGCAGTGTGGCCACAGCCAGCTCCTAGCCGTGGAGCTCCTCTGCAGTTTGGTCTGCAAGGGAGGCCATCCCTTTGCACCGTCATCCCCCCAGGGAGCACACAGCTCACACAGCCTGGGGACCTGGTTTGATATATGAGGATCCAACGCCAAGTGCAAGCCCGTAGCCTTTTGAAATTGCAGTCTCAAATAGTCACAGAAGGCAACCGGGAGTGAAAATTATTTCATTATACTCCTCGTCTGACTGAATCACTACTGAAATCACTCAGCTTCTCAGCACCATTCCTCTGTTATTTCCTTGTTAGCACACGCCACTGTCAGAACAGAGAGATTATTTATTGCCCTTCAGCACTAAAAAGAAAGTTAACTGCAGCAACACATCATGGAAAAGGGATTGTTTATTGTAACATAATCTCATCCTTTGCATTATGTGGAAATCCTAGTGTAAATTTGTTCACTATGCAAGTATTTGGATCCTTTGGGTCTTTATATAAGCTAGGTTAGTGTTGTTCATGTGACAGGAGATGTGCCTGCAGTTTACAGCACAAATAGGGCTGTAGCAGGGTGTCTGCTTTGTGATTGCACTGTGGTGTGGATATTGCTAAATGGAGTTTAATCAAGTCTCCTGGTTCCAGCCTGCCTTTCAGAGCCCAGGGCTGAGTGTGCTGACCTTCCACGTATTTATTGTGGTGCTGAATTGGGCTTCACAGCTGGTAGTAATGTTATAACAGTGAGACTGAAGTACAGTCAGATGTATGGGGAGGTTAAAATCCAAGGATGTCTAGATTTGTGGGGTACCCATAGATATCTAAACATTTAAAGATATATTTCCTGTCTGCATCTGAAGGTCTATTTACATTATTATAAGTCTAGTAACTCTAAATTATTATATTGCCATAACAGCCCATGAACTCGCTCTCTCTATGGACTCAAAGACAAAAAATGGGTTTTTGTTACAATTTTCCCTGGAGATATTTTGTACAACTGCTAAATTTTCACTTGACCATAATGTAATAGTTCTGCTCTTAGTGTTGAGTCCCATCAGCAGCCCGACCATGACACAGAGGTGCTGAGACTGTTACTGACACTAAGGCAATGAACTTGGAAGGGCTCAGCTTTTAGGTTCAGGAAGCCAGAGTGCTGGACAGGCATGCAGGGTGCACTGGTTATGCTCTTAGCTCTGTCAGCAGCTACAGCTGATACACTGACCAAGGCAGGAGACATTTCTCTGTCCCCTTTTCCCCACCACCTTGGGGTTTTACCACAGTAAAACCAGTTTGGAAAAGCTGAACTCTATAACACTGCTAAATGTGTTTGGAAACAGTTGAGGATAGCACATAAAACCCTGCTCTGTAAAGCAGGAAATGTGTTAAGCAGCATCTTGACAGGATTATACTTACTCCTGTGGCTTCTAAAAACTTATTGGATTCTGATTTTCAACCCTGTTTTCTTCTTCCATGACTATACCTTCTTTTGAAGTGAGTTGTTGTGCTTGTCACCTTGGTACTGACTTGGTGATAAAAGAACAGATGAAGGTGGTGACCCTGCCTGGATGTCTCAGACGTGTGCAATAATCCATGGTAATGCTGAGCACGCCTGGAAGAAGCTCTTCCTCATTCTAGCATTCTCCACTCTAAGGATCTCTGGAGTTCTTTCTGTAAATTAGAAAGGTTAGAAAGCCCTTGAGGTCATGGTGCTGCGCTGTCTTTGCTAGAAACACAATAAAGTTAAAGAAAATAGCCGGTATATTAAACTTGGTAAATTGTCCAACCTGAGCTTACAGAGCTACTCTGCAAAGGGATGAAGTGTACAGGAGGAAATGGGACTGTTTGCAGAGCTTTGAAACTCTCAGTCAAGCTTTAAATCTCTCTGTTCATCTTTTCTGATGACTGAGTTTGACAGAATTGGAATCAAAAGTCTGACAGCAAAGGGATCAAAAGGGTAAAGCTCCAACCAGGTCTGCAAGATGCTGATCTGGTCAGTAGAATACGTATGTATTAATTTTATATTTTTACCAACTTTCTTTTTCTGTTTTCAAAAAAATAAATTTTGGAAGTTAGGCTTCGTCAAATTCAAAAGCTGAGACCCATAAAGAAAGAGATCACAAAAACTGGTGACAAGCCATTTGTTTGGGAAGTACAGCTTTGTTTTCCATTCCGTGCTCCAGTAGACACAGGTACCTGTGACCACACTTCCTGATGGTTGTGGTGGAGGCCACGTCTTTCAGAAGGAGAAGGGACTTTTCCCTCTCGTGCTGGTGCTGCAGTGGATGCAGGCTCAGCACATCCCACTTCTGCCTGCTTCTCCAACTCTTTCCCTGCCGTTTGGCAAAGTCTAGTTGGTGCCATGTCCGGGCTGTGTGGTGTGGGAGTGCCCTGGGATTCGCAGTCAGGGAATTTCTTTTCAGTGTTGCTGCTCCTCATCCTGAGCTGTCGTTCCACCCTGTGGTTGTCACTGCTGGTGTTAGGAGTTATCCCAGCGTCAGGAGCAGCTGCACCATTTTCTGGATGAGAAGAGCTCCTTGTAAATGAATGCCAGTGAGTCCCCATGCTTGGCATTCAGACCTGCTCTGCTGAGAACGCACAGCATCAACCAGCAGAGGAGGGCTAGAAAGGCTGAGAGCATCTGAATTCACAGCAGGTTACTGCTTTAATTTCTGGCAACAGCATGCAAGGAATCAGCAGAGATGGCTTAGGAAGCTGCATTTACTTTAAAAAAGGGGGGAAAAAAGAGGGAGTGGGGATACAGCCTAGGTAATTCAAATTTACTGTGTAAAACAGTTATTTACTACTAGTTAACCCTAGTAACAATTATTTAGTGGTTCTTTCTCTTTGAAGACAAAGAGAAGAAAGTTTTAGAAAGTATTTTCTGAAAGCAGTCAAAAGCAGGAAGATTTAAAACTACCCACCTGAACAGGCAACAGTTTTTATGCTTTTGTGGTGCCTTTTTTTTTTTTTTTTTAAAATTTCTTTTCTTTGGTTGGATCTTAATCTATTTCATTCTGGCCAAATACTATTTTGAGTCTTTCGTACCCCCAGGCTCCCTCTCTTCCTAAAGTAATTTGTCTTTTTTTTTAATTTCCTTAATGAATAATGTGACAAATGGAAATCAGAAGTCGCAAATGTCTCCTGATGCCTTTGATAAAATTCATCTGAATGTGAAGGAATAACAGTATGTGCATTTAGAGATTCCTACCTGCAGAGGTTCTGTGAAGCAGAATGGAGACTCATCACCACTCTGGAAGGATCTGTTGGCAGCTTGACAAACCACCCAATGTCCACAAAGAAAACTTGGGAATGTGGCAAGGAACTTGGAAATGTCAGCAATGGAACAGAGTGTGCTTGAGCTGAAGTGAGATCCTGTGGATCCTCTTGCTGTATAATCATTAATTTTTAAGCAGCCTTGTGTGGGATCCCTCTAACTGATTTAGTTGATAAAGTCTTTCTATCTTGCACTTCTTCAGTGGGATGTTCAAGAGAAAGAGCATAACACACGGACTGCCACTTCCAACTGAATTAATCTCTAAGCAGATTTCAGGCAGGGCTGTCCAGATCTGAATGTTGATTCAGAAAATGTGAGTGAATTTCTTTCTTTACCATTTCTCATGGTTAATGTAGTAAAAACGTGTATGTTGAAGCAAAGAGAGGAATTTTGGTCTGAAAGCTGTACTGAAACCAGGTTGTAATATAGTGATAACCCAGCAAAAAGGAATAATTTGCCATGAATATTGTGTCCTTTAAATATATGAGTATATTTCTAAAACCAATCTTCCTCCATCTAATCTTTCACTGGGAGCTTGATATTCAGCAGCACTTCAAAAAGTTCATGGCTGGCTTCCTCTATCCTTTTTCTTCTCCATTTGTTTTTCTCTTTAACTAATGGAGGAATCATTTTGCCTGCTTAACAGCAGAGCAGTGAAGTACTGCTTCAGTGTGTAGTCTGTGCTGAAGAAAGGGTTGCTATAAAGGCATTCCTAAATGGTTTCGATGCTGCGCTCTGATGATAGCAGTTCCTTCTGTTTGCACACTTGGAGTTGGGAAGAGAGTGCCTTTTTTGGTAGACCATATGTTTAGCAAGTAAATGACCTTGATCTTTTGATTGGGGGAACATCGTTCAAGCTTTGTGAGCAGCATGTGACTCATGGGCTGTTGTTTAAGGCTTTCTCCTCTGAGTTTGACTCCTGGCAAACACATTGCTGAAGGTCTCCTTGGAATGCCAGACCTCTCCTATGAAATGCCGTGCACGTTGTAGCAGCCACAGAACAACGACGTGTTCTGACGTGCACTCCTCCATCTGAAGTGGTACCATGATGCTGGCCAAGGTTGCAATCAACAGTTTGCTCTGTGCACTGGTTTTGATCCCTTTGGAGACACATAAAAATAGCTCCTGCTGAAAACACGTCACGTTATCCTGTGTTAACAGACGTCCTGCAATGTGGTTCCTCAGCACAAGCAGGTTTGTGAATGTGTAATTCTCCAGAAACGCTCCTTTCGGAGTTTAATAGGTCTTGTGTTATGCATGGCTGCTGAGAAACAAACAAGCTCCTATTCTTTTGTCAGCTGTGTAAGAGAAGGACTTGGTGCTGTTGGATCAGATGCTGGACATGAGCTGGCCATGTGTGCTGGCAGCCCAGAAAACCAAGGGAGGGAGGGCAGGGAGGGGATTCTGCCTCTCTACCCCATTCTGGTGAGACCCCACTTGCAGTGCTGCATCCAGCTCTGGGTCCCCAGCACAAGAAGGACACAGATCTGTTGGAGCAGGTCCAGAGGAGGCCACCAAGGTGATCAGAGGGATGGAGCACCTCTGCTATGAGGAAAGGCTGAGAGCATTGGGATTGTTCAGCCTGGAGAAGAGAAGGCTTTGGGGTGACTGAACTGTGGCCTTTCAGTACCTGAAGGGACCCTACAAGAAAGCTGGAGAGGGACTTTGTACAAGGGCCTGGAATGACAGGACAAGGGAGAATGGATCCAAACCGACAAAAAGTAGGTTTAGTTTAGATATCAGGAAAAAAATTCTTTACTGTGAGGGTGGTGAGGCACTGGCACAGGTTGCCCAGAGCAGTTGTGGATTCCCCACCCATGGATGTGTTCAAGGCCAGGCTGAATGGGGCTTTGAGCAACCTGGTCTAGAGAAAGGTGTCCCAACTTTTGGCAGTGGAGTTGGAACAAAACGAGCTTTAAGGTCCCTTCCAACCCAGAGCATTCTATGATTCCACGATGACGTGTGTTTCTTACCAGTGCAAACATCATTCTTAAAAGCAAGATAATATCTCTACTATCCAAAATACATATTCTGAAAGTTTATGAATTTCCTTGTGCTGCTTGACATTCTATTTGTAATACTTTGATTTACTCGCCACAAAGCTAGTTTCTTACAGATATTACATCACGGAAAATATTAACGGATTTTTTTAATTTTTAAAAATTGTTTGCATGAGGTGAACATACATCAGGAGACAATAAACTTTTACTGGTTCTAATATTCCTGAAGGAGAAAGACTTTTATTATAGTCTAATAAAAGACAATCTTTCAATTTTTACTTATTTTTTAAAAAATATTTACCTTCAGGAAACTTAATAATAGAGAATATGATCCATAAGAATTAATACGACTCCAGGATACAGAAAGATTGTTGTCTTTCTGTATCCTGGAGGAATATTAGAAAGTATTATGTTGTTCAGAACTTTTCTTACATTTGGAGAAATCTGTAAATCTGTATTTTTAAGAACTTCTCAGGGTTTTCCTATCAATATTCAGTCCTTAGAACAAAAATACTAACAAAAAATTCCAGCTAAGTATGTTGATGAAATATGTCAAATGATGAACCTCAGAGGATGAATGACTCAACTGATTAAATATTCATTGCACACCTCTCTTGTCTTGAGAGTTGATGCATGATGCACAAATGCAATTAGATAATGCACTTTTAGTTCATATGTGAAAATCTCTCTCTTTTTTTTTCCCCCCTGAGAGTATCAAGTTGAAAATTCAATGACTAAGAGTTGTGTAATATATTTTTGAAAGCAGGAGTTTGGAATGGGAGGCTGTTTAGTTAAATACAGGCCAGTGAAATCTTTTGGGTTTCTAAAAAGCGTGCTAAAAGGCTAAAGATTTTCACCTATCTCTTCTTAAAATAAGCTTTCTGGTACAAAGCATGGATATTTCTCCCCCCAGCTTGTCACTCTCAGTTACAGACATTCTTGTTAGATATGTTTGTCTTTTTCCTGGGTTTTCAAAAGTTTTCCAGTGTTGCCCTTGGTTCTCCAAGAGTAGCACTGCAAAAGTCCTATAATCCAATTGTTTCAGTCAGTTATCCAGAACAGAGCTGCTGAGTGCTGAAAATCTAGCCTAAAAAAAGGTTAAATTATAAATTATTCTGCAGACTTCTTTGGAACACAATCTGGGCCCATGTAAGTGAATGACTGCCCTTTTCTGTGGGACACCTTAGTAACCATTATTATAAAATAACGATCTGATATTTTAAAAAATGATATTAAGTATTTAGGGATACACAGTTCCCTCTCAATATTGGGAGGTATTCAGTTGTAGGAATTGCACGGCATATTTAGTTCAAATTCCATGGGATACACAGTTACTTTTTTGCATTTGGTAAATATTATGAACAACAGTTTTTATTTTTAAAAATCAAGGCAATCCTAATTTAATACACGTGTTCCATTCACTTTCATCTTGAGTCTGAGCACTAACAAAAACACCAGTGTTCATTAAAATTGACCTTAGGGTTGCCAGAAAGATTCAAATATTTTATGTTTTGAATTTGGAAAGGGATGTTAAAAGAAGATAATTGCTCTGACTACAATTTGTCATTATAAATGTGTCACACTACTCAGATTGTGCTTAATTCAATGTAGGTGCCAGGTTTATTTTGTGACATAATTTCTGCGCTTCTCTTTCAATGTCTTTTTTGATTTTTCAGAAACTGGGAATTCCAATGTCCAAAACTCATGAAGCTTGTCAGATCCAAGGAATATCTTCAAAATGAACTCTTGGCGATATGTTAGTTATTAGTAATTGGGATAGAGCTTCAGATGCACCTATTCTTTAGTTTGTATGGATTCTTACTGCTGCCCACATAAAGTGTTCTGGTATTATTTCTGAGTTTATTGTATTACTTCATTTTGCAAATTGTCATTATATAAAATGATGCAGGTTAATTTCGAATGATGCATCCTGGGGGCTGGAAGCAATTTAGTTGCCTTAATGCTGCTTTCTTCTCAGTCCTTCCCACCTTTCCTTTTGCTTTTTTCATGTGGGAATATTCATAATGCATCCAGTGGTGTAATTTACTGATTGCATGCAAATTGATGTGATTTTTTGTTTTAAAGGACAGGCGTTTTTCTTCCACTTATCCCTCTTCTCCCCTCTTTTGCATTAAAACATCCACACCAACTTTTTAATAACAGGAAAGGTAGAACAAGCCATAATCTTCCAAGTCTCTTGTGAAAAGAATCACAGCTGAGCTGCACAAGAAGCTTAAAGAGAAGTCCAGTACCAATTAATTCCAATTGTCTTAGCATTTAATACAGTGTCTGTGTGCATGGAGTGGTGTGCAGCTGTTTGTGTTCCACTGTCACAGGCAGGCACACTGTGACAAGTAGAAAATAGGATAAGGGGAGCTGAATGCATTATTCCTCATGCTTGTTTGCAGTTCAGCCACACAGAGCACATGGCCTTGCCTGACACTGAACGCCTTCAAAATGTGAATAATCCACTAAGGTCTGTTTGTGTGCCATTGTTTAAAGCATCTCCCTTACGGGACGGTCATTTTAAGATTGTCAGGTCTGGCATCAGCTCAGCTGGCATTGCTCTTGTCACCGAGTGCTATTTCCTCCTCTCTGCTGGGCTCCAAAGCAGAGCCTCATGGCTGGCTGGTCAATTCCTCTGAGGCTGGAGAAACAAAGCTGTAAGGAACTGAGTGTGCAGATATTGCCAGTTCTGCAACAGAAATGGTTTTAGAAAAACGATCTTAAAACACTTATTCATGACCTGTAACTATTGTAGAAATTGTTTTCACTACTTGAGTAGCTCTACATATTATTTAGGGAGAGTGTATTAAAATTACTCAACTTCCCCACCCCACTTTTTAAAAAAACTATACAAAGGTGTTTATGAATCTTGTTCCCTTGTGTGATGAGCATTTTTCTTCTGAGTTGAAGAAGACTGGATGGTATTTAAGGGTTCAATTCTTTACTTTCAACAGCTTCTGTGTGTTAAGTCTTGTGTGTGCTTGGAACCGATTCTTATCCAGCTTATGCTTCCATGTTCCATTATATATGAAAATGAATTCCCTCCCTGCCTCACCATGCAATTCCTGTTACATTGGATGAGAAGGAGGGAAGCATGTAAATAAATCTGCTTTAGAGAAGTGCATTTCACTCAGAATAGGTTGGCAGTCTGCAAATAGCTTAGAAGGGTACTTGAGACAGCAGCGAGCCCCATCTGTATTAAGGCAGCTTAATGATTGTGTAAGAGCACCTGAAGGTGTAGGAGGCAGGGCTGGCATGTGCCAGGATTGTTGGCACTGCATGGAAGTGTGGTGAAAAGCAGGGGGAAGGAAGAGGGGAAACTTCTGAGACTGAATAATGCCCACAGCTGGATATGGGCTCTAGAGCTGAAGGTGTTCCCATCATGTCAGATGCTTTCCCATGGAAACCCTGCACAAATGTAGGACAGCTCCTTTGATCTGACATTATGGGGTATCTACATCCCTTTGAGATAACATAAACGTGGCTCCATTTGCACACTGTCTTCAAATAGTCTCCAAGGTTTAATTGCCTACCTGTACCTCTTTAAACCTTTGTCTGGTTTACATTTGATAAGTGGCTATTTGCTTTAACTCATGCTTTCATCTTATCTGAGCCAAGAATAATTTTGAGGTAATGGTGCTTCAGTGTGGGAGGTGTTGATGAACCAAAGTAACATGTAAGGGAACGAAGAAGATGGTCAGGGGGAGGCATTAAAAATGAGGAAATGCTAAAGAAGATTTGAGGGGAGGCAGCCAGACATCTCTCAGTGAGTAGTCGTGCAGTACAAAAACTGAGGCAACACAAGTTGAAACAATGGAAATTCCCATTTTAGATGAAGGAAACTAGATTTCACCATGAAACACTGGGAGAGATTACCCAGAGAGATTGTGGGATCTCTATCCTTGGAGAGTTTCCAAATTCAACTGGAGAAGATCCTGAGTGATCTGCTCTTACTTGGAAGTTAAAAATATTTTGGGCAGGGGGTGGCTCCAGGTAATCTGGTCCTGGCCAGTCTGAGTGACTCAAGTTCCCTGCAGCAACCATCCCTTTTCAGCAAATCTTCACTGCAATTTAGCCCGGGGCAAGCCTAGTCCTGATGTGCAGATGAATTTATGATTAGTTTGCAAACAGTTCTGGGATCTGGGACATCTCTCTTATTTCTATTACTTTACTCTCCATTTCTGAAAAAAATGTTAAGAAAAGGAAGGTGTGTATCCAGGTATGGCCTTTCTCTTTTCCACAGGGACAGAATAGTGTATCCTGACCTCTTTCTATGTCCTGACTGCTAGGCTCGGATTTTCTTTAAGTTGCTAACATTTCACAAAGGCAAACTGCTCAGTGATGGTGTGGTTAGGAGGCACTCCCAGCTTCTCAGTCCCCTTTCTTACCTGCACACCATTAGGCAGCTGAAAGCCAGCTCAATTTTTGTCTTTCAGAGCCCTGTCTGCTGAACAAGCCTCATGCAGGTTGATTCAGGAGGATTAAAGGACAAAACCTGAGAGAGCAGGAAAATCTTCAATATAATAAGGAAACATATTTTTCAGTTCCTGCTGTTCTTTCTTATTACTCTTATTTCCAATGCATTCACTTAGCCTGCTGCTCTAATTTTGACATTTTTAATTTATCCATTAGCTCTGATTAAGATCATACTGCATTCATGGGGAGTGACTTTCCTTGCCAAGAAGCTTTTCTGAGGCACTACAGCTCTAACAAGGAGACACACCTCACTGTAGTCAAGTTTAATCTTCCCTAAAATGTTCATTTGGAAAAACCTGCATGTTTAATTCCAACTCTTTCCTTGCTAATTAAATGGCATTTGTTATGTGCCTGTACACATGCAATATAATTATTTAATTACTAGGAACACGATGCACTAAAAGACTTGCAGTAGGACAAGCCAGGAGGGCAGATTTGATGATCAGTTTCCTGTGTAGCCCTTGATTTCATCCTAAAGAAAACTTTACACCCTGTTTGAAAAGTATATGATACAAAGTGTTTATGAGATGGTTGAGTTTTTCACAGGGTAAAAGGAAGAGTAATAGTGGGTAATATATGATCCTCTCTCTGGTGACCAGTGATAGGACATGTGGAAATGGAATGAAGCCACATCAGGGTAAATTCAGATTAGGAAAATTATGAAAATGTTCTTCACTGAGAGGTTAGTCAGTCACTGGAATAAGCTCCCCACAGAAGTGGTTGTGACACCAACCTGTCAGAGTTCAAGGAGTTTCTGGACAATGCTTTTAGTGACATGGCTTAACTTTAGGTAGTCTTGAGGTGATCCATATGGATCACTTTCAGTTTGAGATGTTCTACGACTGCATGATAAATAGATATACGCAGATAGATAGACAGATAGATAATAAAAAAGCATAATAGGAAGAACCTTAAAAAAGGACTACATCACACATATATGGAGCAAACCATTCATTCATAGTATGATTAATCCCAGAACCCCAGAATATGCCGAATTGGAAGGGACCCACAAGGGTCATTGAGTCCAACTCCTGGCCCTGCACAGAACCATCCCAAAGAGTTCTACCGTACTCCAATTATCAACTGAATCTAGAAAAACCTCATCAATTACACCATCAAAACTGTCACACAAGGACCTTATTTCCCTCTGTGCCTTTTCTCTTGTGCCATGCTCCACCTGCCCGCCAGGTGTGGATCCTGTGTTGGCAGCCTCAGCTTGCCCCCAGCAGACCAGAAGAGGGGCTGTAACAAGTCCTGTGCCCCCTTGAGGTCTTCACCAGCAGCTGTTTGATATTTTTTGCCTCTCCAGTCTCAAGCCTGGATTTGTTTTTGTAAGTTTCTCATCATAATTCGCTCCCTTTTCCTTGGTTTCCTGCCCAAGTTTGGAAGCTGCCCTCTCAGTGTGAACTGACATAACGGGCTATTATTTTTATGTAGGGACTACCAGACTTGGTCAGACCTTTACCACATATTATTACATTGCAGAATTTAAGATAAAACAGACTAGGGAATTATCACTTGACAGCTGCTAAGACCTGCTAAAGCCAGCTGTGGCCAAGGCAATCCCAGGCAACTGCTGGGACCATGCACTGTCAAATTAATGTAAAAACTCTGGCTTTTTCTTTTTATGGCAAAAGTTTTGTTTACTCTGCTATAAGGGAGGGGACAGTGGTTTTACGGGTGGCCATATGCTCTTGTGCAGTGAAGGCTCATTTATTACTCCTTGTGGAGAAAGGAGAACATGAATACACTTCTCCCAGAGCAGAATATTACAGATGTGCACATGTGATAACACAAGCTGCAGTATTTCAGCACAACAGACACCTGAGAGGTGACATGTGATATTCCTGGTGCCACAAAATGCCTCCTGCCAGCTTTAGTGGATCTGGTGAATAAGGGTAAAAAAAGAGATGGGATCTTTGTTATGGAGACTTTAAATTCTTAATTAGGTTGCTTTGTGAACTTGAAATTGTTTGTTTTCCTACTATTGTCAATGTTCACAACTTGCGTGCTCTGAGCGGGAAGAAAGAATACAGAGATTATCTGAGCTCTTGTACTAATTCAGAATAGCCAAATGTATTATGGCGTTTGCTGTCTCTTGGACAAAATTTCGTGATAACTTACCTGTGACTGTGGTGAAAGCTGCCTTGATTAGGTAAAAGTATTTTTTAAACTGGTGGTCACAGTACTGTGACTCAGGAGTGCTCTTTGCTCTTATCTCTGCTTTGCCCTGGCCAAGTGCTGCTATTCCACTGGCACTAAGGAAGGTCCCCTGCTTTTTCAGAAATTGAGAGTCATTCCTTGTTGTTTTTTGCAAGATCCTGTGTCATTATAGTCACAAACATGATCCTTGAGATCATGTGTCTGTTTGTTATCTACATATATTGATTATGTTCTAACCTCACAGGCATGATTTTTATCTGATTTGGGGAGCTTGAACTCACATCTGCTATCAAATGGCTAATGAATGATAGCTGACCAAGCTGAAACCATCAGATCTTCTACCAGGCACTTTCAGGGTACACTCATGGGTTTTCTTCTGTCATCAAGGACATACTCAAGAGCTTACTTTCTAGGCGTGTAGCTGAACTTCTTTCAGCTGTTTGTTGACTTCAGAATGCAAATGCCCTCCTCTGCTGTTTCTGTTTGTTTGTTTTGGGTAGGAGCAGGAAATAAATGAACATTGTGTGCATTGTAGAGGTCTTCCATCAAATACAGAAAACTTTAGCAGGACTTTCTAGCTATATGTTTGCTATAGTCAATACTGAAAATGATTAAGGGCTATTATCTATTGTGTTATGTATTTATACACATTATGTAAACGTTGAATGAAAGTATATAATGTGTGCAAGGCAAATCAGGTGAGTATGAGAGTTAGAGTTACCTTCAACCCTGCTATTTCTCAGCAACTCTGTGTCTTTGCCTTCCTCTACAGTGTGATTTCTATACTCTTGGCAAAAAGATGAAATTTTCAGCATATTCCACAAAGATCAGATTCATGCTGTTTTATAAAAGTATTTGGCAGTAAATATTTCTGTCATTTGAAGTAATTTCTTTATAAGTGTCCAGGTAAATTGCTGTGTTCATTGGCTCTTTAACAAAATAAGCACACAACAATAGTGCAAATTGTCCTGTTACAATGTGCTAATGTGCCTCCAGAAAGGGTGGCATGGGGATTTAAAATTAAGCTAAATTTATTCTTTGTTATCCTCTGTCACCAAGAGGAGCAAAAATGATGTGGGAAATGTGGCAGTTAAATTAGGAAAGAATAGTAGATAATGTTTTTTATACCCGGAGGCTGTAAAGCTGGATGAAGGGGAACAGTTTGAAGGAGGAAATAATGAGAGGAAATTATTAAGCAAAGTTTAGATTGGATATCAGGGAACTCATCGAGACAGTGAAATCTGTTACAACCTGGAATTATCTCCCAAAGGAAGATGCTGAAACTTAATTGCTTTGGACGTTTTTAACAAGCCTTGTCAAGCTGCATGGAAGAAATGTAGAGAACAATCATGGGCCTGCAGAGGGATACAGTAGGTGACATGCTTGGCCTTGCCACTTCCTATTGTTCTGATCTTTTAGCTGTCACCAGGAGTGACAGTGATTACTGTAGCAATTTTTATTGTTGATAGAGAACCCTTGTTTAAAAGCTAAGCAGCATTTCTGTGTGGATCTGAACTTGCCTTCAGGTGTGGAAGTTCAGAAGGAATAAACTAATGTTGTGTTTGGGGTGATAACAGTAAAACCAGCCCTTGTTTCACTTGGATAGCAAAACTTTTAGGCGACCACAGGAGTGGTCAGGGAGAAATGTTCATTAAGCTGCATAAAGTGGAAAGCAGTCAGGTGCAAGGTGTAGGAGGTCTCTGCTGCTTGCTTGTGAGACAAGCTGGGGGCTTGGGAGAGAAGGAGGAGGAGGATGGCAGGATGTCCTCATTTGCCCTGAGGTCCAGTTGGAAGTCTGTTCCCAAGTGTTTTGTAGCTTTTCTCTCTGCAGCAGGCAACATTAAAGCAGGAAGACAATACATGACAACTGGTCTATGGGACTGTTTAGTGAAATTAATAAACAAATAGTTGTTAAAGTTTAATCATGCCCTCCTCCTACACCAATCCAGAAAGATATTCAGGATACAGGACTATAAACGCTGTGAAAGTAGGAGAACTGCATAATTAAAGAATTTCTTATTAGTTGCAGTGTGGGTTTTTTCATGGTCACATTTAAATCCTATTAACTGAAATACAGTGTAAACTCATTTGTATTAATGTATGCCACTGTGTAGGCACATGAACGTGCCAGATAACAGGTATTAAGAACATTGCAACTTCTTGTGGAAATATATGGCATAAACATCCAAAAAGTCAAAGAGCAGGGACCCAAAACAGAGAGGAAAACAGTCGTTTTTCCAGGAAACGATCCCACTGGGATTTCAGTAGCAAACAGTCCTGGTCTTCAATGGGTCTGTGACTAGAGCTCATTTCTTCTCTAGGCTGTATATTTCTTTGACTAAAAGGTCAGTGTTTCCTCTGTTTGTTTGCTGCTGAAGACTGAAATTTTGATGAAAACATGTGTGGAAAGTGGGGGAGAGAAGAGGGAGCTGGGTCTAAATGTGAAATATCACAAACCACCAGGAGCAAGGCGCCCCAGCATGTAATTCACCCGCAGGTGGGAAGGCCAGGCAAAATAAAATGCATTTGTACTCACTGCCCTCTGTTCTTGTAGCATTTCACTGGTGTAAGTCTGCCTGGAGCCCTCTTTTGTGTTCACCCATCTCTGTTGCAGGCAGGGTGGTGGCCTGGGACGTGCATGGCAGATGTGCCAGATGTGTAGCATCCTCCTGTCAGGTGCAGCCAGAGGCTGCTGTGTTTTGTCCTCCCAGCACATGCTGCAGGTGAAGAGCCTGTTTGCACACTTCTGCTGAAGGATTGCCCACAGTATTCCATAGCAGGATGGATTTAGCTGTCATCCCATGCTCTGGTCACTGCCATCTGTTTGGCAGATTCATTTGCAGTCTCTGTTCCTACAGTTACCATGAGAGGTCTTTGCGTCAGGGGCCACGCTCTTATTATGTGTTTGTAAAGCGTCTTGAGTGGTGGGTGTCCAGTTCCATTTTGGGACCAAGAGAGAGCATTGCATTTCCAGGCACGCCTGTTATTGTTATCCACTGCAAACCAAGCCCTTTTCTCTCTCTGTGCAGCGGGAGAGGTGTTTCTCCTTGTCTTGCATGGGAGCAGGGTTAACTCCAATCCTGCCTTCATCTTCACCAGATGTACTGCTGCAGTTTTACCCTTTTGATGTGATGAAATTATAATGCTCAACCATTTTCTGGGTTTCACATCTGTTATAAACACCTACACACTGACCTGCAGAAAAATTTAGATGTGTCATGGGTCAGATAGAATTCAAAGAGCATGTAGAAATTGTGGCAGAAGGGTGGCAGTGAGTGATAATAATACATTGAGTAAATTACAACAATCAATTTTAATTAAAAGAGACTAGGATGCATTTTCAGAGGGATAAAATGTTACTCAGAAAATGTGGCAATAAATGTAAATAGCTTGCTGTGCTCCTGCCTTTGCTTTTGGAGAGGGTTAAGGGGGTGACACACTTCAAAGATTCTGCATCAGTTCAGCGGCTTTATTAGAGATGTGCTTAGCAAAGAAATATTGATCCTAACAGCACAGTGAATTTAAGATAAGATCTGATGGTATTAACAAGAATAAAGCTTGATGGTCTCTTCCCTCCTAGAAAATAGCATCTCGGGATATTAAAAAAAAATAAGATAAATTTACATTTCAACATGTGAAAAATCCAGATGTGGTCTATGATATAGAAGTCGTGGGTTATTTTTCTTTTAATCCTACCTATAAATGACTTCTTTCAATGAAGTTATTTTAAATTTGCAGGGAGTGGCTTTTATTCCATGTTTCTGCAGAGCATTTTTCCCTAGTTAACAGACAAACATAATTGTAGATTACATAAGGGAGATTTTTATTAAGATTCAGCCACAACTGTGCAGTCATGGACAAGTTATTGAAATATGTGTATTTAAATATATGTATTTCTTATGCAACTACTTAAAAACAGACACACATCTCAGATTTGGGGCATGAGGGTCTTACCTTCTGAAATGGTGTGAGCTCCAGGGGAAGCCTTACCAACACTGAGAAAAGAATAATCACTAGTGCCCTTGTCTTCTGGATCACATTGCTGTCACTACAGGTCTTGAGGTTGGGTTTTTTTTGGTTTTTTTGGTGTTTTTTTTGTTTTTTTGTATTTTTTTTTTTCCCCAGCATGGGCTGTGCTGATTTGAAGCTTTGAAAATGGGGATTTGTTTCCAGTCTGGAATAGCAGCTCACTCTGATGACTGTGCCTGGGTCCTCAGTTGTGTCCTGCTGAAAGCATGGCACCGCTGGCCTGCTGCTCTCGTGGGACTCTCTGCTAACACCTGTTTAGACCTCATGGGGGTTTGGAATCAGATGATCTTTAAGGTCCCTTCCAATCGAGGCCATTCTGTGATTCTGTAATTAGAGGTGTTTCTTATCTGGCCACAGAAATGTGATATTTAACAGTTTTGAGAGCTGTCCTAGTGAAATTGCCAGAAAGAGCTGCACAGCATTTGGCTTTTATCAGGTTTCTGTTTTTATTAGAATTGTTTTTAGAATAGTCTTAACAGAGAGGCTGAACACTTGCATTCTGGAAACCTTCACAGCAAGAGAATGTAGAAGCAAGGTCTCATAAACAAACAGACAGACAATAATGTTTTATTGACTACTTTGAATTAAAGAAGAACTTCATATGGCATGCTGTCTCCTGCTGAAATGTGGATCCTCTGGAACGTTTGAAACAAGAGGTGGTCTCTAAATAGCAAAGGCTATTTATTGCTCAGAGTCTGTGGTCAGCTGAGACAAAAGCACAGGTCAGATTAATGACATCAGACATATTGGTAAATGGTTTCAATTCCGTGGAAAACTTCCTAAGAAGTGAGTTGACAGCGGAACAGAGAATCTGAGGAAATTTAAACTCTAATTCTAAAAGACCAGCTTCTTAAAATATGTATTCTTTGGGATGGCTAAGAGAAACTAAGTTGTATAATTTTTTATTTGCAAATCTGATGGCTTGCAAAAAGCCTTAATTAGAATGTATCTAATTATGACACTCAGACATATTTTTACCTGGTTTAGGAAAATCATAACAGCCATTCTTTCCTCCAAAATGTGCAGGAACTCTGTTTCAAAGATAGGAAAAGAAATGCACCTAGATGGTAATAATTATGGAGATTTCAATGCCACATTTTAGTATTTTGGGGGTCATTCATTACTCTTGTAACTGACTTATGCTTGTGGTGGCATTGAAGCCAAGAACTAACTATTGCAAACTTAAAATTTACTATGTGAAAGCTAGAAAAGAGACCTTTTTAAATGTTTGCCTTTAATTTTACTCTTTTTGGCTTTGCTTCTATTTTGTGTGATATATAATTAATTATACTGTTGAACCTCCAGAAGCCAGATACAGTGTCTGTGGCTTTCGAGATGAGACATAAACTTTCAAATTACACTTTATGACCCAGTGTCCAAATCTAATTTTAGCCTGTCTGCAGCTGCAGTGAGCAGTTTGAGTAGCTGCTGGTTGATGCCAGTTTCCCTGGTAAACTGATGGCATCAAGGCCTGCACTTCAATTCCCTGTATCCAAACCATCTTCTGATGTGTCTGTATGCCATGGTTACTTGCTGTGGAGTGCAGAGAAGAAATGTGGAGGAGATGGTTTAGATGCTGACAGTACTAATGTGATGATTTAGTCAATCAGCTGGGTTTAGGGCAGAAAACATTTTTGCCCAGTTGCACTGTTGGGGGAGTAAAAATAGAGTGGCCAAATGTGAAAGGGAACCTTATGCTGCTTGATTTGAATTTTCACAGACAACAGACTCTGATGCAATGATATAATCTGAATTTGTGGAAGAAATAAAAGGCAAGGGTGTGGGAATATTAATATATGTTTGGGGTTTTTTTCTGTAACTGAAGAACTAGTGAAGCAGCATCCCCAAGAGGCCCTTTTAGAACTCCATTTGTATTGCAAGGGAACCTGAGAGTCTCTGGCAATATATTGCTGATGTTCCAGTCGATCTCCCAACCTGGTCCTCTGCTTTTAAATCTCCCGTGTAATAAACCTGCTGCAGGCTGATCTGAAGAATACAAGGTTATTTCCCCTTTTCCGAGAGGGGAAAACTCATGGACACTGGTCATGGCGCTAAGGTTATCTCCGAGTCGTTATGCCTGAAAATTTTATTTTACCAAGCATTCCCTAACAACATCTTCTCAAAACTGAGGATATCAGGTGCCAAGTTAGTGTGGAGTACCCTTGCAGATGAAAGCAGGGCTTCTGGCAACTGTTCAATACTGAGCTGCTTTCTTCACTGAGAATAGTTCATTATTTGCAGTTGATTAACTGACTTGCAATACTCACTCTGTGATGAGGGTAGGTGCCCAAGACTTCACTAAATTGTGTTCTAAGGACAAAAATGACTTAAATGCTGGTTCTGTGAAGATCAGATAAGTTGTTAAATATTGGGAATGTCTTTTACTTTTGTGCAGATTGTCCATATGCTCTCAGCTGCTGAAATGACAACCCATATACAGACTTACATGCCCGGTTTTGGAGATCTGCCCTTCCTTTATAAAATTAGGTGGGAGTGGTAAGAGAAGCATGAGGATGTAGAAGAAATGATGAATCATGTGATATTTTGGATTTCTCCTGAAGCTAATTTCAGGGCATAGCTATTTTTAAAAGAAAGTGAGCATCCCACCGTGTGTTAGGATGCCTTTTAGGGAAACCTGATGTTCAAGAATTGAAGCTGGTACTATCTTACTGGAAAAATATGCTTACTATGTATGCAATTTTCAACATACTGTGGGTTCTGAAGCATTCCCATATGGTTGCATTTATCTTGGTCATCCCCGTCTGACTTTTTTGTCTTTACTGCCTCTCCATCTTTTATTTCTCTCCATCTTATTTTTCCATTATTTGGTGTATTAACTATTTACTTTTGCATCTTTCAAGCATCTCTTACCTACCTTCACTTGTGAAGGGGGAAAGGGATGGTTTCCACCTACCTTGAGCATGGGATTAACTCACAGGGTAACTTTTTGCTTCCCTGCTGCAACACAGGAATGATAAGTGTTCCTGTCTCTGTCAGTCTGGCAAAATGACTCACAAGCAGAGGAAACGTATTTCCAAAGCTATATCATGTCTATGAGAGCTTATTTTAAAGGCTGGGGAATTTAATTCTCCAGTTTATGTACTGCCAGTCTGATTTGAATGAGATTCATATTCTTTGAAGGAGAGATCACAGCCCAAACCAAAAACCAGTAGCCATTGGTAAACATTGAAAACAGTGGGAATCTTACCAGTGCCTTTGCTAGGCATTGGATCTGATCTTGGTAACCATGAAAACTAAGAGGCAGAGGCTTTTAGCCAGTAGCTCTTCTATAACTGCACAGAAAATGACCTGAGTGAGCAATTCTGCACCTATGTATTTACTCATCCAGCGAAAAGAAATGATAAATCAAAATATTCTACCCAAACACAGAATGGATTTATAAAATTAGAAATCAAAGAATCACCTAGGTTGGAAACCCATCTTATGCGTCCTTTAAATACCTCCAGGGATGAAGGCTCTGCCACTTCCCTGGTGAGCTCAATTAAATTCTTGACAACCCTTTCTGTGAAAAACTTCTACCCTCCAGCAGATCAACACTCTCACCCAACTCGGTGTTGTCTGTGAACTTGCTGAGGGTGAATTTGATTCTCTCATCCAGGTAATTAATAAAAATATTAAATACTACTGGTCCTAATACAAAGCCCTGAGGAACCCCACTGATGACTGGCCACTAGCTGGATTAAACTCCACTCACCACCACTCTCTGGGCCTCGCTGTCCATTCAGTTTTTTACCCAGATAGTTCTATCTTTTGAAATCCAAAGAATCATTTGTAGAAAAGATTGTGTAGGAATACACAGGAATATCCCAATGTAAATACTTATTCACTGCAGCTGATATGGAAATGAATGTGCAGATTACTGCATTGCTGTCCTAATTTTTATTTTTCATGAGATTAATTATGTTTTCAGTTTCTCATCACAGCTCCACATTTCTATCATAGCTTAAAGTATTAAACACTCCAAATCCCATTGCTGATATTGTAATGCATCCTTTTCGCTGTTTGTTGACATCCTGGCAGCAAAAGCTTTGTCTTTCTGCTGTGTTCTTTGCAGAGCTTCCTGTCAAAAAACAAAAAGATTTTTATTTTAAAAATACTGCCTTTTGCATGTAGTGACAGCCCTTGGCAGTTAAAACCAAGGTAACTTCATTTTAGAGATGAGAGAGGCCTAATATTGCAATGGCATCTGGTTCCTCCTGAAGGCCAACTGGAGACAAACAATCTTACCCATTCAAAATGTCCCCATTGGCCTTGTTTTCTGGCAATGTGTCCTCTGGAAACAGTAAGAGAACATGCCAACCATGCACATGTGACAAATGGAGACCTGCATTTACAGAGATAAGATCAGAATCACAGAATATTTTGAGTCGGAAGGCACCCACAAGGATTGTTGAGTCCAGTACTGCTAAATGAAAAGTGATGCATGCATTTGCCTCAATTCAGAGTAAAATTCAGGTTCAGGAATATGCACGGGTGTATGGGAAATAAGAAAGTGTCCAAAAGAGGGCAACGAAGATGGAGAGGGGCCTTGAGGGGAAGCTGTATGAGGAGTAGCTGAGGGCGCTTGGTCTGTTCAGCCTGGAGGAGACTGAGGGGAGACCTCACTGCAGCTACAACTTCCTCGTGAGGGGAAGCAGAGGGGCAGACACTGATCTCTTCTCTGTGTGAACAGTGACAGGACCCAAGGGAATGGCCTGAAGCTGTGTCAGAGGAGGTTTAGGTTGGATATTAGGAAAAAGTTCTTCACCCAGAGGGTGGTTGGGCACTGGAACAGGCTCCCCAGGGCAGTGGTCACAGCACCAAGCCTGACAGAGCTCAAGAAGTGTTTGGCCAATGCTCTCAGGCACATGGTGTGACTCTTGAGGATGGTCCTGTGCAGGGCCGGGAGTTGGACTCGATTATCCGTGTGGGTCCCTTCCAGCTCAGCTTATTCTGTGATTCTGTGAAATTGTTTCCAAGTATGAATACTGCTGGCAGGGGAGAGGGGAGGTAAGAAGCTGCAGAAGAAGGCAGATGTTGCTAGGCAAGCTGCAACTTCACTGCATGGTGAATTACCCATAGCTGCAGGAGTTTCTTAGACTTCCCCTGTATCCTCTTGTAATACTTATTGTTTAATGGGATAAAACTCCCCGCTGTGTCTTTATCCTAATTGTGGAAGTTAGGGATGCATTTTTGGGGGGTGGACTAGGTGATCTTCAGAGGTTTCTTCCAAACCATTACGTGATTCATGAAGCAGACTGATACCTTGTCCGTTTGTACCTTTCTAGACAAGAGGTCTCTCTCTGCTCCCATGGTTGTCCTTTATTCTCTCACAGTAGAGCTGTGTCTCTGCAATCTGCAAGACCTCCAAAAAGGCTTTTTGTGATGTTCACTCAAATCTGTCACAGGCAGTAAGTTGTTTATTTTGAAGTTTAGACAGCGTGTACGGATGTGCTGTACAGTTGAACGCTGCTGTTGTGTATTCCACAACTTGAGTTAAAATTGACTCAATTGCAGCTTAATAGGTGTTGAGCAGACTGTATAAATGCAAGTCATTACTGCCTAAATGTTGTGGAGCATTATAGTGAGCAAAGACAAGTGTCAAATAAACCCTTTTATCCCAAGACAGAATAATTCCCTCCTTTAATCCTAAAACAAATGCAATTTGTGAAGAGTCAGACATGAAAGAGACGTGTGCTTTGATAGGCTTTATAAGCCGGTATTGGGGTAAATGTGATATCCAGAGAGACATGTCATGCCTGTGGGTTAGAACAAATTCTGTAAATAATTAGTGGGGTGAAGCTCTGACAAATAAATGGTAGGTGCTTAATCTGAGCTCAGCCTTTGCCTTTGTGGATTGTGATTAGACTATCAGTGCCATATCAATGGTAGTTTTTTTGTTTTTTATTTAATATTACATAGTTTCTATCCCCAATCCAGTGATATGATAAACATAGCTTGTGTCTGGGAAAAGAAACTGCGTTCTCACATTTTAGTTTACACTTCCTGACATTAAATACATTCCAGGCACACTTTTCATCTATATTGCAGCATCTGCCTTTGAATGGATGCATTTGTAATAGGAATTTTAAAGGATACATGCTTATTTTGACATCTAGTGTTAAATGCCTTCAATATGTATCACGGCATTCAATTGGAGCTTGCATATGCTGCTGGGTTTGACTTTGAGATTACAAGCAATATTCCGGTAGAGACTGAAAGCTCACACATTAACAGCTTTTTTCTGGATGTCTCATAGGTATTGCATAGCCTTTCTTTTCATAGGAAACATAGAGGCAGATGCTATCACTAATAGTGCTAAAAACCTTGCTTGGTGCCTCTCTGTGGACTAAATTCAAGTCCCATTAAGATCAATTAGAAGGTTCTTCCTGCCTGCAAGGAAAGCAGAGCGGGCCTTATGTCTTTGAACTGCACTGGCTGCAAATGTCTTCAGCACACAAAACATCTTAGTCATCAGTTTGGAAAAAAGCAGTGCTGACAGCACCTGGGATTGTTTTCATGTTCACATAAATACTGCCTTAAAAATAACTCATGAAGGTGCACTTAGATGCAACCACATTTTAGAGCATTGTTAATTGAAAAAGTTTTGAGGTGCTTTTAAAAGTTTGGGGTTTTTTAGTAAGTTCAGAGGAGACATGGTATTTATAGTGAATCTGCCATGTAGAAATGCACAGCTGCTGTGTCAAAGGTCTTTTGTAGCATTAGGACTGTTACAAGTATAAAAAACACCTGTGTGTTTTTGTATTCTGGTTTTTCTGTCTGAGCAAGGATATGCCATCTTGTGTTATTCATCATATGTGATGATAATGTCTAATTAATGCCTTTTTTTGTGTGCCTGGAAAACACTACCAGAAATCTGGATAAACACCAGTGGCCAATATCAGCTTGACAGTATACACCAAGGGTCAGCTTCCATAAAAAGGTGATTGAAGTTAGTTTTGGGAATTTTTGTAGGGTTAACTGTAGTGGAGGTGCTACCTATATCCATCCATCCATCCATCTATCTATCTATCCATCCATCCATCCATCCGTCTATCCATCTATATCTCTAGGTGCCTGCAGTGGTACAAGCCCAGAATGAGGGATGCCTGGGAGCAGACTCAGAGGTGGAATTGTGACTGAGCGTGCGGCCATCTGGGATGGAAAGATTTCTGTGAAATGAATTCCCCATAGATTTACAGCCACCCTGACTTTTATTAACTCATGGCTTGGCTCCTGCCTGTTGATTTACCTTGCTGTGTCACTGGGTCTGATATAATTCTTTGTCCTTAGCTCAAGTCTAGAGCGACTTGAGATGCTCCAGCCCCAGGGAAAGTAGTGCCTGGGCTGGCATTTTAATGCTCTCTGTCCTGTCCCTGTGACTCCCAGGCTTGCTGAGTGGATTGTTTCTGCCAAAACCAGCAGGTTTTCTTTCTCCCTTCATGCTTGTAGAGTCCATAGCTCTGCTGTAGCAGTGGAATATATGGGCAACTGCTTTATCATACCCGTGACCCATGCAGGATATTCAAATTCAGGAAACAATCACATCATTTATTTTTAATGGAGTAATTTCCTTTTAAATTGTATAGAAATGCAGTGGACAGCCTTGTAATTTGTTTATAAAAATAGATTTCCTTCATACATCTAGTTTTATTGATGTCATTAGGAAAAAGACAAATAAGTGTGTATCCAGATAGATTCAGGTGCAAGTAGTCCATGAACACAAAAGGCAGATTTTAAACAGCTCCAGGATTGCAAGCCATATTAATGATTTCTAATATGTGTGCATATAGTTGTTCACTTTTCTGCTGACATATTTTCCCAGGGGAAATAAACACATTTTCCCAGTTTGCCCTTAGCACTCACTCCCTGACTTTAATTTCATAACGATGGAGCAAAAAGCCACATAAGGGTTTGCCTGATAAACAGAGATGTGTATTTCCTTATCTAGCTATTATCAGACAGCCGTCAAAATTAAGTTAGGAATGAAAGGAAATAAAATCAACGATAATGAAGCAAAAATTCTGATACATGGTTAGCATTTTACTAAATGGCAGTGGTGTCAGGTCTTAGCAAAATACTAATTTGTTCTGGACTTACGATACCAAAAATCCTGTTCTATTACCATACTATTCCACCTTTGCTTCTCTGTGGAAGAGGTAACAACTCTATGAGGTGTTATGGATGCCCATTTACATTTAAAATGTGTGAGGTCCACTGGCTCAAACACTGTCCCAAAGCCCAGGAGCCTGGGTAGTATTCCTGTCTCTGTTCCTGGCCTTAGGGGGATCTGACACGAACGACTTCGTCTGAGGTTTTATGCTCAATTTAGGTACAAAGAGATGGGAGGTGGTGGTTTTTAATGCCCAGGAAAATACCAATGAATCAGAGGTGGTTTCATTAATAAATTTGATAATGGCAAAAAGTTTTGTGATAATCTCTGAGCTTAATGGTACCAGTCTTTGAACACTCTAAAAGTCTATGTAGGTATTTTTTGAGGCAATACATGAGTAAGGAAACAACAAAGACTCCTCTCTAGTCAACTGAAAGGTGGAAGCAATTTTAATAGCTCATTATCAAGAAGATCTACTTAAAACTCACACATTTATGCCAAACATTACTGGGAAAAAGAAGAAAATGCTCTAGAGTCGATAGTGCTCACTTTGCTCTTGTATTATACAGATCTATTCAGACTTTGAGACGTAATTTTAGAACTAATTTTTTTAAAGAGGACGGAGACAGCTGACCCTTCCTTGTGTTTTTGAACATCCACATAGGATGCATGTTATAAATCAGTAATCTTAGCTGTAACCCCTTAGGGTTTCGGGCTAGATCATATTAGCTGCTAGGGAGGAAAGTGAACTTTGCTGCCAGATACCAGTTGTCCAGTCTCTTGAAAGCCTTGGGGTTTATGAGCCGGGATTCCAGTGTTTGTGGTCATGGCAAAAGCAGTAAGATAATCAAATGGCAAATAAAATGCTTAGGCTGGAACACAATCTAAAGGACAATAATTGCAAAATGAAAAGCTCTACAGAACCCAGAGGAAGAAGGAAGCTAAAGATGTTGAGACTTTATTATAGAGTCAGGCTTATTACGGATTCGGCCTTAAATGATCTGTGAATTCTGTTTATGAATCTGGAACTGTATTTAATCTGAGATATAAAGAAAACAAACAAACTACAATAGTAGGTTATCTGTAGCAGTTGGAGAGGAAATGAAATGAAACTGCAATTGTGGAGTTTCCTACATTTTCATTTCTATTGCAGTTTCTCCTTCTAAGGTTCTTTTTCACATGGAGACTCTCTTTAATAATGGTGTCCTTTTCTTTGCCTCTGAAATAAAATGTAAGGCAAATGCAGTAGGAGCTGTCTGCAAATTTATTTTTACCTTGCAGTGTAGTTACTTTTTAATGAGAACTATAGAAGCTGATTAATTGTGGCTTCTGCATTTATAATTTAGGCAGGACACATTTGCAAACAGACTGCCCATCAAGCTGAACTCATCAGGAAATCCTTCTGTTTACAGTAACATAAGAGAAAATTTAAGCACTTCTCCCAGTACCAAGATTGTAACACAGAGCCAAGGCTGTGTTGGAAGTGCTGAGAAGTTACAGCATCCATGAAAATCCAGTGGGTTGATGCTGCACACCCTGTATTCACCATGAAATGAGTGTTTCTTCTGGTCACTGTTAGCAGGATAAAGCAATGCTATTTTGCCTAATACACTATATTAGAGGCTGATTTGATAATTTGGTATTTGTTTCAGTAAACATTTTTATTTTTGGTGTGACTTGATATGATTTATAATGTTTTTCAAGCTATGAATTATAATTCTGTCTGAGGTGGAAACTTGACATATGAAATCTCTGAATTAAGGCCTTGTTAGCAGTCTAATGTGCCCTCCGTGGTAATCATGTGTTGTAGCATGCTTGAAAAGAGGCAGCTGTTGTAATCTTATGAGCAAATACTGTATTTAGATTCTGTTTTCATCTGAGTGGGAGGGTAAGTATAGTTTCTTAAGTGAAAGGATTGGCATTAAACACATAATGCCAATTCTGGAGGTTTTCTACTGCTAAAATACATAAGAACATGCGAGAAAATTATTCATTTGCCCTAAGTGACTTCCATTCAACCATTTATTTTATAGGGTTATTTTGTCCAGCAGAAATTGTAGCCCATTGTTCAGTTTTTCTTTTGGCTTTGTTTAATAACTGCATGAGGTTGCATTAACACTGCAGGCAAATGTAATGTCCTTCCTCTGGAAGGGAGGTATGGTGCCAAATTTTTGACCAGAGCAAGGAGGGTCATGCTGTACAAGAAGGTGACTCTGCTCCATTTCAGCTGACTGGCAGAAAGAGTTTAGCACATTGCAGCATCAGGGTGCAGGGTGGGTTTTGATCTGCTTTATGGCATATTATACGTAATATAATGTTGAATTCCCCGAGAACAAAAGCTGTTTACCCTAAGATGGTTTATTTGGATTTGACAAAAGAAAGCAAAAATATGAAAACAGTTACTGTATAATGATGATAATTTGACTCGTGCCATATGCTTTTTAGTTCAGTGGGTTTCTTGTATTGATTTTTCAGCTTGAACATTAATGAATTCCATTTTCAAGCAACATGCACCCTTTGGGATGTTCAAGCTTTCTGAATATCATTGAATTAAGGCAGTGGGATGCTCACATGATGTGTTTTTTCCTTGGCTGCTGTTGGAGGTTCCAGCTGAGTTTTTGTTCTGCTATACTGTTTCTGCTTCATGGTTGTNCATAATCTAAGGGCTTGATAATTTTAATTAAAACATTTGATAAATATTCATACTAATTTGTATATGATTTGCAACATTTTCACTAGAGATCAGCTACTGCACTGAGTATTCTCACATTTGGATTGGAGAGGCATGTTTTTCCATGGATTTGCAACCGTAGCTTTCTGTGGTTTGGAGGGCTTATCATTTGAGCAATATTTTTACAACTTTCAGTTCCTTTGAATCATTCACAATCAGCTCTCTTGCATTAGCTCTCAACAACCTCACCAGGAAACCATCAGGAACTGGGTTCTTTACAGAAGTATATTTGGTGGTATTTCACTCTGAGTTTGCACCCTATTTTGAACATTTGAGGGTATCCCCTCAGCCATTCTCCCAGATGAAGATGACTAAATTTATATCTTGTGCTTTCCCAAAACAATGACATAACATTAAATTACATTTAAGAGGAACACATTTTTCCTTTATTTGAGTATTTGATCCTATATTCAGTGGTAACTTAACTACCAGAGGAGCTACTCTGGTATATCATGTACTTATAGTTATTACTCATAATGGCATCCCTCGAGTAGGTAGTTTGAGGCACCAATTTGTGATTAAAACATTGTAAAGAAACACACAATGTTCTTGTGGTAGTGTTCCTATGTTTCATAACAGCAGTGATTATGGAAATGTGATGCTGACACACTGTTTACAGTAACAAAATTAAAAAGTGAGAACTCCAAGTTTTATCTTGTCTGTGGCAGATAAATTTACAGAAACAAAACAATCTTTGAAGAATAATATGATCAGCAATATGACCCATGTGTAATTATACATGCACGGTGTATGAATGCAAATGCACTTACGTGCTCCACAGAATATTGCTTGCAAGTACTGATGTGCAAGTCAGCTGTTTGCTGAGCTGTGAGAGACCAGAGAGATGACTCTGATCTTCTGAGAATTGTGCCACGGTGGATGACACAGCAGCAATCTGTGTGTCACTAAAAGAAACCTCCATGCAGAAAGAGAAGACCCTGATGTGGAACTTTGGAGTAGCTGTTGGGTTGGGAAAATGAGCCTCTTCTACCAGGCAACCAGTGACAAGACAAGAGGACACATCTTAAGCTGAACCAGGGTAGGTTGAGGTTGGACATTAGGAAGAATTTCTTCACAGAAAGAGTGATTGGACATTGGAATGGGCTGCCCAGGGAGCTGGTGGAGTCACTGTCCCCGGAGGTGTTTAAGGAAAGACTAAAAATGGCACTCAGTGCCATGGGCTGGTTGACGAGGCGGTGTTTGGTCAAAGGTTGGACTTGGTGATCTCAGAGGTCTTTTCCAACCTAACTGATCCTGTGATTCTGTGTGTCCTTATCATTGGCATCAATGCATAGATTAACTAAGCTTTAAACCAAGCCATGTCAGTGCCTGTTTACCCTTGATCTCTGCTGACTTTGTCATAAAATAAGTTGGACCTTCACCCACTCAGTCACTGGGCACAGAGGAAAAGGTCAAGATTTCCTATCCTTCCTGTCTACCTGCTCACTCTCTGCTTGTAGCAGTGCCACAAGGCCCAAGGATCTTCCCAATATCCCTTAAAAGCAAGGAGCAGAAATTTCAACTCTTCAAAAAACTTCCTCAAAATTCTGCTGTTGTGCCAGGGCCAGGAAATATCTTCCTCCAGAGCTGCTGTGTGTGTGTGTATGACTGTAAGTACCCCTGCATCCAGTACTACTTATATTCTAAAGCCATGAAGTGGGAAAGATCAAGTATATTGCCAGGCCGTACTTGCCATGAAGTACATATTTTTCTGTTTCCTGCTTGAAATATCTCAAAGTACCAAGATGGGCTGCTTTTGCAAGTGATCACACTTTCTGTTATTATCACCCACAACTAAGTCATCAGATCATCAGCTTTTTTATTTATTTTTAAACTTTTATCTTTTCTGGCATTTATGATGAATAATGGCAAGCAAATCGTCCTCATTATCAGTCTCCTTGTCTCTTTGGCAACACTTAGAAATATATTCCAGGACGTGCTCTCTAAGCAGCAAATGCTTGTTTATTTTTGTGAATGTCACTTGATCAGCTTTTCAGCTGGAAAACCAAGCTCATCTATCATTTGCGAATTGCAAGGTATTGAACTATATCCAGGGCCTAATTTGCAGACCAAACCCCTCTACTAAGTAGCCAGCTGGGCCCAGGGATGTCAGTACCCTTCTATAAACTGGGCTTGAATAGCCCCCCAGGTCGGTCTGAGAGCTCATTAACCGACTGTTGTTTCAGCTCCTTAATTCCCAAATTAGTTTGGCACCTTTGGGAAAGGCACCCCAGTCAGTCACAGCTGAGAAATAGGCAGGCATGCTGGGAATTCACATAGACAGCATATATTGCCCCAAGTGAATATATGGAGCCATCTGTTATTGAGTTAAATAAAAGCATCACAATACCATGTCAATAATGCTGTGTAATATCAACAGTTCATCTGTCTTCTTTTGGTGCAATAAATCCTGTCTTAAACCTATGTAGGTTCTTGAATGCGAGCCCTTATGGTGTTAAGTGACAGCTGCAAAGGTATAAGTATTTTATTCAGCTCAAATTTAATTACTGGATGGAAATATTCTCATGAAGAGAAAACACCTGAATTTGATAAGCCTCTCCTATAGGAATTTTGTAAGGAACAGCCTTTTCTTCTGGCTGTGCCGTGTTTTCTAGGAAGAACATCATCTGCTGTGCAAGCGTGTGCCTCTCAGAGGCAATGTATAATTAATATAGTTGCTTAATGGCGCATTTCCCTTGACCATAGCACGCCATGCTGCCCAAACATCCTCTTACACTCCAGTGCCCTGCTGAAAGGCCAGTGGCATTTGTCAAAGAGGAGAGAGTAAAGATACTTCCAACAAATATTTCATCCAGCATCCCTACAGCAGATCCGTAAGACCATCACGCCACCCCAAATCTCATATTGTGTTTAGGTGTGAATTGGTAATATATGGTCTACTGCCACTGTCCAAAAAGTGTGTCTGCTCAGGAGCTGTACCTGTAAATTATATGAATTCTGAAAATTGCTTTAAACTGCAGACAGCCCACTTGGGCTGCCAAGGGATTCGTAAATAATAGGCACAACCTGCTGTTTCTATGCAAATTGTGTGTCCTGGCATAAAGGTAATTTTTTTGGGAAGAAACCTTTACTGAGTTTGGGGTGGCATCTCTTTCAAAGACAAGAGGACCTAAATTAATTGAAAAATGGTGAAAACCCTTTGTTAGAACTTGAACACAGTTGTTTTTTGTTTATAAAATAATCATGTTTCAATTTTCTCACCTCTCCTGTGCTTTGCTCTGTTGTAATTAAAAGGCTATTGAAAGAGCTTCATAAAGCTTTTTTTCCTGGTAAATTATTTATAGCTTTTAGATTATATGAAGCTATCTGCAAATTAAGCTGAGTTTAGTGGCCATTTTTGTGTCACATACACACACAAGCTGCCAAAAAGGAAAGATGGAGAACAACACAAAGATTAAAAAATCCCAATAAAATGAAAAATTTTATGCTAAAAATTAAGTAATTTTTTTTTTCTTTGTGGGCATTTGAATAAAAATTTGCATTGACCTCAAATAAATTACAAAGCAAATCAGTATAAAATGTTCCAGCTCGGTCAAAATACTCTGGGGAGGAAGAGAGGTAGAAGTACCAGGAGGGAAAAGCATTCCCACTTTCAGCTGACCAGAGGTTGTGACTTGATTTGCTAACTGTAATTTAATTTACTAAATAAAGGGTAGTGTTTCAATAATTCCAAGCTGAAAAGTACTAGAAATACTCCTAGAAAGAAAAGGCTGGATGGTATTAATCTGCTGTTTTGGAGGTAATATTTAAGGTGCAAACCTGGAATAAAACATGCTGTGGCACCTGTGGACACATAAACAGATGGCTAATTGAAAAGTGAGGTTTGGAAAGTACAAATTGAGCTATGATTTTTTTGGGAGTTGGTTTACTACTCTTGGGATGGGGCTAAATCACCCTTAGTTTTGTTTTACATATTCACAGGATGGAACAAAGTGAATTTCAGCTGCTGCTGTGATACACACACAAGGGTGTAGCTAAATCTGTTTTGGGGTCGGTGTTCTGTTTTTATAGCTCTTTAAAATGGACCACATTATCTTGCTAGGACTTCATTCTTCATGTATGGTTGGGTTAATTGGCTTAAAGTCAAAAGGCAATTCCATGCTCACCTCTGCAGCAGTGCAGAATGGCCAAAGTACTTCTGGGATTTCAATATATGTTCTTAAGGCGTTTAAGTGCTTCAGCTTTCTCATTTTTACATTAGACGTAGGGGGAAACAAGATTGTGCATCAACCAGAAATAGTAGTTTTCTTATATTTCTCAGTTCATTGAAATAAATATGTAATAAAAAATCCATCACAATCAGCACTTTCCATTTATGCTTTCAAGCTAAGGGACTAGCTAAGATGCAAACAGACTTTTGCCTATTCCATAAACTGAAATAATGGACTTGGTATAATTTTACTTGTCAGTAGTGTAACAGACAACAAAAGTGTTTACTGTATTTTATTACCCTAAATCTGTTGTCACTACTTTTCAAGCCACATACTACTCAAACCCTTGTCATAGCCTGCAAAGGGCTTATTTTCTTCTGTTAGATTCTAAGCTTTCCTGTAGTATTGTGAAACCAGTTTAACATCTGACCTTTTAGCCATCAGACTGGAGAGCTGCCCTGCTGAGTTTGTGGAGAGGGCTTGATTGCTCTGCTGGATAGTGCAGTATTTTGGATATGCAGATGTTAGTGACTGAAGTGTATTATCCATCTTGAACACCACTTGAATTTATGCTGAAGCTTTCAAGTTCTATTCTTTGAATAGGTCCCACAGTAATTGAATTCTCACATTGTGCACAAAAAGAAGTCATACCTTATGTGCAGGGCTGAGAACTCCAGTGATTTTAAAAAATTGGCATGAGAAGGCTTTCAAATAAAAGGACGTCCAACACCTGCAGCAATATTCTAGCTCCAGGTTCTGCTGGTTTCATATAGAAATTGATTTCTATTACTGACCGAGGAATGACAGGAAAGATGTCAATGTGCTGAGCATTGTTATTGCACCTCCTGGAGATTTGCTGAAATTTTCAGTCCTTCATTCCTCTTACCTGCCAGAGCTGTCTTCCAGGGCTCAGCTCTTTTTGTGGAGTTGGTTAAGTTCCTGTGAGCAAGCTGCTAAATGAAAGGAGGCTCTCAAAGGGAAGACGTGGGACCAAAGAGTCAGACAAGGTTACTTAGTATGAGAAAAAAGTGATGAAATATTTCTTCAGATGTTAGTTCAGACCGTACCCAAGAAAGACCTTCAGCCTTAAAATACTGAGCCTGGAGATTCCAGTGGACTTTTGCCATATGTTTTGCAATCACTTCTGTAGGGAAGGCAGGAATACCCAATTTACTATGAGTCTGTCGGGGGGAAATTGCCACTGTGTCCTGGCAAAACACAGACAGCGATTGATTTTTCCCACAAGAGGAAAGAGAGGCCTCAGGGACAAACGCAGATTGAAGAATATGAGTTTACAAAAGTGGAGACGAAGTAACAAGCATTCTTTTAAAGCAACCAAGGTCCTTGCAGAGTAGTAACAATAAAAACTGAGTTCTGGCTATCACCTTAAAGAAAACAGTGACTTGAACGAGGTCTTGCTTTGTTGAATCCCATTCAGCTGAGGAGGACTGTTGGGAGGATTTGGGTATTTCTATTCTAGTTGAACCGCCACGGGAGTTTTCTGTCCCCTTTCACAGTGCAGTAATTGGCTCAAATGCTGCTGCCAGTGAAGCAGCTGCTGTTGGCTTAATGGGAATCTATATTGAGCTCACAAGAGCACACAGGTCAAGGTTAAGCAGTCACCACTGTGGCAGAACCGGGGACTGATTAAAAATATTAAGAAGGTAGAAAGAAAAAAAAACCTTGCTTGACCATGAACCCCATTTTCTATGGACTATGTTTAATAGAAAAACGTAAATAAAATCCTTGATGGTCTTGCTGTCAGATGCAGAGAGCCACAACCCCATGTGAAAGGCAGGTAAGACCTAGAGTTGCTTGGGTCTTCTGTCTTTGTGTCTGACAAAAAGGGGTTTTAGACAATGAATATAATGTTTTGAAGAGGTGGTCTAGATTATTTGATTCTAATAATGGTTAAAAATTCTTCAGTAATAAACCACTTCTCCATCTAACAGATTGAAAAGGATGGGGTCCATCCTGAGTACTCAAAGGAAGTAATGACATCTTCTTTATAACTAATTGCATTGTTCTCAAAAGGGTATAATTTTCTAGCTGCTACTGATGCTCAGTTACCATCCCCTGGATGTGCCCCTCCATCCATAGCTAGGAGACCATTTTATTCCCATGCATTTCTGCTACTGAGCTTTCAATCTTTGTTGGGGTTTTTTAACTTCAAGAAATATTACTCAAAAAGTTTTGCAGTCATGCAAAATTTACCCTACAAAAGCAATCCTGTCATCAGGGAGCACTCCTGCTTCTTAAGGTCTGACTGGCAGAAACATGTTTTCTGATTGAGTTCTGCCAGAGGTATTTGTGTATGACAAATAGGACCTCAAAAGAGAAGAGTTTCAGGCAAGACAGTGTGATAAATTCTTCTGCAGAAACATAAATGATTTATTATATTAGTATGAATTATTTATAATATTTCATCAGATGGACTTGAAAAGCTTCAGCACATTATTGTAAACACTGCACCATTTTGAGTGACTCTGGGTAGGATTAAAGGAAAAAGCAAGATAGGAATCCGAGCTGAGTGTAGGGACTCAAAGTCTCTGAGGGTCACAGAGGGAAAGAGCTTTCTTCGGTGTTATGAGATAAGCAAAAAATCCCATCAGAAATTTTTTTGCAAGCATAAAGTGTTGTAAAAGTACAAATGCTAGAAAAGAAATGTTTTCATCAGAAGAAAAGTTACCAGTTACAATATCAGATATAGGAAATATTTCACAGTAAAGTTGGTAACGGTAAACTAAGGACAGGCTGGCAACCCTTTCCTTGAGTTGTCTGAATCCCTGCAGTGACTGGAATTCAGGAAGTTCTCCCTTTTCCTGTTCTAAACCTCAGTGAGGATCTCCCACTTTGAAACCATGGTAGTTCACATCACACACTGCATAAAACTCCAGCTGTTGCTTAAACTTTCTGCCTTTGAGGCAAAGGCCAAAACTCTCTGAAGGGGGTTACCCCGGCTTGGGAAAGCAGAGCTTCTCACTCTTGGAGTTTGCAACAAGCCTTGCTTCACTACTCTTCACTAGACTGTCTTCAGTGTACATCTTTGTCTAAAATGTGGTAAAAAATTAGTCATTTTTACTGTATGGGTTAGGCATCAGTTTGGGGAGAACCTTCCCCAGGGACTTTCATTTTCTTGAGTGTCCTTGGTGTCATCAGGCAACACACAGCATCTTCCTGATGTGTATTGGGAGTACACAACATAGATAATGTTTCCCAAACTTCTTAACTGAGAAAAGTTGCTTATTTTGTGAGTTCCTTTCCAATCGTGCTTCATGTTGATAACATCTTTTCCCCCTGCTTGCCTAACCCTCTGTGCCATTTTCTTCTAACCTTTCTTGAGCCTAATGCTTTGATATAATGCATATTTTCCTTTATTTCATGCCTTGAATAAACAGTTAGTGCTTCCAAAGATGCATGGGGCAGCCTATTGTGAAGATAAACATTTCAAGGTCTTTGGGGACTTGAAAGCATCACAGATAACAGTTTGGTTTTCTTAGAGGAGGTTTCCCCAAGTCTAAACTAGTTTTTCTTCTCAGCTGAAAGCTGAGACTCTCGAGGACAGCTTAGAAATTTTCCCCTTGCCTATTCAAGCTATTTCTTTGTCATATTTTTGTTACAACAAAAACCTGTTGCTTTTTAAAAGGATTAGAATAATTAGAGGTGTATCTTGGCTGGAACACAGATTCAATATTGTGCTTGGTTCTTTGATGAATTCCTGATGGTCAGGTGTAGCATAAAATGATGGTTTTTCAATTAAAACTTTTGTTGTTATTTACTCTTTCTGTGTCTGTATTGTCAGGTGAGATGCTGAGCCTGGATTCCCAGTGGTAGAAGAATAATATGGTGCATAAAATTTCTCACAGAGTTTTCGATCATGAACTTCAAAATATATTTTTATGTTTTGAAATATTTTTTTCTATACTTTTTAGGTTTTGGAGCAGGGCACGACTCTGTTCCTTTTAACATTTCCAGAATAGGGAAAGGCACTACAGGAAGTGATATTTGTCGAGGAAGCGTGACGGTGTGAGTCACTGGCTCATGTACCCTGGGGAATGTTTGTGTGCTGACAAAGATGCATTGGCTTAGAGGCTTTGTGGGAAAAGCTCTAAAGCCTTGGGTGAAACGGATGTTTTTCTTCTATAGATTCTAAAAAAATTAAAAGAAAAATGTAAGAAAAGTCACAGATATTGACAAAAAAAGAGCATATAATTGTACAAGTCAGTTGGCAGAAAATTTGGAAGAAAAGAACTTATGTCTTTGTTTAATTATTTGCTTTTGGGCAAATGGGGTGTGTATCAGACTTTGTGGTTTGACCTCTCAGGGAGCAAAAGCTTAGCAGTTAAAGAATTAACTGTGCTTCTCTGGGTGGTATGTAAGGCTAGGCTATGCTGTTAACTGATCAAGATCAAAACAAAAGCAAGATTTCTGTCTGAAATATTACACCTTCAAAGAGGTAATTTGACATTCACATTGATTATCAATTTTTCTGGTTTTAATGTTCAGGTACTATTCATCAGTGACACACATTTTCAGTGTTATTTTGTCCATTCTGTGGCATTTATATAATGCATAATCTCACAGGAAAGAAAGTTGTTCCATCACTTAGGAAGCTTTTTTAAAAGCGTAAATACGAAAAGTATTCTTAAAAATATCCCCCCAAAATATCTTGACAGCACAAAGAACATGGACATTATAGCTCAGTTGTAAATCTAAATATTTTAAATAATTTGGGTAGACTTAAAAATAATATTTTTGTTATAGACTGATATTTGCATATATTCAAACAAAATAAATATTTTTTTCCTCTTCAAGTCCAGTTTTATGTATTTTAAAACTGTAGATAGTCCCAAAACTGGGACTGTTTTGGAATAATATGTTGAAATATTCCTTTTATATATGATTATAAAACATTGTGTCCTAAAGATAAAAACCCATTTAAACTTTTCTAAAATCCCCTTCTCTTTTTTTCAAACTATTTCATGAATTGCAAGCAAATACGTGACCAGTTCAATAGCTCCCAAGTCATACTTTCATTTTCTCCAAACCTGTGGGTTTTGATGAACTTTCTGTCTGTGAAATAGTTTTGATCAGCTCTACTTCCTACTGAAGATGGTAATGATTTTATCATGGATCAAAATGAGACTTCAGTCAGGTTCCAGTGCTGTAAGCATTGCAAAACAGTTTTCTAAGTTGTCTAGTGAGTTTCTTTCCCACTAAACTAAGTTATTTTAGATGTACAGGCCAAAAGAAATGAGGGAGTTTTCAAACATCAAATCTGAACCGCTTGCTTAGGTATTCTGTGATTTTTTATGTATTTTAAGTAACCACTTTAAAAAAAGTCAGGGAAGAGAATAATGCATATTACTCTCTCAATTTTCTGCAGTGTTAGGCTTTTTGTTGGTACATCACAGCAATGTATTTCAGTGCCAAACCAGAGCTCAGCTATTAAATATGCTTTTAGTTTTTATTTTTGAATAGTATTATTAGCGTGCTTTACTACCCTTTATGGCTATAATGGCTTCTCAGACGAATTTTAGTGCAAATGAAAATCAAGATCAAATCTACCAATGTTCTTTTCAGTACTCCTATAAATGCATTTGGGGGCTGTACTATGTTGATTTTTCAAAACAACCCTTTTTTTCCACAAGCAGTTTCTTCTCCTGGGTTTGATGATCATAATGATAATGAATGTAATATGCTATTAATATAAGTTTATACACTGGGCATGATTCTACACTCCTACAGTTTTATACTTTTACAAAATGAAGTTTTTTTATTATTATTTTACAATTTCATGAATTATTTAACTGTAGCTTGTATTTTCTGCTTGTTTTGGGCAACAGGAATAATACATAAAAACTCAGATAACTAAAATAGTAAATGCCTTTGTACACCTTTGAATATTGCTTTTCTGAAAAGCTTTTCTTCCTTTAAACATTCTGAGACACTACACCCCCGGGGAACAGAGGTTACAAGAAAGTTGATGTGCATGAGGACTATTACATAATTTAATATAGAACCATTTTCAGCTGGTACATGTGCGTGGTCAAATTAGCCAAATTTTTCTTTTGGTATGTGTTGAGCAGAGAGCTTGGGCTGAACTCAGATCCTGAGTAGGAATGAGATCTTGAAATGGGGTAAATACCTTGCAGGTGGCAATTTCTACTACTGATCCCATGGGAAATATCTTGAATAAAAAATAGTTTAAAAGTTGGGATTCTAGTCTGTGTGGGTGTTCTTAGATTAATTTCTAGGCAAATATTAATAATATCCTAAAAGTAGAAAATTCCCATCTTTCATACCAGAGGAACACAGGGACCTGATGATGCCAATGAAGTTGCCTGTTCAGCTCACAGTGAGCATCCACCAGTATTTTCTGTAGGCCCTTTTCTGTCCTTTTCACAAGTAGTTTGTTGTGGTCTTCCTTTCCCATTCCTTTGGAAACCCTGTAGGTTTCCAGTAGAGTATTTTTATGAGGTGAAGGGATTCCAACGTGGAGCCTTCCTGTCAACTGCACCTTCCTGCAGGAAGCTGCGAGAGCTTGGTCTGACTCTTCCAAGTGTAAGACATAAGAAAATATCTACTGAAATACACAGAATTTCTTGATGTAGCTTAGCTTCATAGTACACATGCTTTGTGTGGAGGCTCTTTGTGCCCACCATTATCGGAGTAAATGACCTGGCCTGCTCTAGGATTCCTGTGATCCATGGATGTTAGAGGGTGAAGCTGCATTGCAAGACTGGAAGTTATATCTTATTGTTATGTAACTGCTGCATGGTTTGATGGCATTTTTAATAACATTAGGGCGTAGCTGTGTTAGCTGAGATTGCCTAAATACCAAGAAAAATATTATTGAAATAGCACTGCAGATAAGGCAAAGAGAGAAAGTGCTATTTCTAGGAACATGGTAACACATAAGTCGAGTTATTACAATATCCAGATGAATAGTAGAAGTGGATGAACCGAGTCATAAATTTCTTGAAGATCTGTGCTCTTTCCTCAACAGTATTCATCTCCTGGGAGACATCAGCAGACGACAGGCGGGGCCGTGATTGTCTAGTTCCTCCAGAGGCAATAGACCAAGCAGACAAGAGAAGGCTCAGTCTGTTCCAGACTACATTCATCTGCTGTTTCAGAGCTCGCTGCCTTCCTATCCATCCTTCCAAAGAAGTGCAGATACAGGAAACATCAAGCAGCACAGAGCAGGCTGCAAATCTTCCCATGCTCTTTATATACCATGTGCTGGAGAGGTAAAGATTTCTTGCTGCCTTTCCCCCAAATGTAAACCAGAGAAGGCCAACTTCTGTTTCATCTTTATGGGGACGTAAAACATTTTAGAGGCTCACGCCGCACAGAAGGATAAAAAGCAATTTTGTCAGTGTAAATCAAGAAGTGAAGCAGAAAGGTTGCATTTGAGCAAAGGTGTGGAAGTTTCCAGGCAAAGCCTGGCGGTCTAGTGGTGGGTCTCCATACCCAGAAGAAGACATTTTAATTTTTAATTATTTTTTTTCAAAAGGAAATGGGAAGGTGCTGGACCTGGTGACTGGGTGGATGCATAATTAAAGGATAATATAGTTCATACCGGAAGAATAAAATTGAACAGTAGGTTTTTTAATTACTATCAGATCAAGGTGTTACTTGATATCCCACAGAGATGCATCTGAAATGTTGATAACTGAGCTTGCCACGCAGAACAGCTGCAACCTACATCTTTGATAAGTGAACCCAAACCAACCTCAGAAGTAGTTATTTCTGCTAAGAGGGAAAAGGTCACTTCTGCTGCCAGCAATTTGACTCAAATACCTATTTTAACCTTGTGTCCAGGTTCCTGCACTGCAGCTCCTCAGATTATCAGAATGAAACAATTCAAAGGAATTGCAGAAAAAATGAATAATTTCGTGGGTTGGCTTTTCTGCCCTGAAAATAGGGTTAAGTATTGCTTAGAACCTGGGCTTGGTGACTCCTGTCTCTGAGTGCTGCCCCTCTGTCTGGTGGTGCCAGTGACAGAAGAGAGGGTTGGGCATTGTCTGTCTTGGCATCCCCTTCCTGCAGAGCTCCATGCCCACTACAAAGGCAAACCTGCTCATGGTATATGCCTCCCTCAGCAGCAATTTTGGCCTCTGGCCCTCCAGCCCCTGGCTTTAGCTGGTATTTTGTCTTGGACTTACTGTGTTGTCCCTATACATCACACATTAACACACAGCTGTGGAGCTGCAAGCCTTCCTTGGAGCACAGGAAAATTAATGGGAGTTTGCTTCAGAGGTTTCTTGCTGCTCTGGCCATGCACTTGGCAGACAAAAGGCCATTTTCTCCAGCCTCATTAGATGCACATCTTGCTTTCAGATGCTGCTGGGGAGTCTGTGGCTTGCCTGCTCTATTTCCGCCTTCTTTACTTTCCCTGGTGCAAATCCCCCAGTTTTTGGGTCTATTTTGGATCTTTTTGTGGCCACTAACTGACACCTATGCCATTCCTTTCACAAACCAGGAGATTTTCTTGTCCTGGATATCGCAAACTTTCAGAGATCCATCCCATTTTTTTTTCTTAATTTGTTTTCCTTTTAGATCCGAGGGAAAGGGATAATTCCTTCTCTGATTATGTCTTAGAAAAGGATATAATCTGGGCATGGTACCACGATGTCTCAGCAAATTGTTCCTGTTGTGCTTTCTAATCTAAACAGCATGTGCTATATATGTGAATGCAAGTTAGAGTGTAATCCTTTCTGACTATAGTTCTGGTGGTAGCTGGTAACTGGCATAATTTTCAAAAAATCTCATTAGCTTGCTGTAGATAGGAGGCTTAATAGATCACAGATGACAAATATAATTTTAGAGTGTGCTGTGTGAAATCCCTAGCAGAGAATTGTGTGTGTGAGAGAGAGATATCCTTGTTACTGCAGTGCACAGTGCTGCTTTGCTTCAGCGTGTCCGGGACATTTTAGGACAAAACCACGTTTTAGCAGATCTGTGGAGTAACCTGTTCAGAGAGTATGAGAAATGGACCTTGAAAGTGCAAAGACTGGATCCAGCCTTTACTCTCACTTGCTCGAGTCCTTCCCTGAAGGTAATCATTCCCAAACTGATGTGTTCATTTTCTTTCTCAAATCTAATAGACTTCCTTCCCCACTCCCATAGTTGTTTTTCTTATGGCAGTTTCTCCCAGAAAATAGCCACTTCCTTCCACCTCCATCCGAGAGGCTGCTTCCCTTGTGCTGGAATTGTCTTCAGGCAGTTTCCCCATCTGCTTGTTCCTCCCTGTAAAGGTTTGCTGGAGGTAATGGAGGTGCTGGAGGGCAGATGCAATATAACCTTTCTTGTTCTATTCTCTTACAATTTGAAACAGAAGACTTTGGGATTTCTATCTTGTATTTAAAAAAAGCAAAAAACAAAAAAACAACTAGGCTAGTACTCCTCAAAGGGAAATAAGTTTTCAACAGTGCCATGCTAAATCTGATTTTCTGTTAAGTAGGATATATCCAGGGCATATTTAATGTTAATAATGTTTAACATTGAATCTTCATAGTTTCTAGATTTGTGTGGTAAGGTAGCATGTATGGTATAACAGCCTTATCAATAATTGCAGTAAATCAATTTTAAGTAGTGAGAGACACACTTGCAGATTGAGTTTGTTTTTAGATTGTTTGCTTAAGCAGGTGAGTACTGTCCACATTTTCAGTCCCGGGAAGAATGATATATTGCAAGTTTTAAAGGCCTTGTCAACCCGAGGTTAGGTAAGAGTCTGTTTATCATGTTTTATCAGGAACAGGAAGAGTACCCAGGGGATGGGGAAAGTGAGCATGTTATATGGTTTCAGCATAAAACGTGAGGGGAGCACCAGTCAGTCATGATTTAGGAGTAAATGAGCAGGTATGGAATAAATGGTCCAGCTGTTGCAACTAGCAGAATTTCTAAATCCCTGATCAAGCATATCTAACTTCGGTGTTCCTGGCTAATACCCAGCAATAAACTGTTCCTTAATGCGTGAAGGTGGCTTTTGAAAGCACTGTGGCAGAAAGGTTAGATCCCAACTTCTCTTCCTCCTGCGGAGAAATTCTCCTGCTCCAGAGCCCAGCTCTGGGCCCCTTCTCTCCAGCATGTGAAGCCTGGCACTGGGCAGAATCACAGGCTCTTGTCTTGTTGCAAGACGTAGTCCTGGTTGCCATGAGGGCTTTAATGTCCTCTTGCCTTAATGTGTCCTCAAGAATGAAAAAAGTGCAGGGTACAGGTGGTGTTGTTTTAGGAGGCCAATGGATGCAAATGGAAACAGGCTTTTTGCATTATTAACTTGGGAAATTACTCCTTTTTTGGTGGGCAGAGGGTCTTAAGTGAATGAGGAAGAATGTTACAATCAGGAAGAAACACAGGCTCTTCTTTCATCTTGATCCCCTTTGGAAAGTGGAAAAGCTACTGAGGGGTTTTGCTGCTGCTCTGGATCCTCTCCACATTTTTCAGAATGATTTGGAGCAAGAAAGTATGGGTTGAATGTAAATGTGCTGTGACTGTAATTGTGAGACAGAAATTTCCTTGGATGCCAGCAGGTTTTGTCTCCTCTTCCATCTGCTTCAAGACAAATGAAATAACCAAACACTGTTTAAAACCCCTAATAAGATCTCAAACCTGCGCTGAATGTGCGGGAGCTGCTGGGCCACTGGAGAAACAATAATAAATACACCCTCTGTGCCTCCCTCATGACGAGGTGACTTCAGCAAGGCTCATAAATGCATTCAGCTTTAGGCACGTGGATGTTTCACTGAGGTGTAAACCCTGTGTGTGCCCATGTGTGCCAGCCAGGGACTCACTGCTTCAGGGCTTGGAGGATTGAGGTGTTCACCATAAAGGCTTTGAGAAGAATTGCAGGATGAGCCATGAAGGAATCATGTCAACTCTTCTGAGGCCTGAAATATCTTTCCCTAGGAGGGGTAGGATCATCTGGCATTCCCAGGCAGGACCAAGCCTCCCCCTCTCCATGCACAAGGGAGAGAAATACAATCTGCAATGCTCCTATATGTGAGGAAGGGGCTGCCAAGCAACACGTGAACTCCAAGACTGGGCTGAATGTTTGTATTTTTCCAAGCTTGTATAAAAAACATTCACTGAAATTCATAGTGAGACACTCAGAGACTTTAGTGAGTCTTGGAATGAGTCTCCTTTCCTTCTTCTTTTCTTTTTTTTTTTTTTTTTTTTTTAAATTCTGTAATATTTATTCCAAAGATGCTTAACCAAAACACCAAAGTTTAATAGCAACATTTTGTTTCATGTGGGCAATGCCACCTGGAGCACAGTAAATATGATTACTTCTTGCAGCAAGAAATGAAAAAGGAAGCAACTTGCTGACTTTCCTATGTATTTGTGCTTTTGAAAAATAAATACTTCTGCTTCACAAACATGCTGAATGAAATGCATGTCTCATTTATCACTTAAATAGTAATAACAGTGTCCACTGCATGCTGCAGGCTGGGTTCTGACAGAGGTGGATTGACAGAGGTGGTTCGCTCAGTGGAAGCAATAAACAGATCAATAACTAAATGTAGCCTGGGGGGCTGGAGGTGTGACAAGCCAACCATGATTTCAGAGTCTTGCTGGGACCCTTATTAAACTCATTTGTACATCCGAAAACAACTGTTGCCTCGTTGGGTTAAAGGTAGCTGCAATTATTGGTCTGAGGCAGGTTTGAATCTTCTCTGTGCCCCAGAGGAACATGGCTGCTCTTTTGGAAGCCCAAGCAGTAGTGAAATCTAAAATGTAATTAAGAAAAAAGGCAGTGTTTTGTTTGGCTTTTGTTTCATTCCCTGTAACTGTTATTTGTCAGTGATGATCTGCACTTACAAGAGAGGAAAGAAAATCAGATCACATTATATGCTGAGTTGAAAGGGATGAGAGTTTACCTGTTCTCCCCCCCTCCTCTTCTCCTGTTACACCCCACTAAGGGATGGCAATGGACCTCCTGGGGGAAGGAAATAACTTGTTCCTTCTCATTGCTTTGCTGGAAGAAGTGATAATGAAAGCCTGCCTTGCCTTCTTGCCAGCTGAATGCGGGAGCTGGCTGTCAGGAAAAAAAGTTCACTCTTTTAGGGAAGCAGTGAGTCAGGTTCCCACTTTTTCCCTGTTTAGGGCTGCCCCAGGAGGTGACCACACTCAGGCTGTGGCTGCTGTGCTTTGGAAAGAGGTGTCCCTAAAGTCACAGGCAGCTCTTATGGATGTTGTCCTTGTCTTCCAGGCTAGAGAAGGAGGAGTGTCACCCATCTGGAGGTCAGACAAGGCGACAGACTTCTAGGCTTGAGCACCAGGTGCACGTTCTCCTTTTCCATCAGACTATGGGGGCAGGGAAAAGGCCACTGGCAGGGAAAGAGCCGTGTTTCAGGGGAGCTGCCGAGGTGCTGCCACAGGCTCTGTGTGGGCAGAGCGCGTCCGTCTCTCGCGCTTTTTGGATGGAAGTGCCTCATCCTTCTGGAAAGGCTGCTGTAGTGTCTGGCACTCAGCATGCTGGAATGAAACACAGGCTGATCCCAAATGTCTCCCTCCAGCAGGCGGATCAGAAAGGGTGCTGACCTCACTTTCACAGGCTTCTTTTTGGCAATGACTTATTTTGAAAAGTAACAAGTGACTCTCCAAGGAAATAATTTGCCAATACTCGATATTAGCTCCTTGCTCTATCTTTAGTTGAGAATCATTTCAGTAAGGATCATTATGGGTAGGGTAGAGACTCATGGGGAGTAAGGCCTTTTGTATCAATTACATCTTCCAATTTAAGAGCTCATTTTGCCTGCTTCTACCCGAGAAAACATAGAATTGAAATTCTCTACACAGGATGGTTTCAGCTGCTTTTTATTTTTGGAAATATGGGGTGTCAGACACCGATCAGCCAATAGGAAAGCCACGTATGTGTCTCTAAAAGCAGGTGACAGGAACATCTCTGGTCTATGTGCATTAGCAGGAAGGAGCCTCTGCACTGTGGGCAGCTGTTCCATCTCATGGGATGCCTCCTGCACCCAAGCCACAAGGATTCCATGAGTTCTTGGATAAGAGCATGGCTGTTCTCTGTTAGCTGGAGCCACAATTATTGCCTTGCTCTCTGTAACATCTGTGACTCAAGATGATCTAGACCGTGCATAGAAACCCACGGTGCCAGCTAAGTGACTAAAGGGAGGTGAGAAGAATCCGACTGCAGATTTTGCAAAGATCATTTTATTTTTGAATCTACTTCAGAGTGCACGCAGACACTCTGTCACAAAAGGTTACATTTGCAAAAGCACTTAATTCCATAGGGCTTAGATATTGATTTAAATTGGAGTCACACAGGCATGAACTTTGAAAATATAAAGGAAAAATTAGACTAGGAGTCAAACCTCAAAGAAAAATAAATCAAATACAGTGCAACTTGAAGATGACCCGGAAAAGAGAAGAGCTGGTTTTGGTTTAAATGAACAAATATTTTTTAAAAGAAAAACAATTGAAAGCCATACAATTTTCCACACTTAAAGTTTATGTTCAGTGGTACATCTCTGTGTAAATATATAAATAACTTATCCAGAGCCAAGATGGAAAATAAAAGGGTGGAAATGGCAAGGAGAAACAGAAGTTTCACTCTAGTGTTGGAGTCATCAAATCCATCCTGGATAAACTGGAGAAATAGCACAAAATATCTGACCCCTAGGTTTTAGTGATTATCTAAACAGGTTTAATTAGCATGTACAAGGGGCTCTGTTGGTTGTTTTGGAACATGCATGCAGCTACAGATAAACAAGAATATATGCAGATCTGTGTCTTCATTTCTGCATACATAGAAAGAGGATAATGATATACTGTACTCAAAATATTGTTATATCTTCCTGGTAATCAGATCCTTAATTAATTTAGAAGTATACTTTAGCTTAGTGTGTAGAAATTCATAAAAGTTCAAAGGAAAAATGAAATTAACAAAGCTTTGTGTTCTAGGTGATAAATTCATTTTCACTCATCATTTTATAGTGGTAGAATTTAGAGGTGGAACATCTTAACCAAACAAAGGAATGAAAAAATATTAAACTTTCATCTGTGAAATGAAGGAAGGTGGGTGACACAAATCAGTGTGTTCTATACAAAACTGAGAAGGAGCACTTTTTATACAGAAGTCTTTAGATGTCTGCAGTTATTAATGCAATCAATGCTGCGGCTTTATTACACATAATTCTGTGTATCTGTATTTCTATTGATTTCTGGTAAGTGAAAGGTTTTGACTTCACTAAAAATGTAAAAAATTCAGAGAGTTGTTTTCCATTATCTTAACTCTTCTTTTGCTGGATTTCAGAAGTGATTTTTTTTTTCCTACAGGATTGCCAAGTATTTTTCATGAAAGAATTTCCGCAATGGAGTTCGCATTGTTTTCTGTTTCCTAAATTTTACATTTTGCCTTATAGTGCTATTTTAGATGCTGCTTTTTTTTTTTTCAGCATACTGAAGGACAATTACAAATAAGAAGTAATCTTATTTAAGTAGATTTATAAAGAAAAAAAAATTATTTCTCTACAGAAACAATCTAAACAATCCATAGAGTCCTAAATCATGTTTTCTAGGTTGTTTCAGCTAGTATTTTTACTGTGATTATTTAAAATGGTCACAAACCAGTGCAAACATTACATTACAGAAAAATATTTTAGTGGGAAAGGAAAAATTAATTGCTGCATACATTGTACATCTGTGTATTGAATCATAATTTGCTCTAGTAATTAGTTTTCAAAATAAAGCCAGTAAGATGGATAAACTAACAAAGTAAGATAATTTGTTCTACCAACCCTCATGGGATTTTAATTTGAGATATATTATTGGAAGGAATATTTGGTGAGATGGTATTTCTGAAGGATAATTTAGCAGGACACATATGAGAGAGAGAAAAAAAAGAAATTTTGTCCTTTAAAATTGGCAAACTGCATGTGGAAGGTTGTCTTGTTTTCTTTCACTTAGTATAAACAATTTAGAGATTTTCTTTCTGTCTTAGTGGGGTGAGAGAAGCATCTGTCACTAAATTGACATGGCAGAGATTATAAATCTCTTTCTTGTTTAACCTTTGCCAAACTTCAGAGTCATGGAGGTGAAACATTCTGTGCCTAAGGTCTCATGGAGGCTGTTCCCAACATTAGTTGCTTATGAGTCAAAAGGATGCCATCAGATTCATTAGCTTGTGCCTTCAGATCATCACACTAAAGACACAGTCCTTGCTTTTGTGTCTTCTTAATACGCAAATTTTGGCATGAGAAGTCGTCAGCTCTAGACTGAAGTGTGCTAAACTCTTAACATTTACAAAGATATTTTTCTCTTTTTCAGGAAAGGGTTAGTTGAGAACTACTTCATGTAAATCAGCGGGATTCCAGTGGTTCGATAATTAAAACAAAGCGAAGCTACTTCCCTACCTTAATTATTTATACTTTATTATTCATTATAGCTATGAATATTGTGGAATTAACGACGCTTTTCTAATTTATATCAGCATGGGCATGATATACTACCCAATATATGTAACCTAATTGGTAAGGAGTGAATGTTGCTCCCTTTAAGCACAGGTAGACTTCTTCCTGTGAAATTCATTAAAATACATGGGATGGCTCCTGGTTTTATATAGGACCTCATTTAGCAGGCATCATTAACAGGAAGCCCCATGTGTGTGGTTTAACTCAAAAAGGGGAACTTGTTCTCTGCCCAAAATAATTCCAACCTTCTGCTTGCTTGAGGGAGAGCGAGCGTGTGTGTGTGTGCATGTGTGTGCAGGTGAGGAGACGTGAGAGAAGAGGTGAAAGAGAGAGGGCTGCAATTAATTTGAACACAGCTGTTATGGGAAATGCAAAAACTCATTTCTTTCCTCAACAACAAAAAGGTAGATGCAAATTATCCAAAAAAACCCAGTAATAATTATGAAGGCTGCTAAAACAAACGCACGCCTCTGACCTTCTTTGTGCCTCTGCATTACAATAAATATTTTATGGCTGTGATTTCCACAGGCCTTCAGTGGGACTCTGTAGGGACTGAATTGAATTATGGATACAATGGTGAAGAGTCTGGACTCCTTTTCACATGTCCGTGACTTGTGTATGAGATATTTCACTTTGCTCCCCCTGTACAGAATCAGGCTCTATATATTATGTTCATTAGCCATTGTAAACCCCTGCTCTATACCTCATGGACTGAGAGGAAATAAAACAGCAGTTTGGGAAAGAGGTTGGGTCAGAACAGAAAAAATCTGTTAGGTAGCATGAATCCACTCACTTCTGTAGGATAATTATGAACATTTGCCTTGTAGGACAATTTCTTTGCAGAGACGTTTAAACATTTAATTAATTAAACTGTAAATTAATACACTTATCTCCTACTATTAATTAGTACAATTAAGAGTATGGAGGGAACAGAAGAAAAAAAGGGAAATAATGGAATTAAGAACAATTTTGTGAGGAAGGATGGTTTAATGGAGACAGGAATCTTGTTCCACTTCTGCTCTGCTGCTGAGACTCCAGATAACTGCTGAATTACCCCACTTTAAGGTGGGTGTGGTAATCTTTACGTTCCAGGTATTTGGATTGTAAATGTTTTAGGGCACATTTGTCTTGGACAAATGTCTGTAAAACCCAAGAACATTGCAACCTCTTGAGATCCCAACAAGAAACCCATGATGGTTTTTTCATTTGCCTCTACTCTAAGTGTTTAGTAGACCTTGCAGAGACATTGTTTCAAAATTTCTACGGCCAGTATAAGAGGGAGGAATCAGGTGAATTTACAAAGTTTCTTGTTTAAAAGAAAAAAGGGAAACATTTCACCAGTTGCCTTTTACTCCTCTGTTGTGGTGTCGGTACAGAACAGGGCAGTCAAAGAGGCTGGATGTGCCCTTGCTTTCTGTCAGCTCTCTGGGGCAGGTTGGAGTTGATTATTTCCATTTTCACTTCCTTTTGCCAATTTAACGGCTATTTGCCATAGCCAGCTCCACTCCTTTGGCGTTATCTCACCTTCTAGATGTTTTTTGCCACCTATTATGCTGCTTGTCTGTTTTTGACTTACGACTGATGTGATGTTAGAAATGAAAAAGAAGTGTCAAGCTGCCAGAAGGAGAGACATCCAGAAACCAGAGTAGTTTTTCTACATCTTCTGGGAAATATCTCTTCTCTTACTTTTCTTTCAAGATGTACTTGAGTAAAACTTAGCTTGTTCATGTCAGAGTTTTCTGGGGCTTGGGGCTTTTGGTTTCTTTTTCTTTTTTTTTTTTTTTTTTTTTTTTTTTTTTTTTTTTTTTTCTTTTTTTTTTTTTTTTTTTTTTTTTTTTTTTTTTTCTTTTTTTTTTTTTTTT
>VWZT01003259.1:51584-69014 GCA_013397055.1 Pachycephala philippinensis | reverse complement strand
AGATTTAACTTTTCTGTTCCATACTTTAATTAAGGCAAGCCAGCCATGTAGAAGTGAGCCAAATGGCTTTCTGCTAGGATTGAAAGGCAGAAGGAGGGCAATTTGCAGGATTCTAAAGTTGTTCTGATATCCATAATGTTTCCAAGGTGACTTGAAGGTTTTCTGGAATTTCCTTTAAAAGCTGTGGAGGGAGAAATAAAGAGCACCAGCAAATACTTTCCCATATTAATTTTTTTTAAATGCTGGGGACCCTAAAATGAGTTTTACAGGAATTGTGAGATTGAATGAGGAACTCTAGGGCTTGTTTAAATGCTGGATTGAAAGCTTTTTAGTTTACATTGTTAGAGAAATTAAATGAAAGTAACATCATTCGGCAACACCCTTTGTCACGTTAAAACTCTTGGGTGGCCCCTGAATGGTATTTTCTTATCGCTTTTGAAACCTGCTGAGTATTTACTTCCTGTAGGTCACGGTCTGGCAAATATCTTACAAAGGTATTTGACTAAACAGTTTAAAACCCATAAGCATAAATGGGAAATAGAACCAGAGATTAAGTGTCGATGTTGTAGGGTGATGGAGTGGTGGAAGAAACCCAGTTATTGGTCGTAAATGCTGAGGTCAAGACTGGTGCCAGTTCCTTTCCATATGCTTAAGAATAAGGGTAATCAGAGAATTTCTTTGCCTAAATGGGAGAGCTAAAGGTTTTTACCCCCTGCCATTCAAAGAATAAGGTCGCTTTCCTGTTTTTTTCATATATTTGTTAGTTGGGTTGGTTTTGGAAGCACTACAGAAATCTCTGTGGTTGTACTTGCCAGGTCCTCATGATAAGGCCCAGTAGCTGCTGCTTTTCCTAAGAGTAAAAAGGATGGAAGAGGAAATTTGAACTACACCTAGCATATGGTAATTCAAGCCCTGACTGCACAAAAGAAATTCATTTCCAGGAATGAGGACGGATACTGTAACTTATGGCTGTAGATTATTTATTTATTCATTTCCTTTGTTTGTTTGCGGAGTTGTTTGTTTGTTTGTTGTTGTTTTCAAGAATACTTGATTTTTAAGAGCTGGTCTGTTAGGCTGTTTGCTTTCCTGGCTCTGTAAGCAGCATTCACAACCAGTGTGCCAATAGCTCCTGCTACTGAACTGGAAAATGGGAAGTAACATTCATAATATCATCTTCAAACTCAATGTCCTGATCAGATGTGCAGGACATCCAAATTGAGAGCATGTGACAGGGCGGGAAAAAAAGTAAAGAATGCAAGTAAGGATTTTGAAGCTGTGAAAAGGGACGTCAGTGTAATTGAAGATGAGTAAAAGGTTCAGAGCAGCTTTGGCTGCTCAGTGTTCGCCCATGTCTGCCAGACTTGTATTACACATGATTACAATGTAATAACTACACTAAGTGCTTGAAGAACCAAAACCAATCCTGTATGACTCAAAGTAAGTGATAATACCTTGATTGATTTCAGAAGAAGCAGTTGTAAGTCCCAGACACTTGTCTCTTTTATTGACTTGAGAATTAATTAATTTATGAGTGGGTTTCACATTTTCACATAGTGCTGCAAAATTAGAGTAGAATTAATTATTTGGTAATCAGTGAATCCTATTAGGTGAAACAATATGGACTTGTTCAGTAGCTTAAACATTATTCAGCATTAGCGTAGCAGTTGTATACTCATTACAATGATGATGCTTTTATTAAATATACCTTCAATTAGTTCTGGTTCAATTTAATCTCTACCTCCTGAAAAAACATTCAATCAAGTGCTGTGACAAGAGCAGAATGATGAATATGCCAAGGCCAGGACTGCTTAATCCTTCAAGGGTAATGCACAGTCTACATTAAGGTGAACTTTAGAAATGCTTGCCTTAGGTTCTTCTCTTCCCTGAAACATCATCTGAAAAGCATTAGCATGTCATCCTTCCTTCATGCTTTGAAATAAATAACATTCATAGTTCAGCCATTTATAGTAGCATGATTGGCCCCATGGCAGATAACTAAGGGAGAACAGGACACGCAAAGCCTTTCTTTCTCATTACTTGGCATAGTCCAGGTCCAGCAGCCCAGGAGCATAACACTGGGGAAGGGATTTTCCTGGGATATGGGGGCTGCACCTGGCTGGGAAATCAAGCCCTGTCCTGACAGCCTGGGCTGCCCATGGGAGAGGAGCAGGGGGACATGCCCCTCTTTCTGCCCCCACCAGAGACCTCAGCAGCTACCTTAATAAAATCTGCAGAGGGCCTCTGGTGGTGGGATGTGTGGGTCGTGGCAGGGAACAGGACTTGGGTCCCCTGCAGAGCAGCACTGCACCTCCAGTTGCCTTGTGTTTAGTTCTGATCTGATAGTGCTTTGCTGTTTCTCTTGCCCATATTTAAATCAAAACTATCATTGTTAATCAGAGAATTATAATAACTAACAAAAGAGACAATTCCTATACCCTGGAGGATGAGGTTTTCAGGGAGGCAGTAATGGATACGGAGTCTTTCCCCTTTCAAATCCCAGCAAGGGCAGCTGTGACTGCAAATCATTACCATATGCTATTTTGTCTGTCGTCTTTGTGAAATGAGTAAGTGGACTGGACAGCTTCCATATTAGATAAAATAATATTACAAGCGACATCTCCAGAGCCTCTGTGCCCTAGCTGAAGACAGCAGAGAGTGAAAGTGAGACCTCTTGAGAAAAATTCAGTCCTACACCACATATTTTGTGTGCTAATATTTTTGAATGCCCAGCCTGGAAGGCTGCACTTCATATTAATTTTGAATGCCCAGCCTGTGAACCTGAACTCTTTAATATAGTTACTTCTGTACTCTCAAAACTGATGCAATTGGTGTGTTTCTGATTAAGAGCACTCTGAAAAACTTGGATGTGAATTTCTTGTGCCCACTTGACTCACACAGTGACGGTGTGAACCTCTCAGTGACCTGTCACAGTGCCTTTCAGAAGTGCCACCAGCTAATCTGATGACTGTTACCCCACCTGAGCGTAATAATTATAATAATGAATTCATGCTCTGTTCATTTCGGTTCTGCTGCTGGAACACAAGGATGAAGAGTTTCTTTGCACACTTCATGTGCACTTGTCCTAGGAGATTGTGTGAGCGCTGTGTACTTCAAATTCATTTGCTGTTTTGATTTCTCTGGCAACTAAGAAGGTGCCTTTGATCCTTCTACTGTCACTTTGTTTTTGCATTTTGATGATTTTATCATGAATTCATGTTTAATTCACACTGCAGTGATGAAGTAAGTGGCAACACTCAGAAAAAGGATACTTTTTGTGAAATCAAACCATATTCATTTGAACTCTGTATGAACTACTTCATTCCTTTGAAGTAGAATATATTAATGAGGACAGATATTGAGAAAAAAGATACTTATACCAAGTCACATTTATTATCTTATCTGAGGTTACAGTGGAGGTAGATCTATCAGATGTAAAATGGAGTGTGCTTTGAATAAACTTTTAGCTGGAACTCGTGGACAAATGTCTAATTGTCTAGTGTTAGCTCCTTGATTTTTTTAACTTTTTCATCTCTGTTTCTGCTTTTCTGTTACATACTCACTGATAAATATGGATTTTATGGACAAACCCACATGCATAATTAACATCACATGCACAAATTCAGAATGCATTTAGTAGGTTGGTAGGGCAAGGATGCTTGAAATAGGCTGTGGTGTTACAGGCAGTTATCATCATTTTAATATAAGACTTCTTGTGAAAATATTTGGGCATCTTTTTTCTTTTTGTTGTTTTGCTTCTCAGTGCATCAGACTGTGACTGAAACAAAGAAAATGCTTGCATTTCTTTCCTTAGGAACTGGAGTGCTCTGCCAGGGTGCTGGCATGTTTGCCCTGCTCACCAAGCCAGAGATGCAGTGGCACAAGTGACAAAAGGGATAACTCAAAGATCAGACCATCAAAGAGCAATGATGGCTTCAGAAGAGAAGTTTGGCTGGTACATAAAGCTAAATAGGACTATATTTAAACATATTTAAATTTGACTGAACGAGGATTTTAGTCTCTAGGACAACACTTTCATTCACAGTTGCAACAATTTGCACTTTTGAGCAGAAATGAGCTTATTCGATTCTGTTACTCAGAATCAGCTCTGATGGACAAGTGTGGTGCCTGAGCAAAAGAGCTTGGAAGAAAGTGGAAGAGGGAGAAAATAAAAACAGGTGGCAAGGGGCCCAGGCACAATAAAAGTCTGAGTGAGAACACCTTTATCACTTTTGCAACAGCAGCTTAAAGGCCCAAGGAGAGAAATAGATTTTGTAAATCAGACTAAATATTTTTTACAGGGTGAAGTGTGCAGCTTAAGAACCCAGCTGGGAAAAATAGCTCCTGCAAATTGGTGAAGAAACTATATTTTACTGGCTACTGTTTAAGAGCAAGGAGAGATAGGCTAGGGGAAGACCTTTTACAAGGCAAAGAACAAATATATATGTATATGTGTGTAGGGTTTGTTTGATATGGGTTTTTGGGATGGTTTTTTTTGAGTGTCCATAAAAAGGCCCATAAAAAAGCTACCAGCATTGCATAGCCATGTTTACTGGTTCCTATAAAACCTGTAAGCCTTCCTTAGTGTTTTAAAAATCAGGTATTGATGTATATTTTTACATTGACTAGTCATTTGTGCATGTAAAAATCATCTCTTTGGTAGAGAAATCCTGTTATGGATCCTATTATACAGTAACTTTGGAGAAGCCATTTGAAATACCAGAAAATGAGTAAACACATTTAATGGCAACTCTTGTTTTGAAATAAGAAACAGAAGGATTAAGAAATCATCAGTGATAATCCTCCCGAAGATGAATATGTAGCTTATCAAGGTAATTATGTTAAAGGAGATCATAATTGTGCAGTGGCTTCTAAGAGCAGAGGCTGGAGCCAGCAGTTCTGCTGCTGAGTGAGATGGTCCTTTCCAGAGGCATGATCCCTGGCATTGCCAATCCAGGGAACGTCCTGCCCTAAGGATGGAAGGGTGACACTGGTAGTGAAAGTGCATCTTTAGCAGTTAAGAAGGTTTTCATATTACTAGTGAAGGGAATTGGTTAACAGGTCTTAACAAGTGATGAAATAGGAAGGAGACATTTGGAAATCTGAAGAATTTCTTTTTGTTTTCTTTTTGTTTTTCTTGCCGGATCCATCTTTCTGAAAGATGGACAGGAACTGTGTGCAGATTGGGAACAGAATAAACTGTCAAAGAACATACTGAATCTGCCCACTCATTTTTATGTGAATAAGAAGCTGAATAGAAAAGAAATGAACATTGAAATATTTTTTATCTTTCTTTTAAAAAACTGAAAAAATACTCTTTTTAGATTTTTTGGCAAAACTGCATGTTGGGATTTTCCAATTTCTCTACGTTAGTTTGTCTTGGAACAGACTCTCCTGTGCTTGAAAATTTTTGTAAGAGGTGAATTGTCTTACCTCTGCTCCCTGCAACATAAGTGCTGCAGGAACAGTCGCCGTAACAAATAAAAAGATGTATTACCACTGTCAGAGGAAAATGTTATATTGGCCAAGATGTTTCCTCCTTCTTTGGGACAAGTTATTGATGGGAGTCTCCAGGTGTCTGTTGCCAGGGAGAGTGTTGGGAAGCCATGTAAATCCTCCTCCTTGCAAAAGGACAACTTTTTTTTTGCTTTGATATCTGCTGCAGTGGATTCTGTACATTTTTCTTTTGATCAGTCTGCTTGTAAGTGTCACCCTAGGCTGATTGGTATGGCTGCTTTTAAAAGAGAATTTCTCCTAGAGAGTGATTTTTTGATAACCAGTGGTTGCAGCTGTTATCTTCTTAATATGTCATTCCTACAGAGTGTAAGGGAAGCAACAGTTAAAAGTACACGTGCTCAAAGGGGCTGTAGTTTCTTAAAATTTAGAATGGACTCAGTGAAACATTTTGCTCCTTAGAGGAAAAAAAATGTACACTGATATCTTCTTTTCCACCAAAATATCCTATCGATGTTAAAGTCAGCCTTTAGTCAAAAATTAAGATAGCCACATTGTGACAAGGAAATTTTATCGAACTTGTTTAGGAGACAACATAAATATTCTGTGCACCTGCAATGGCTTTGCCTATGTGTTGAGCTGCAACTGTGTGCCAAATGGAGAATAGAAATGTTACAGTTGTGCAAATTGTCCTTTCCTTGGACATCCTGTCCTGTGGGTCTCCCCCAGTTTCCTGAGGACTGTTGGTCAGGAGTGTCAGGACTATGTGTGACATCACCGTGGTCAAACAGCAAAGCAGAAAGCTGTTCAGGTTTATTAAACTATCCTTTGAAGGATCAGCCTGCTTTGCTTTTTTTAAAAATTTTATTATTAGTAGTATAAAATCTGTGTTAGTGACAATTTGAACTGAGCCAGAATCCTGAAATAAACCCTTTGTTTAAAAGATGGCTTGCCATCCTCTTGAATCTCTATATAAACATTCCTCTGCCTCTAGCTATGTTATTTCCTTGTAGGGCCCGACATTTCCAAAAAAAGCTGACTTTGACATTGCAGTTTAGATTTAAGGATTCATTAGTGGTAAATATTAGAGTGATAGGTATATTGTGTTTTCCAAGCTGTAGGAAAATATTACTTCATTTGAACTGTCTTGCTGTGCACTTAAGTACTCTAGCACCGGTTTTGGTTTCTGTGGGTTTTGATACTGAGGTGCAAAAGGTGTTAAAAATAAAAAAAAAAAAGAAAAAGAAAACCCCAACAAATCTGACTGCTACTAAAACCAGGGTTAGTGGTTTACTGCACTCCGAGAGCATCAGTAAAAATGGCAGCAAGGCCACTGGCGATCCTTCCTCTGCTGGGTCACCAAAGACAATAGCAGTGTGACACAGAGCAAATACTTCCATTTCACTCTCAGAGAGGAGGGAGAGGTATGTGGAGGGAGAAACTGTTTTTCAGAAGAGGCACTAATTGGTTTGCCACTTCTTTAATCCATTTGTCCGTCGGGGAGACTCCACTTCTACAGCTGTACAATAGTAAAATGTGCATTATGGGACTGTTTGAAAAAATGTTGTGAAATAGCAGAGAATATCTATTACAGTAACTTCTAAAACTGTGTAAACAACCATAAATTTTTGCTTATAATACAACTATTATTGAAATAAAGGGATTCTTGCCTGAGTCTAAACATAGGAAGACCTGCAGAAGTACAATGCACCAGTCAGATGCTGGTAGTGCATGTTGTACAGGTGGAAGCTTATTTCCCACAGGAGAAGTTTATATCCCAGAAAAGTGTTGTATGAACAGAGAACCCTTCCTGCAAGGACTGACCAGTCCAGAAGAATCATGCCACATAACTCCTTTTCTACTTCCGGCATCAAGAGAGGCACAGCTTAGTTTAAAATCACAAGAAGCTCAGATTAATTTCTATATTTCCTAGGCATCTTTTACACAAATGTGTGTTTTATATAGTGCTTTCATTTAATTTTTCTGTCGGAGCTTATAATTGTGTAGTAGGTTATACTGAACCAATTTTTTATATAAGCCTTACATTATTAACGTTGATATTTGATTAAAAAAGTGGAAGAAAGAAACTTGTAGTGGGTGTGGGCTGACTTTCCACTTTCTGCTGTGCAAGTGCCTTTTCCAAAACTGGATGGAAACAGGAAGGTACATTTCATTTATTTTCTTCCTGTGCTTGTGGCCAGTTGCCAGCTTGTCAACGCAGTGCTCCAAAAAGGACACTGAATCATGACAAGAGCTGTCAGTACAGCTGGGTTTCTCCACAAAAATTGCGTGAAACAATAAAATTCATATGGTTGTTGTGGCAAAACTGTATTCAAGGTCTTGCTTACTTGAACCTGTGCCCAGTTTGGTTCTCAAAGCCCTGTAAACTTTTTGACTAATGTCCAGGTTGATAGTTTGCTAAAATCATGGTTGCTTTGGTATGGTAGCCTTCAGAACCTGATTGCTGAGGTTTGGCCCAAAGTAGTGTCACCTGTTCCTCTATGTTTGTGGTCCTTCTGTCATGTTGGACCCTAGCATCGGGAGCTAAAAGGAAAAATGTAGGTTACTTCATTTACAGCTATTTTAATCTTTTGTTTCCTTCTCTTCAACACAGAAATGGAGCTTCAGACTTGTGTTCTCTGCAGAGCTTGATAAATATCACTCTTTTCAGCATGTGGTAGTTCTAGCTGAAGGTAGATTTGCAAGAGTGAAGGCAACTTTATTTATCTTCATAAACAGCAACTTTTAGAGTTCTCTCCTGTTGTGTGGTGCTGATGCCTAATTTATTTGGAGATTGCAATGCTTTGACCCATGGACATAAAATGACACCAGCCTGGAAGTCACGTAATTCAATCAACCACAGTCTGTGGCAAGGCAAGATCCTTCACATAGGTCTGCAAACATCTGCTCATCATGGGCACGCTATAATATAAATAGTAGTTGCAGCTACATCTGAGGAATTCTGTAGGAAAACTAGGCAATTATTTCATTTCTCTTTGTGTCAGGGTCCAGCAGGGTTCAGAGAGAGAGATGTGGGGAAATGTTATCCTCCACGTGTTAAAATTTTCTCCACTTCCTCAGCACGTTGTCTGCAGAGCTGGGGATGTGGAGGTTGCAGTGTATTCAGGTGTGGCTCTGTTCTGAGGAGAGGGCAACTTCAGAGAGAATATTAAACAGCTCATCTTCTGGTGCTGTCAGTCATGCAAGGCACTGTTTTGTAAGCCAGTCACATATTGCTGGTGATGCGTATTAATCCACTTTCTGCCTCCAGCATCACCTGTTTTATTTTCTATCCCGGCTTCATACCTTTTTTTGGCAAAACCACAGGGGAAATATATTTCAGTGACAGTATATGGTAATTTTGCTCTATGCACTCTAGCTCATTACACAATCCTTGTCTTTCGAAAATAGAGAAAGGATTTATGTCTCCTACTATCATTTCTGCCACACACCGATTCAGTGAAAGAGCTTTGTGGTGGTTGGGAGTAAATTTCATTTTCCCTGCTGTTTCATGAAGTGTGAATCACTTTTCTAGCAGATGATGTCACTGCCAATTTACAAGTTTTTCTTCCTCTACTCCTGTGTAGGAGGAATCATAAGTACTCTTTTTGTCATGGTAATGCTGTTAGGTGTAGAGGGTTATGTGATGCAGGAGACAACATTCAAGCTTCTTCATTTTTGCCAGCACAGATAAATAGCTGAGTTTGAAAGGTGAGGCACAAACTGCCACATTCAGTCTTTCTGGCTAATGGAGAATGAAGGCTTCTTCCAGGTTTGGATCTTGGATACTGCAAAGATTTTTTTTCTGTGGGGTCTATGACAGTATGTTGAACAGCAAAAAAATGTGTTTCTGTTGCTTTTTATTTTTGAAACAGAAGTTGAATCATACACTGTGAAGCCCTTCTCCAGCTAAGAGACCTTCCTCTTCTGTTTTAAAAAAAAAAGTGCTTTTTACTGTTTAAAAGATTTTATACATATAAATTTTGAACAGTGGGTTCTTGGCAGCTGTTCTTAACTCCTTGTTCTTGATGTTTTACTGGGAAGATACCTGTGATTAGTCTGCTTTCACCAGCTTCACCTGCTTCTCAGTAGGAGGAAAATAGGTGGAGAATAATGGAAACTGCTCCTGTGGAAAGAACAGTTGCTCTTGTAATCAGTTTTTTTGTGGCAAAGGGAATTAATGTAGATATATATATATATAGTGAAACATAAAAATATTAATTCACAGCACCTATCTGCTATCTTGGATGCTCTAGGTGCCTTTGTAACCCCAGCAAACACAACCACAGAGCACTGAGATGAACTATCCCTGTTTTGTAGGTGAGGATACTAAAAAGCAAAATGTCATTATAGCCATGGTGTCCTTCCTAGCCAAGGACCCCTCACAGCAAGGGTCTTCAAAGTAACAAACTGTGAGCTGTAGCAGGAGGGACAAGCCATCAGAACTAGTTAGGAGGATGGGAAATCAGCATGTATGGCAAAACTGACACTCCAAAAAGAAGCATGTCAGGTGAGAGGCAAGAACATAGTGTAGTTACCGCTGAGAGAGCAGAGGTCATTCACAGATTATGAGTGTTTATTAATCTTCAGAGGCAGGTATTAGTCCTTTATGTAATCCACATGTTGTTATAGAACTCTTCTTTAAGCATATTCTACTGCACACATCCTTCCTCAGGTGCATGTGGTGACTTCATATCAGGTTTGGCATCTAATATCAGTCTGCTTTTTGCAGATTCCTCATGTGTGCAGTCAGTATGTAAGTAAATAAAAGCTATAGATTGGGAAGGATGGATGGAAATTATTCCTTAAAAACTTGAAATACAAGCAGCTGTCGTTTGATCTTTTCTCTTCCAAAGACCTCAGTCTTGAGAACTGTACCATCCATGTTTGGATGGTTGGCTCTTAAAGAAAAATGTAAGCTCTTGCTGAGTGCTTGAAAATGTATTTAAAACTTCATCAAAGGCAGGAGGGCTGTGCAGAGAGGCCCCAATAAATGAGAGGGCTGGGCAATCACCAACAATGGGAAGTTCAACAAGGGAAAGTGCTGGATTCTGCACCTGTGATGGGGCAACCCTGGATATACAGACAGATTGGGGAATGAGAGGCTGGAAAGCAGTGCTGTCGAAAGGGACCTGGGGGTCCTGGTCGATGGCAAAGTGAACGAGTCATTGTCCCCTGGCAGCCAGGAGGGCGAACCCTGTCCTGGGGTGCATCAGGCCCAGCATCACCAGCCGGGCAAGGGAGGGGATTGTGCTGCTCTGCTCTGGGCTGGGGCAGCCTCACCTCGAGTGCTGGGGGCAGTTCTGGGTGCCACAATATAAGAAAGACATGGAACTATTGGAGAGGGACCAAAGGAAGACAATGAGGATGGTGAAGGGCCTTGAGGGTAAGCTGTGTGAGGAGCGGCTGAGGGCACTTGGTCTGTTCAGCCTGGTCTGTTCAGGTCTCTGGTCACTTGGTCTGTTCAGGAGACTGAGGGGAGAGCTCATTGCAGTTACAACTTCCTCATGAGGGGCAGAGGAGGGGCAGACACTGATCTCTGCTCTGTGGTGACCAGGGGCAGGGCCCGAGGGAATGGCCTGAAACTGTGTCAGGGGAGGTTTAGGTTGGTTATCAGGTTTAGGTTGGTTATCACCAGAGGGTGGTTGGGCACTGAACAGGCTCTCCAGGGAAGTGCTCACAGCACCAGCCTGACAGAGTTCAAGAAGGACAATGGAAAACGCTCTCAGGCACATGGTGTGATTCTTGGGGATGGTGCTGTGTAGTTGGACTCGATGATCCCTTCCAACTCAGCTTATTCTTTGATTCAGTGAAAATAGGTCAGTCCCATCAACTCCTCCTCCCCTTTAGCCAGGTCCAGTGTGTCCATTCCTGACAGCAGTAGCTGAGGAGCCCTGCCTTGTTATATGCTTCCTCTCAAGGAACTGAGATCATCACTGATGTCTCTTTATGTTAACGAACAATAACTTTAATATTGTTGTCAGCAAAATGACTGTGCTCTGCAGAGAGTGTGTGGGATTGCTGCGTAATTGTCATGGCACATCCTACCCAGGTACATCGTGTAAGCCAGCGTGCCCACTGTGCCCGGGTCCAGGCATCTGCACTGCTGGAAGTGGCTGGTTCACACAGTGCTATTTCCATGCATCTGGGATTCCTTTTGTTGAAAGGCAGATCCTGATTACAGATGTTCATCTCCTACTTTTTATTGCTGGTACATTTGGCTCACAAGCAGTGGGAGAGAGCTCATGGACTTTTAATGTCTGATGAACACTTTTGATGCACTTTTAGTCATGGAAGAGTTGAGTTGTTGGTTTTCAACAGCCATGTGTTGACTTGTGCTGGTTTGTAAACCATATTTGGAGAAAAACACCCCAAACTCTCAGTTCTCTGCATCCAACATTTTACTGTAGTTTAGGTTTCAGGAAGCATCTGGATTTATTCAAGACATGTTTTGTAGTTGAGTGTTTCAGAAAGTCTAGTCCAGTACCCCCTATAAATTACATGCTCAGCTGCATGACCAAGTCACCCACCGTAAAACTGCATTCTATGACGTGATGAGTTGCTCGTTTTTGTCTTCTCTGTTCCTTTTGCCATTTTTCTGGATTTGTAAAACATAAATTAGTATCCTCACACTGTCAAAATCTGATTCAATTACAGAAGCTTGACAGAAGTTTCCTCACTCATAAGCAGTGAGCCATGTTACTCAGAACATTTAGCCACATCATAATTTCCCTCCACCCCCACCCCATGCTCTCGCAGAATAAACACTTTTGCAGATTTTTAAAGGCATGATAATTTATAGAAAATCTTTTTTATATCTTACAGCACCACTATATGTTACCTTTATAGGAATTCCTGATCCAAAAGGACTAGCTAGCACAGCCTATTACAGGGCAAGAAAGTAACTACAGTTTCTACATGGTTCACTATATCTTCAGAACAAGCTAAGCTATCAGCAGCTTCCCTGGGGACATCTAGATATATAGAAAGTAGAAACAAGGAGGCCAAAATTAGAGCAAGTCAAGAGCTGCAGTTTAGAACATCTGGTTTTCCTAGAAATGATTTTTTTTTTTCCCTTACAATTTTATCCAAATTTCTCAATTTTCTGTGAAGGAGAATATACCCTGACTGCTGTAATGTGGTCCTCTTGTGTGTATGAATTATGATTCAGCCCTTAATCACACCTCCTGTAGGACCTCTTTCTGTTCTAGTAGAAAAGGTGAACAGGGCTTGATTACTTATTAATGAGGACATGTACAATGATGGAAAAACTATTAATAATCCCATGGATAAATTTGTCCTTGACACTCCTCAGTGCAGTGTCTCAATGCCTTATAGACGTCAATTTTATCTTCAAATTAACCTAGGGGGGTAAAGTCATGACAAAGTTTCTGTTTTACAGACCAGGAATTCAGATAAGAGGTTGAAGGCAAGAAGGGCCCACCAGTCAGTGGTCGTTTATTCAACCAATATGAAACATCATCTGTTTACAAAAGTGAGATAATGTTTTTGTTGTCGTCTCTTGGGTCTGTGGGTACTCAGAATTTCTACCAATTAGATCCAGTAATGTTTTTGTGCTTGTCTGTTGAGTCTGTGGGTACTCAGCATTTCTGCCGATTAGATCCAGCGATTTTCAGGGGACTACTTAGGAAATGGACACACAGAGTCAAGTATGTTTTCCTCAAATTCTTCACATTCTTAATCTCTGCAGGCAAAGATATTTAGGTATTTTGTAGACCTCAGTGACTCCTCAGGATACAATTGATTTTAAGTGATTTGCTTGGTCTTGGTATAAACACCATAGCAGAAATATGCATGGAATCTGATTCCTTAGGGAAGAATTTACCTTATACCTCTCATACAAATGATTCTCCTTTTAGCTGTAGCAGTCCTACGCTTTTTCTCTTCCTTGTGTGGTGGAGATGTGATGAGGAGATGCATCTTCAACCACTTCATTTGTTGATCCATGCTTTGGGCAGCTCTCCCTGTTTCCAGCCCTTTTGTAGCTCTGTTGGAATGCTCTGGGACTGCTGGCCTCTGTGTGTCTCAATAGGAGCCATCTCTGTGTGTCTGGAGGAGGTAGAATTGAGCCTGGCCTTGACCAGCTGGAAGAAATAAGCTGAGTAAAGTATATCTGCCATTTTCCAGCCTGGGCTTTTATGGCTTTATAAAGTATTTGCAGACTGCTGTGCAGGGACTTTCAGTAAAACTGACTGCCACATAACTCGGAGCAGGGGAGAACATGACAGACAGCACCTTGGCCCAGTGGAGCCTCTAAAAGTGCCTTTATGACCAACAAAATCTGAGTTTTCACAATCTCTCATGAAAGCCGTCTCATGAGTTTCTGCCTTCTGTGTATTACTTTCAAAATGCTAAAAAGGCACAGTGGCCATAAATTGCTTTTATCATTTGCATGGACCAGACAAGCCATGACAAAGCTGAGCAACACTGGTCTCTCTCTAGTAGGAAAACATTTTTCCCTGCTGTGGATGCTCGGCTTGCAGNAAAAAAAAAAAAAAAGGTGTCAATAGAGTTAATGGTACAATGGACTGAGACAGAATAAAGTGATGATGGAAAAGGCAGACAGAAAATAATTTGTGGCAGGACAGCTACAGGAGATGAAGCAATAAAATGTGAAGAAACAGCAGGGGAGCACCTGTTAGTGCTTGAGACTGGCTCTGTGAGGAAAAGCTAAGTAAATATTGGTATTGGGGAGGCAAGTTAAAATGTGTAGTCTGAGAAATGGAAAAGAAAGCTGGGTGGACATGAGATTATTTGGGAAATTTTTGTGGAAGATGACTAAGACCCCAAAAAAACTGCAGGAAGGTGGCTATGGCATATAGATGAGTGGTAGTTCCAAGAGCTTTGTTTATTGTGTCAGCAATATAGAGACAGTCTGCATGGATGTGCAGGAGAGACTGGACAAGACTTGATAATTGTTATTTAGTAGCAGACTTCACCCCCAAAGCCTCAGTTCATTCAAATCAACCTAAGGAAAAAAAGATTTTTTTCCCACTTTAAAATGACGTTTTAAAACAAAACATGTCATTCTAGTGAAACCAGACAGATCAGTCAGGCAAAAATACGACAGTGATTAAATTTTTTTTTATTGTATGCCTCTCATCAGGCTTGCAGGCTACAAATGCGTGCAAATAAAACATCAGTTTTGTTTCAGTCTCCCAGATATAAAATGAAGTTCCCATCTGCCATCTTGTGCTTTTCTCCAACTTTCATTTAGCCCAATTTTATCCCAGTCTGAACTGACCATCACTATCTCCCCATAAGTGGAGGAAGAGGGCTCATTCAAGCTCTTCATATTCCTGGCCCCACTTGCCAGTAATTTTGTGGTATTTATGCTCCTGTTTCTCCTTGGTAGCTCACTTTGGAGGGGCAATATGGGCTGGTCTAACCTTCTAATCCCTTGGACAGGAAATCTTTAGTTTACTGGAGCCAAAATTGCTGCACATTTCAGGCAGCAATCCATTGCACCAGCTACTAAGTTGAAGACCTAAAAGGAGTAACCCATTAACCCATTTTAACATTGATAATTCATCTTTGAAAGGTGCCGAGGTGACAGTGGCAGCTGGAGACTCAGCTCAGTGGAGGAGGAAAGAATACTTTGATCACCAAATCAAGAGAGAAACCTCTCCCTTGGTGTGGCATAGACAGTCCAGGAGATGTGCTGGGCCTCTGTCTATAACCTCTTGGAGCCTTCTGCAGCGGTTTTAGTAGTGACAATGCTGTGACTGTGTGTGCTCTGTTCTCACTCTTGCCCCATGAGGCATAGTTCCTGCCTGGTGCCTGATGCTCTGGCAGGGATTCCTACTTCTTCCAGGGAGGCAGCCAAGAGACCCATAGTTGTTAAAAACAGCCATGTGATGTTTGTGAGTGATAAATGTCAGTGTTTCAAGAAAGGTGTCTGAATATTTTCGTGGTTTCAGTGTTACCTTGACCATGTTGCACTAATGTATAATTTAGAAAGGTCACGTCTCTTGTTGATGAAGAAGACAGTTCTGAATATTTTCTTTTTAAAGGCAGAGCACTACAATATCCAGGCCATTATCTGATTTCAGTGTGTTTTGTACCTCAAGGTCCTATATTGTATACATCTGCATGAGCTGGATGCTTTTCATTACTGAGTGCTCCATGAACTGGGTATTTTTAGAAGACAACCTGCTGTTCATCCTAGGTTATTTTCAACCTCCTTTCTTTAAGTCAATCCTGTTAAATTGTGTTGAGCACAATGACTATCGCTTTATATCTGTAAAACTGGTTATTTTTTTCCTCATAGCAAAGTTTGCTTTAAAAGAAAAAGGTGATGGGGGTTGGGGTGAGGGGAAGATGTGTTATTCGAAGCCTGAGAAATCTTTGAGTAAGGTCGAGCACAGTGGTGGTGCCTGTAACCCGTGAAAGCACTTTCACCAACAGTTTACCCCCAATGCCTGTGGAAACAAATCCTGTTCAGTATGATATATGAAAGCATAACCCTCTGTAGTAAAGGAATCAATGGAAGCATTCATATAATAGATGGCTGTTCAGGCTTGTGCAGTCTGCTGCTCAAACATAATTGGCATCTATGTAATAAAATACTGAGCACCCAGGGAAATGTTTGAGATGTTTATGAGTCATCACATGGTTTATTATAGAAGACTTACACAGAGCTGTGTAAAGCAGAATAGGCTAACTAGCACCTGAGTTACAGTATTTAATACTGTGGTAAAGAAATACACAGATTTTAGGCTTTCCCTGTGTTCAACTAATGTACCATCCAAATCAGTTATTAGGGGTCTGGTGGGTATAACAGAGCATCACGTTGGCCAGGCAGTGTTTTTACATGGAATCCTTAAATCATTGCTCCAAGATGCAGATGAGAAATCCAGGCTTTAAAGTGCAGTGTTGCTGACAGGCAGAACCAAGCCACAGTTGCACAGTGCCTTTGTGCAATGCAGGCTTCTCTGAATGGAGCCTGTCTTTTGCTCTATGCCTACATAATGTTTAGCACAGCTGGGAGTCCTTATCTCAGCCAAAGGCCTCTGTAGATGCTGCTGTAAAGGAAACAATAATATATTTGTCAGCTGCACGTATTAAGCATGTTAATAAATTCCCTGTTCATAAAAAGGACCTGCTTGCTTGGCACTTGAACAGACTTGCAGCCTCTTGATCTTATCCTGCAGTTCTTGGGCTCTGTCTGTTTAGAGAACTATGGTAAAATAACTGTTCCAGAGCTCTCTAATATCATGACAATGCTGTCTCCACCACCTAGAAAACAAGTTTAAAGCCAGCTCTGGTCTGACAACGTACTGCAGTCTGCAGTGTAGACACATTAATGTTAAATGTTGTGCTTGCTCTGTGAGATGCTTCTCACACACAGAGTAAGAAATTGTGTGTGCTGAATTACCAGAACTCTCCTCTTGTTTCAGCTTGGCTCGTTTGACTTTTAGTTTAAATCACCTTTCATTCAACTGACTTTTTTGAGTGAAGCAAGAGAAAGCAAATGAATCCAACTCCCCTCTGCAATAGAAACTGGGTGGGAGCAATGTTAACAAAAAGCAGCAGTCAGAGGTTCTGTGGTGGTTTAGTTTGCATCTTTTACCTTTTGTGAGATAAGAATTAGAAGAAGGGCAAAGCAGGCTCAAAACTTTAAAGAATACAAAGAAGTTTATTACTAACAGAATTAGAGGTAATAAAAAGAATGATAATGATAAAATTAAAGCAAACCCTCCCTTTCCCTCCAGCACCTCCCCCTAATAATTTCCCAACTCGCACAAAGGATAACACATGTGATTTTAGGTCAGAATTGCAGTTCTTAAGTCTCTTCCGTATTTGAAAGAAAAAGAGGTTTTTCTTCTGCTCCAGTGTGGTGTTTCAAACTGCCACTAGCAACGACCCACCTGGAAATCTGCTGCTGTGAAATATATTTCTCTCATGAATTCTGCAGTCTTCCCACAACTGCTATCATGAACCAAGAATGGGGTATTC
>VWZT01003259.1:9017-51184 GCA_013397055.1 Pachycephala philippinensis | reverse complement strand
GGCCCGGCGGGGCCTGGGCCCGCCACCCCTCCCGGCTCAGGGACCGGTAAAGAAAAGAGCGACTTCCCTTCCTCAGTGCCTTTTTATATGCAAAATCGTGAGAAGCGATTGGTCCAAAACCCTGTCCATCAACTCAGTCTCTTCAAACCACCACAGGTTCATATTTGGGTTGTTTTGCTGAGTAACAATGCCCAGCACATCTGTGTCCACAGCACCCAGTGCCTCGCAGTGGGTACCATTTCTTTTTATTCTTAATGCTTTCACTTCCACCACAGCAAATGGGAAAAAGAAGATGGTGCTCTGCCTTTTGGTTGTTGCATTAGCACTTTCTACTTTTTTCTTTTTGATCTTCATTGCTCTTCTCTCAGTCCTGTTTTGATTGTGGGGTGGGTCAATTTATATCAGAGCTTTGAACCTTCAATTTCGCTAGAAAAAGTCTCTCTCATTTGGTGATGGTCCTGTAAAACAGGCTTTGTTTCATTGTCTTGTAGAGGTGGTTGGTATTTCTGTATTATGGGATTATTCTGGGGATGTGGATGGGTGGGTGTATGACAAGGGGAGAGACTGAGAGGGAGATACTGATCAGGATTTACCTCATTCTTAACAGTAACTCTCCAACATGTAATTTTGGTCAGTCGAGCCAAGTTTTCAAAGTGAGCAAACACAAGCAGAATTCTTGAGAACCAACTCAGTCTCTTGATTTAGGGTATTAGTATGGGTCTTGCCCTCTGAGATCTGAAAACTAGAACTGATATTTCAGACCTAGAGATGTAGAAATGCGGGGAAAAAAATTATATAAAAAAAAAAAAACCCTTATCATCCATCCATGGAAAATACTAATAAATCTTGCAGAATGGAAGGATGGTATCCGTGGTACAAAGCTGCACAAGGATGTGGTGGGGGTGCAGGATAGCAGATGGAGACATCTGCTATCCCTGGGGTATAACTGCTGTGCTTTATATCAGTGCTGAGGTACAATGAGACTCAGGAACAGTAAAAAGGAGATAAAAACGTGTTATTTAGATACTGGGAAAAGATGATCTGCTTAGACTGCTCCTGGGTAATTAAAACCTGCCAGGATAACTCTAGATCTCAAATAGAGTGGGAGTGGAAAGCAGAGAAATCTCCAGCAGATTAAATCAGTCTGAATCTGGGCCTTTGCTACGGTCCAGGTGGACACCTTCCTGGGATGCAGCTCCTCTGAACCTCGCTGACCTCAGAGACCTAAGCATTGCATCAAAACTTAAATTTAGAGCCACACCAGCCTTTCTGGGGAAGGTTTATAGTTCTCTGTTGGTAGGTAGGCTCCACAGTCAGCTTTCTGGTGCTGAGGAATTTCCAAACCTCATCCAAAGGAGGCTGCTGAATAGCATCTGGGTGACATGACTCCATGACTTTCCTTCCATTTCTCCAATACGGAGCTGGAAGCTCCACCCATTTTACGCTACACATTTTCAGCTGTTATTTAAACCTCTGGGCTATAGAAAATTCGTGTGAAAATATCCCAGCACAACTTCTCTTGGGGCATCTTAATTTTCTCTAGCGTGGAACATATTCTAAGAATGGGTAATTTATAGCAACGTATTCCTTTGGGGGCAAATCTAAAATGAGAAGTGTCATGAGAAAAGTGAAACTAAAGTGAGAATAAAATATTTTGAATCTCAGCAGAGATTCGGCATGGATTTAATCCCAAGATAATTTTGTATATTTGGGCCATTCTTATTTACTCACAGGTGATTTGTGTGGAGTAAAGAAAATGAAGGTTGGAAAGTTAGATTTTCCTTTAAGCAGCTGCATAAAATGGAGATTAATCTACAAGTCAGAATAGAGCTCTGATTATTTTCCTTTGCATTTTAGACTTTGAAGAGAAATGAACAGACACATATTCATTATTTGACTTTTGTAGTAAAAATAAAAGTATGATGAAGATATTTTCTATCAGTAGTCTTTCACAAAGATTGTTTTCCCAGTGATATTAGAGCTATATTATTTATTTTATGGTGTTAATTTCATGGCCATGTGAGGTGCAGTTTCTAACTGTGATAGCAACATGATTGTTAGCTAATAAATACCTTTACAGCATGAGTGAAAATATGTAATACCTGTTGCAGTGCATTTAGCTGTAGAAAAGTGAATCCTAAAATAATTAGTCAATCAAACANTTTTTTAGGAAGTGACAAATTGCAGTTGTTTTTTTCTTCACCATTTGCTTTCCCAACCTAGAGGGTGTGAAATGAGTGGCACACTTTCCCTCTGGATTATAAGAATGAGAATTTTGCAAATTGCACAAATGGCCTAGTAAAAAGGCATTGGCTATATTTTTAAAATTGCTAAAATGTTCTTTATGGCTTGTTAAAACCTTGACAAAAATTACCATTGCAGACTTCATTTCTTTTAAAGTGGATGACACAGCATTTTCTAGCAAGCAGATTCCATGACAAGTCTTGTTACAAATTTAGTTAAAAAGTACCAGATAACCCTTTTCTCCTATTGTTTAATTCATTAGCCAACCTATGGGAAGGATTCAGATATGGGTAGAGAGATAGATTTCTTAATATCACTTTTTGTTCTATGTCCCTGGGCAATGTAAATCTGACTTCGTCTACCATTTGTTATTATGAAGAGATTGTAAAATATAAACTGATGGGTTGAGACCCAGTTTTGTCCCCTGAACAGCAAGGGCAGAGCCAGCAGCAAACAAGAAACTGAACCCTACAGCCTTGGTCATCTCTCTGCCACTACTGTCACATCTCTGGTGCAGTGGTAAAGCCAGGTCTGAGAGCAGCAGTGGCAGCTGGAATTGGGAAGGTGTTCCACGCCTGAGGATTAGTTCATGTTTGTCCTTTTGCACGTTTTCCTGCATAAATACAAAGTGAGGCATAACTGGAGGAGCTGTCAGGGACCATAAGCTGATCTGGTTTTCCATGGGCTTAGAGGGACTTTGTTTCTGCTTAGTCAAGAGTGGCATGCTTTAAAAATCATCAATTTCCAAGTCACAGGCCTACAAGTAGCTGGGATTAGCTTTGATTCAGCGTTTCCCTGCGATGCCATAACTCAGTGCAATGTAAAGTCATTGGCTCTGCTTCCCTCGGGGATGTTCCCTCTGTGGCACAAGGTCCTCACTGATGGGCAAATGACGTCTTTTTGCTGCTTGGCAGTAAGAGACTGTCTTGTGCATAGTCCTTGATAGTCTGCTTCCTGCCAAGTGTGGTAGGTTTTGTGTTTCCAAAAGAGGGATTTGTTCTTTTGACTGATTTTTCAGTGTGTAGCTTCTCATTGCTCCTTCCTCAGCTTATTGCTAATCCTCATGTATTCAAACCTTGGCTTCCTTGGGGGAAGGATGACGTGTAGCTCTTTATTTTTATTTTTATTTTTATTTTTTCTTATTACTTCCATAACTTGCTGCATCCTAGACAAATCAGATGCTGTGCAATTATATATCTTGCATCTCTGTTAGCATTCCTGTCAAGTATGCCTGTAAAACCCTGTCTTCCATGCAGTCAAGTTCTCCCTGCATGCCACCAAAGCAAGGGAAGCACTGTGAGACATATGCAAAAAGCCTCTTCTGGCTATAGAAAATTTCTGCAAATCCTGCATCTGCTGTGGTCACTGATCTTGGGGTCCATTCATACGCCAGAGTTATTTTTCCACTGCTAAAATGGAAGTAAAATGTCATTTCTAGTGACTCTTTTTCTTTCTTTTAATAACTCAGTCTACTGTATGAGAAAGTCTTATGAAACTTAATTGTGACTCAAGACTTAGTTCAAGAACACCTTTAATTGGTTTCTCTGGGACTTCAAAATTATATCCTGCAGTTAATTGTTGAAGTGGGGAAGAATACTATAGGATTTCATGGATGCATAATGGACGTGTTCTAGAAGTCAGACATGAATAATCCCACAGCTTGTGCCATTCTCTAGAATTCCTTCATGCATTATATTTGCACTTTTTATACTTTCTTATCTTGTAAAAGATTTTTTTTTTTTTGCCCCTATGGCTGGATTCAGTATTTCCATGCAGGGGTCAAATATAAAACAGGCAGCTTCTACTTTCCAAAGACCTTCTGAGATTCTGGTTAAAACAACTGGAGAAGGGTTCGGCAGCTTTCCACAGACCATCAGGAAGAGCTCCAGGAGAGGCACTGAAGGAGTGTGGATCAGCTTGAAAATCTCTTGGATATTATCATTGGATACAGTATCTGTCTTCTTCTCCATCTTAAACAGTTGCAATGCCATTAAAAGTCAGTTTGCTTCACAGCAGAAGTGGTTGTGTTTCAGAAATGAGAGGAACAATCGCTGTGTGCAGTTGGCAGATGAGTTTCTAATGTGCTTGGGGATTCTTTTCCATGCTGTAAATTCAAATTACATCTCATCATGTGCCTAGTTAAAGAACAGAATGTGTCACAGTAGAGAAAGGGAGAACCAGGGACAGATTGTGATCCTGTTGGCAATTATGGAAGTCTAGACTACTTCACTGTCATTTCCTATCCCAGGATGAATGAAAGCAGGGTAGGGGGTCTACTGGGGAAGAAAGCAAACAAACAAACTTCTTATACTCATATTGGACAATTTATGAGAGAGCAGTTCTTTTATTTCAAGTGATTTAAGCACTAGGAGCAAAGCAAATATGTAAACATAAATATTGTAAGTAAGGAAAAAATGTAGCAGTTTATTTTAATTTTTGGCTTTGTCGTGGTTTCTTTTCATTGCATCACAGATTGCTTTAGGTTGGAAGGGACCCTAAAGATCATCTAGTTCCAGCACCCCTGCCAAAGGTTGGGACACCTTTCACTAGACCAGGTTGCTTAAAGCCCCATCCAACCTGGCCTTGAACACTTCCACAGATGGGGCATCTTCAACTTCTCTAGGCAACTGGTGCTTCTCTGTGTTCCAGTGCTTGACCACTTTCACAGTAAAGAATTTTTTCCCAATATCTAATCTAAACCATCCTTCTGTCAGTTTAATGCCATTCCTTCTTGCCTATGAGTACAAACTCTTGTAAATAGTCCCTCTCCAGCTCCCTCCCAGGCTCTTTTCAGGCACTGGAAGGCCACAGTTAAGCCTTCTCTTCTCCAGGCTGAACAACCCAAACTCTTTCAGCCTTTCCTCACAGGAGAGGTGCTCCTCCTCTGGACTCGCTCCAACAGGTCCTTGTCCTTGCTGTGCTGGGACCCCAGAGCTGGATGCAGCACTGCAGGTGGGGTCTCATCAGAGCGGGGCACAGGGGCAGAATCCCCTCCCTCCCCTGCCCACAGTGCTTTGGATGCAGCCCAGGACACGTTTGGCTCTCTGGGGTCCCAGCACACATGGCTGGGTCACGTCCAGCCTCCCATCCACCAGCACCCCCAAGTCCTTCTGGGCAGGGCTGCTCTGATCTGTTCCTCCCCCAGCCTGTGTTGATACCAGGGGTTGCCCCAAGCCAGGTGCAATACCTTGCACTTGGTCTTACTAAACCTCATGAGATTCCCATGGGAGAAGGAGCCTGTCCAGGTTTTGGAGATACCATTGTGTCTCTAAGCCCCCAGGCAGGGGGTCAGGAAGGGAATTTACTTGTCTTGTATCACTGGCCATGTCTGGTGACCAAGGCAATATGTAAAATTAATTAGCTTTTAATAAAAAATTTAATGTATGTTCCAGGAACATTGTCATGAAATAGAAACTAAACTCATATTCCAAGTAATAATGAGTGATGTAGAGAGAACCTGGAGAAATGTCAGAAACGAAATCTAACTAAATCCTCGGGGTGTATCAAAAATTGTAGCGAGCACATGTTCCCTACAGCATCTCCATAATTTTTTAATCTTTCATTAATCATGTCTAGCTTTATTATTATTATCTTTGTGCAAACCGTGGTGTGTTCATATGTGAAATAGACTTTTGTGTAGCAGACTGTATTATTTGCTATGCATGGAATTATGAGTTTGTTTGTTTGTGTCATCCCGGGAATGAGTGTGTCACTTCTCCTGGGCATTTGGTGGCATAAAGCCATTAAAATGCACCAGCAATGACCCCTGGTGCTTTACAAAAGGAAGCGATAAAAACTTTCTTGTCATGTTTAAGTGGCAGGGGAATTTAGGTATGTTCTCCAAAATGCAATTATTCAACTTGGAGCACAGCCAAGGCAGCGAGATTAACAATGTGTTTAATCTTTCGAAAAGATGGCATGGGATCTTTAATGACCATGTTTTGTCGGTATCTCAGATTCATGATGTCTCTCAGAGACAGTTCTTGTGGTGTCGTGCTCAAAAGACATAATTAGAAGATCCGTAACTCTGCTGAGCTTTGTTTCAACTGGTCTTTTTCAGAGAGATGTGCATTTATTCAGTTTTATTTCTAATCTGTTCAGTGCAGCCTTGTGATGTCGGGGAGGCAGCCCTGGGAGGAAGCAGCTGGTCTGACCCCATGCCATCCATTGATGGGGAAGCTGTTTCCCTGACAACGGCAACGATGAGAAACCGGAGAGTGGCTCTTTTCCAGTTCACGTTTCTTTTTCACTCGCTGTTGCAGGAACTCATTAGCTTCTGAGGAAGAATCAGATAGCTCCTATCAATCCAAACTAAAGCCAAGTGGAGCAGTGGAAATGTCACTACATTTTCAAGATTTTCGAGGCTGTGGGCTTCTGTGAAGCCTGCTGTTATCAACATTAATTTTCTACTTAAATGTATTAACAAACTAGGATATTCTTTTCCCATTCGGGAATTATTCATGGCACTGTATCAAAATAAAGAAGCAAGGTAAAACAGTAAAAATTGCTGCACCAGCTTTGCTTCATGCGTTGTGCAGGATGCCTTTGTGTGTGCAAGAATGCAGTTAAAGGGAGGGTTTGTGACTCAATTAGGGCTGGAGAGCTGGTGGACATGGTGAAATACATATCTGCCTTTGTATTAAAACACCTGACATTTTGGATTTCCTCAGGAAAAAGAGAAGCTGAGAGACAAGAGAAGGAGGTGACAGCCAGCTTGGCACAGGAGGCTGACAGCAAAGGCATGCTGGTGTTTTGATGCCTGTGCAAATAAGACCTGTGAGTTTGAGTCCACTGTGCCTCATGTAAACTTTCACCCTGGATACTGTCATTTCTCTGACGTTTTGCAAATGTTTTTTTTTCCTTGAATGTCTAGTGAAAAGGATTGCATGAATTGCAGGGCAATAATAAACAGTCCAGAACTTTTTGACATTGAGGAAGGGACCCTAGATTTATTGTGCTTGGTGTAAGGAAAACTCGATTTCCTGTTTTCTTACATTTAAGTTAATAAATACAGGTACGTGATGCCAAAACAGTGAACTCAGGAGCTACTAAACCAGCAATTCAGCAGAGTATAAACCAGAATTCTTATTTTATACCAGTACAAAATATTTGAGTAATTTAATATATTAATTCATAAAGTTAAGAGCAATTTCTTTTCCTACAAGAATGGCATTGCCACAAAAGTTTTGTGAGGCTTTGAGGACTGTCTGTGACCCTCCTGAGGGATTCGTGTAACAGAGGTTTTTGTGAGAGGAGCCTGGTCCAATCCTCCAGATCCAGTATGTCTGGTGTGTGTCTCATAGATCAATGCACTTCTAAAATACAGGCTGGATTCCTGCCAGTTCCTGGGGTAGCTTAAAATTCTGGGCAGACTGTAAGATGTTGCTGACTGACCAGGTAGCATGAAATGCAGGGAATAGACACAGATACCCAAAACTTAAGTCTTAACTCTGCAAAGGAATTAGCCATTCATAAACTGAACAAACAAGTTATAGCTATGAATAGGCAGCATAAATCCGTTGTTTTTGTAAAAGAACTTTTTTTTTTTCAGAAGCTCTGTGCCTTTAAATGTTATTGTGATTACGAGCTATAAAACTTAATAATGACCATCATGTTGTTGTAGGCATTGCAAACAGCATATTTTACTGTCTCAACAGTTACTGCTCTCGCAGATGCTCTGAGCAGACCTCTGATCTTTGGTCTTTGGAGATGGATAAAGCCTGGGCTATGGCATTTCTTTATTAATTTTCCCTAGGAAGTGTTAAGGCTGCGGAATGGGTGTATAGGAGAGGCTGCCTTATCTTGGATTGCAACATGACAATTTTTTATGCAACATCAGGCTCAATTCATGTGAAACTAAAGCTGTTAAAGCCAGCATGCACTGATCTCCTTCAGGAAAGGTAGCATCCGTCCTCCCGCCCAACGTGTAATTTTGCTGCAGTGTCATTTCATGAGCAGGCATTTTACAAACATGCTTTGGGTTGGCAGAGGCTTGGTAGCAAAGAATAAATACCAATTAGCTGTATTCAGCTGGGGGGCTGTCTGCTGATGTGGGGTCAGAGAGGGCCGTGTTGTTAGGAGATGGTTGCTGTTCACTACAGCAGCTCAAGTCTGTGAAAACAAAAGCAGCATTTGAACAAGGGAGAAAAGAAAACTGAGGAAGCTGGTGGTCAAAGTCTGAGCAGCAACATGTTAAACATAAACATTAACCTTTCATTCCCATGGCTGTGGCTTTTTTTTCAGTGTAGTACAGGGCCTTCTCAGTATTCTGCTATTGCTCTGCTTTTGTTTTTGTTTAAACTACAGCATTTTAACACATACTTACCTGGATGATGGGATAACAGACTCTTCCCTCTCATGTCCAGATATGGTTTTATCTTTTACTTACAGCAGCATCTCTACAGATGCAGAGAAAAGTCTGATTTTTTTTTTTAAGCTCTTTGTAGGGTTTCCCGAAAGAAAAACTACAAATGTATTTACTTCCCTCTTCAACACTCACAAACTGTGCCACCAAATTAAATGTGATCAATAAAACCCTTCATAAAAATGCAAACAAAATATGTTACTTGAAAGGTTTCCAAATTCTGTGCTTTAATTCTATGTGAGAAATACACTGTAGATCAATATTATTATTATTATTTATTATTATTATTTTGGGGCTATAATCTGTTAGGCAGTGATCAAAGTGAATGTCTGAATGCAGCACAGCTGTGAGACTGAAGGAGGTAAAGGTGATGGAGTTGTGCATCCCATATTCAGCAGGATTTTCGTGACAGAGGAAACCTCTTTCCCACTTTATTTGCAGGAACAGTGAGACTGGTAAGTCATGGATCATGTCTGTCTTCTTTCTCACAAAAGACTATACTCAAAACCTCAAAAAGTGTAAGCATAGCTTTTGGAAGAGGGTCAAAACTCAATCCTCATGGCCAAAATGTGTTTCAAGACTGGAAGAGATCCACTCTGATAATCAGGTTCATCATACCTGGTCAGTGTGGAAGGTTAGTTGAGCCCAGATGAAGAATGCTGGTGGAACATGAACATCCTTTTGATGTCCATGACACCTCTGGAGGTCCCCTGCAATTCAGCCTGCTCTACAAATCTGACCTGTGCTTTCACCAGTCATGTTAATGCTGGATGAGGGCAATGAAACACAGGTAGTAAGCAAAAATCCACTGCAGGGACCCTCTCAACCCCATCCTTCTGCTGGCTTTGGAATAAATACAATTGCAGCAAAAAATCTGAGGATTCAATTTAAATAGGAATCTGTCCACCAAACACCTACCTCAAGTATAATCAAAGCTAAATATTTGAACCAGAACTGACTCAGCCAGCTATGGTGAATGTTGTGACAGCAGATATTAAATTTTACCCTGTAACAAGCACAGAGATATGAAAAAAATTGAAAAGTGTCACCTGTCTAAGGTTGAATAAAACTCCAGCTCTCTGTGAAAAGGAATCGGTTGTCCCTTCCTTACATGCTTTTATCTGCTACAGAACAGCATTTACAGGATAGCTGCTCATTACATGTGCACTTACCCTGCAGTGCAAGTTAAACAGCCCCTCTGATTTCAGGAGCCCTCTGGGCACTAAGCTCCTGCTCAAACTGCTTGAAGTCTGTGTCAAAATGGCAGCTGAGAGATGAAAGAACTGCCCTCCAGACGAGTGAGGGAATGATGTGTAATAAGATGCAATTTGCCTAAATGCAATTGTACCTGATGAATGTCACGGTGCAGCTTTTGGGAGAAGCCCTGGCTAGAACAGCCAAGGAGATCTGAACTGCTCCAGCCCCATCCCAGGGGCTGGAGTTACTCGTGCCAAACACAGATTGTCAGGTCAAAAACCTTCACTGGAACATCAGCAGTTCAGGAATAGTGTTGGGAGATGATGCAGACTGCCCTTGCTAGAGATTTATATGCAGGCAAACTTAAGGGGAAGGAGGAATCTTGCATTTCCTTGTGGGAGGTGTTGAGCTAGAAAGAAGTTAAGCTTGGATGAACAAGTTCCCAGTGGGTGGAGGTGCACAGCACCTGCAGCTCTGTTAGCTTCCATTTGAAGCTCAGCTTTTTGGAAACTCTCCATGCTATGTCACTTCCTCGGAGACAGCATTTTGAAAAATAAAGGCTCAAGCACCAGAATAAATGGGAACAATCCAGGATGGGGTTTTTGTGCTGGATTTGAGGAAGGCCTTTCCTATGCATTTGGATATGGTTGGGGTTTTTTGTTGTTCCGGAAATTATTTGTATATATATGGTACCTAACTGAAAACGTAAAGAAAACCTCAGCACAGAGGTGTTTTAATTGAAATGCAATTTGTATTGCTTGAAATAAGACTGATTTAAAACAAAAAAAAAAAAAAAAGATAAATCCCTCTTAGACAGTGTTGTCTCATCCGCTGAGACACTTGTGATCCATGAGCTCTTTGATTCAATTCACATGAGGCAGAGATACTGTCTAATTACTGAGAAATTAATTTGAAAACCAAAACTCAGACCCTTTTTGCATGCACTAAACACCCATCCTGTCCTGCACAAATTAGCAAACTGTGTGTGTTCCCTACGAGTCCCCATAGGATAATTTACAGATACACACGAAATTATCCATTTTGTTCATGTTTCCAACACCTTCAAAGAATCCAGAAATGAAAACATAGCATCTACCCATATTTTAGGAGGTTGGTATAGAGGAAGCTAAGTATTTGAGAACCCTTTTAAAGTATCCAGTAGTTCTTGATGTTACATTAGGGCATGTCTGGTGCCCTAGCCATAGGCTTACCTAAGCTCCCCGGGGAGCTTTGTGACTCATTCCTGGTACATATATATTTATTTATATAAATGCTGTATCCTCACACACAATCTGAATACTTCATACATTACCTCAGCCTGCTTTAATTGCTTTTTTGCCTCCTAAACCATTGCATGTTACAAACCAGGCAAGGGGAGGATCCCTCAAGGTCATCTGGTCAAATCCTCTCTTCATAATGAAAGAGTATTTAATATACTGTATTTTCTAGTGCTTGGGCTAGGCTTCTTTTGAACATCTGAAATAATGAGGATTCTACTGCCTGGCAGGAAAGATTATTTCACATGGTAACGGGCCTTGCCAGTAGAAAGTTTTTGTTATTTATTTCCTAAAGCTCTTTATCACCTTTCAAATGCTGTAGTGGGATTTATACTCTTTGATAACTGTCTTGAAACACCTATAATGAAGCCCCGTCTAGAAGAAATGCATGAATTTCAGTAAGATGAGGATAGCTAATTTTAGAAAATTGAATGAAGATAGAAGGATAAGGCTGAGCGTAAGGCATATTATCTATCCATGTATTCAACTAAAGGAAAAAAAAAGACAGAAAAATTTACTTCTGGTATAAAAATAATCTCCACCTTCCCCTTATTTCCAATCAGAACTAAAATAAGTGGATACTTAATCTGCTCAGAACTGGCTATGACATTTAGCCACATTTAAAAGGAAAACAAACCACACCTTCCTTTCAATTTCTTGAAATCTATGAATCTTTATGAAATCCTTTGGATTGAATAAGATTATATATGCTAATAGACGTATAGTTATTTGAGGCTATTCCAGGGGACTCTTGTGCATCCTTAAGCTGTCTTGAGCTAGCTTAAGAAACTTCATTTTTTAGGAGGTAGAGGAGTACTCTTATTTAAAACCAGCCTTCCCTAGAGGAATATGAATGCACATTCATTCATTGCTTTAGATAATGTTGGGAATGTTGTACTGAGACAGCTGAGGGCACAAGAGGGTCACAAAATTATATCCTAGTGATATAGTTTTTTAAAAGCTTTATACAAAATACAGTTTTTAACATTAATTCTGTGATGAATTAATAGTTATTATGGGCCCAGTTTGTATGTGGTTTTGGCATAATTGGAAGGAAAGAGACTGAGCTGAATTCAAATGAGAAATTTGAAAACGTGGTATCATTTAAGCTGCAATATCCCCAACTGTATCTCATTTTTCTTCCATAGGTTTGTGCTGGTCTGTATTTGCCACAAACCTGTCAACTTTAAAGACTTAGGGAAAAAAACTGAGGAAAAACACACTAAAGAAAAGGGCTTGAAGTGATGTTTCATCTGGGTTTACCTGCCAGAAGTGGAAAAATCATTGTACTTGCTTTACAACACACTTACTGTACATTAGACCGGGAATATAGATACCCTAGAGAGGGGATGTGAAAGGCAGAGCTGCCAAAATAGTTGGTGAAAGATGAGTTTTATATGGCCCGTGCTGTAATGGGAAATGGGAAGGGAAATGTGGAAACTGTGTGTGTAGGAGAAAACAAGGAAGTGAGGTGGGATGCTTGAAGTCATTGAGCAGCACAGCAAGCTGAAGCTTAGGAAAAAGCAAGCCTGAAATCTGTATGCAAGGAGGAGGGAACAGAAGGTCATGCAAGGGGGGAGGCCTGTATTTACCCCAGCTTTGCTTAGAGGTTGGTGTCATTTGGCTGAAAATGTAGTGGGTTTTGCAGCTGATCTCATTCTTAGGACTTCAACCTCCTGCGTGTGAGATGAGGTTAAATTCCTAATGGTGCCCTCTTCCCTTTGACCAGTTCTTTGGCCAGACTAAGTGATGCCAGCTGTAACAGATGCCTCGAGGCAAGACAGATTTGTGCTGTTTGGAGCATTTCATGAAACAGTTAGAATACCTTCATTCACATTATGTAAATTATTTATTTGTCTTCTATTGTCACGTTCTGCAGATATGCTAGCAAGCAAATTAATTTGCAGTCTATTCATAGAAATAATTGAAAAGAGTATTAAGAGCTCTTCCATTTATTTTTGGATGTGCACTAAATATTTGGATCTAAGACCTACACTCTGCATGGTATGAAAAGGTTATTTTATTTACTGAGTAGATTCAGATTAACCTGACTGAGGAATTAAAAATGTGTGAGAAACTTATTTGTTATTTTCAGATCAAATTCTGAGTATTTTCTAAGAGGTTAATGTTAAAAATGTGAAGCACTTGAAGAAAATTCAAGAGCAAGGGAGATGCCATATTTGCTGATCTGTTTATTAACTATTTATTTAGTTTTTTTACCCACAAAATACTAAGGCAGAAAGGCATAATGAATTATGAAATATATTCCTCTTCAGCTTAAGAAAGGCTAAATATATTGTACTTCTAAATACAACACTGCTGGTTGACATCTTCTTTGTTCTGAAGACAGGAGGTCAAGAGACTGCATTATTTATTGAAGTGCTACTTGTTTATTCTGGAAATTATGGTATTATATATATTTATATACTTGTGTGTATATATACATATTTATAACTGTAAATAAATTAATATAGATATATCCCTTTTTACCTCAAGATGAAAAAATAGGTATTCACCATTGTGAAGCAGGAGGAAAGGCCTTTCCATGAGATTTACTGGCATTAAAAATCAGTTTTCAAACTGTGTCAGAACAATAAAAAATGTTAGTTACAGTGCTTATAGAGAGGGATATTGACATATTGAAAAAATTGGAAATTTCAGAGAACTGATGAATCCTTGAACAAGAATGCCAGGGAAGTATTACCAAGCAAATGAAGATGAGTAATGTCAGATAATGACTGTCCAGTGCTCAATACACAAACAAAGCTGAACAAAGTTGGATGGGGATTGTTAAGTGGACATGAACAAATCAAGATGATCAATGAGAGATGATGAATTTTGAGTGGGCAAGAAGCAAATCACAATAAGGGATGTCAGGTAATGTTTATTATGCATCAAAGAAAGAGAGAAAACATTGTTTTCTTTCTTAGAGAGTTTACTTACATTGGATTCCTGAGAAAAGCCTTTTCCGTATGGGCATGCATGTTTCAAATTTAGAGCAACTTTCTGACAATAAGATGATATCAAAAAACTTCTGGTAACATTTTTTTTTTTAACCCTGCAAATGTGTGCCATATTTTCCTGGTAGCTGATCACCTCCTTGGATTTATTTACAGTTATGACCCTTGCAGAGAGCTCCTCATTTAAAGAACAATGTCATGCTGCAAGTGCAAAAGGAAGCAGAAGGGCTTATTAATGCTCCTACATTACATTCAGGCTTTTATAAATATGAATGCTCTAGTTTTTTTTGCTTATCTATTCCTCCCTTGTTGAATGTTAAATTGAGTTTACATTGTATTTTTCTCCCACAACAAACAGAAAATACAGCTTCTTGTTTTATTCAGTAATCTTAAGGACTGTTGTGTATAACATTCTTATATTTTGTACTTGGATTAAGTTGTGAGTTTTATTGATGATAAGGGACCCAAGATATTGAGGTCCAAAGTGAGAGGCAGCTGGAGGGACCAAACCCCACTTATTTGAGTAGAGCTTCAGTCAAAACCATCTTAGGCCAGAAAACCTCAAGAGACAGCTTAATTGGGCTCCCTTCATTTTGGTAGGTTTGGGCTCTTATATCACTCACTTTTCCCCCACAGGTTTGTGTGATATTCTCTCTGTAGCATCTGCTTTGGTGCTGGCAATTAATATTAGCTACTTATTTTAATTAAAATGAAGGGTTTTCTACTTTAAAGCAAAGCACCATGCAGCACTTGCCAGTCAGTAGTTGTCTTGTGGCGATACTCAAAATACGGGCACATTTTTCTGTATTTGCACTGTCCTAGCCTTTCCCGCTTTCCTCGTATTGTTAGCCACTGTAGATTTTAAATCTGATTTATGCTTTTTGCACAGAAAAGTGATCTTCTTGCACCAGTACCATAACTGTGTTGTCCTGGTGCCTGGTGATGATGCCACCCTGGGGCACTCTGTGTGGGCAGAGCAGGTCGGGGAACTGTATAACTCCTTCCTCGTCTCTCTATGGCTGAGTGCAAGGCCCGAAAACTTGCTCGACAAGGCTTTTGGTTGTTCATGTACTCTGAGTTGGATGCACAGGAGAAATAGCTACAGGATATTCTCAAGAGGTAAAAGCAACAAAAAAGACTTTATTGGCAGCTTTAGAAAATCAGAGACCTTTGGCAAAAGGTTTAGAGCAGCATAGAATCAACACAAAACACTTCTCATTGAATCAACACAAAACACTTGGCCCATTCAGCTTTGGAAACTCTAAGCCGCTTTGATTTCAAGTTACTCAAAAATTCCAAGAAGAGGGAATTAGAAGAAGAAAGACAGAAAAGATATAGAAAAAGACACCTGCAGCTACCAACTCCTGGGTTCCAGCAGTGTCCAGCTGATAGAAACTCCAGGAGGTAGGGCCAAGAACATCTGATTGCCTCATGGTTGTCCTTAAACACCCCTTGGCCTTCCCAGGCCCTTCTCCCAGGTGGGTCTTCTGGTCATTTGGCCACGCAGAAGCTGGGTCAGGGGCTCCAGAGGTGAGTGTGGAGCATTTGCTGCACTGTGACAGGGATTGACACCACTGCTGGCCTGGGATACAGGCTCTAGGGATGGGGAGTGTGGGGCAGGGCATTGATTCTCCAGGGCAAGGCCCAAACTCCCCCTTCCCCCCACTCATGCACCCCGAAATGTCTCGAGACATCAACCTTTCCAGTCTCTCACACTGAGTCACCTGCAGGTGATAATTTCCCATCAGATTTTCACCCCAGGTGACTCAGATCCATCAGGCTGTGCTGTTTTCCTCCATGGTCTCCAGCCAGACGTCGCAGAAGCCATGGGCAGGGTGTGACTCACACAGGTTCCTTAGGCTGTTTCTATCAAGACTTGTGTTTTTCCATATCACTCTGCTATTTGGAACTTTATATCTGTGCTTGACAAGAAGCAAAAGGAAAAAAAATTACCAAAAGTGTCTCTTTCGTCTTTTAGAAGGGTAGGTCCTCCTGTATTAATAGTGCCCATGAAAGAACTAGGACAGTGGGAAGCAATTGGTGTTTATTTAATTAGCAGAAGCATTTAATTATCCCTTTGGTTAGGTTTATATTTATGTGTTTGTATAAGAGCTATCATTTCATCTAGGTTTAAGCAGAAGTAGTTTAACCTCCAAATGCTATGATGTCAGAACATTAACAAGCCAGGAAATTTTCGAAAGCACTTATCAGATTAACTGGCCGTTCTAAGACACAGATAGCAATTACCATTATGACTGTCAGGTACTGTCATGTATTGAAATATAGCAGCCAGAAAAAAGAGCATTATTATCTACTATGAAAAACTTAGGCATAGAATTTCCATGCCCAAAGCTGTCTTTTGATGTACCCTTATTCTGTGTAGCTGAAAACCTATGAAAAGCTATTTTGTAAACTGCTTACTTTTAGAAGTATTACCTGAAAAAGAAACTCTTCTGTACAATTAGTGAGGAAAATGTGGGAATATTTGGGTTAAATTCCCAGGAACATTTATGAATTATAGAAAAATCCTTGATATTACTGCAGCTGTGAATCCTCCAAAAGATCCACATGTATTTTCCAGTCTGAACAACAATATTGTAAGTACATGTAATATGACAAAGTTTTTTGTCATTGTCTTAACTCCTGCCAAATTCAGTGCCTCTGGGCTCACTTCCCATAGTTTCTTGCTATCTCTTGACTGCCTTACAAAGTGCATAGTCTTGAATGGTACAAAATGGACTTTCTTTGTTCCAAATTTTGGCGTGTTTCTCCTTTGAAAGCAAGGATTTTTATGTGGTGTGTTTGAGGACTCCCAGTACAGCATGAGCTGGTTCCAGGTCAGATCCAGTGTGAATGACTTTTTCTTTCTTGTTCATGACTGTAAGGAGAAAAATGTGCTTCGTGGATATTGGTCTTCCTATTTTTGCAGTTTGGGAAAGAGCAAATTATTATCTGATATTTTGGTTAAAAAAAGCACCAATGACGTTCATTTGCAATATTTTAGTATCATCACAGGACTTTTTTTTTTTTTTAGTCAGTTTGAGGTTTGGTGCAATGAAATTATGCAACATTTTTCTTTCTAATACCACTATGTGCCATCAACCTGCCATTCAAACCTTTAAATCTGGATACCCTTCAGCTCAACACTTTAGACAGGTTGGTGAAAAGAAATTGAGCTACTTGATAGGAATGCTGCTCATCACTGTTTTCTGCGTTTTATGTTTCTTCTGTCTTTTTTTTGTGTATTCTTTCCATCTTTTCTTAGATATTTCAGGCCATAAAGCAGCTAATGTAAGAAAGTTAACTATAAAAGGAGGCATTAAGTATAAAAAAGGAGGCAATGTCTAAGTTTATGAACTTTTAGTTATTTTATGACCTTTGATAGGTACGTCAAGGTCTGCAATTATGAAAGCTATTTATAAATAGCAAAATGAAATGCATATATGTGCTACTGCATCAACAGAAATTGTTGACTTTTGCTGTGGTTGGTACAGTTTCACTTTCTTTTGCCTATAATATAAAGCACCTTGGCCTGGTACTTATTTGTGGGTTTTCTGAGTAGCTTTTTTTGTATGCACTGTTCTTGCCCTTCCCTGACACTCCACCTCACTGACACCTGTAAAAAGAAGTGATATTTAATCAATCATCACTTTAAATATCACCAGAAAAGAAAAAGGAATTGAAACAGCAAGCCCCCCAAGTTCCTTATACCATGAAAAACATTAACACTTGAGAAAAGAAAGGTTTTCTTTCCACATTAACCACCTGATAGTGTATGAAGAAAAAGAGGAAATAATGTGTCCAGCTACTGGCAGATTAACCAGTTGTCTTAGGATGAGTATGGGGTAGAAAGGCTGATCTGCTGCTACAGGGGTGGAAGCTTCCTGTTCCAGCAGGGAAAAAAGTGGCTCTAATCCTGATGGATGGATGTAAATCTTGAAGTACTGAATTTAACTGGCTACATGCAGTGTTAGGCTTCAGGTGTACCGAGACGTTTAAGCTTAACTCTTTGGCCAGTGACAATTGCACTTTTATTAAACTATGCTTGCCTTACACTTTGAAGTGCCAAAAAGGAAAGCAATTCCTATGGCCCTGTCATGTTGATTGTCTACCTGAATGAAGCTAATGAGGTCTTAATACTGCACGGGTTACTCAGGCAAGGTTTTAATTAATAGGTGTCAGGTCCTTAATGCCTCATGTGCCTTCTTCCCTCTGTGGTGCTTCCCTTTAGCTTCCAGTTTCAAAATTGATTATGTTGAATGCAGGTCCCTTAATTTTGTTACAATAAAAACCTTTTCTATTAAGATAAATGTAATACATCTCTTTTTATCATCTCGTGATGTTTCAGTGCATACTTACTATTTCAGGCCCTGTGAAATGGTAAGCAGTATCTCAAAAGCTTTTTCTCAAGTTTTGAGAAGGCAACAAAATTACAGTCAAGAAGCTGCTTTTTTTTTTCCCTTTTTTTTTCTTTCTTTTTTTTTTTTGTGTATGTTCTTTTCCTCTGGTGCTAACCAGTTATTAGTTCAAACTCATGTCTTCCAAACCCTGTAGAATAAATTTTTTTGAAGTAGCATCTGTCTCTTCTAACAACTTGTGTGGATTGCTGTGGGAATGAAATTCCTTTTGACTTACCTCCAGTTCCAGAACTGTTTGTGTGTTCTTATCTATTAAGAATGAGTCTGCAAAAGATCTATAAGCAAGCCTTTGTATGATAGACAAAAAGGGTTTACCTGAGGCACACTCTCCTCATACTAGAAGCAAATCAATGTTGTGCCCTTGGAGCCAACCAAGTCCCAGAATGGAGCTCTTTTATAAACTCATAAATTGCAGAAAAGCGCTGCATCATTTTTTATTCTATGCACTAGAATAGTGTTTTGTTCTATAGATCAAAATGAAGCTGCCTAATAATGAGGCTAGCCTAAGGTTTCTGGCGAAGTTTTTTTCACCCTTATTCATCTAGTTCACTGGCAGGATACCTTCAGATTTTGATAGCCTTTATATTACTGCCTTGTTTTTTCATCTCCATGGAGTGGCTGGAATCCATCTTTGTGAAACTTCACCCACATCTATGGAATTTCACATTTAAAAAAAATCATTTGAGGTTTACTGAAATATTATTGCACATTACATATGATTGGAAACATCAAAGGAACTCCTGTTTTGTGAGATTAGCTGTGATATTTTGCTGTGATATTTTTTGTGATATTTTACAAAAAAACAATGGCTTTAGGCTCCTAACTAGTGTAGCTGCTTTCAAGTAGCTTAGCCATTGGTGCTTATGTTAGCTGGGAGAGGTAGAGGAGCCCAAGAAAGATGAATTACATGATTTGGTATGAACATGAGGTGTTCCCAACCAAGCAGGCAACTTCAGAGGGTAGGCAGTAATTTTCTGTGCTGGTGCAGCTCTAATAGCCGAGACTGTATGAGAGTCTTTCCCTTACTGGCTCTCTAAGGCTCGCTTCCTACAGAAATTGGAGGTAGTAGGACAGTCACAGATGGTTCCAGCTGATGGCTCTGAAAAGCCCTGAATCCATGCCTGCTGAGTACTAGGGAAGCAGCTCCTCAGTTTTCTGTCATGTCCAGCCAGCTTCTGTGAATCTGTGTCTGGCTGTGCAAGGAAGCCGTGCCTGGCTAGCGGACCTGAACCATGTGGCAGATGTGAGATGACCTCATGTAATTTTCTTCCTCCCCCAGCTGTGTTCTCACAGTGGTGGTTTCAGTCAATTTGGTGGCTGAGTTCAGCTTTTGAATTCTCATTTTTGAGCATGCTAGTGTTTTTTTTTAATCTCTATATGTGGCCATAGTGTTTCTAGGCAAGTCCTTAATTACATGTTGTTTTTCAATTCAGCACCTAAAGTGCTCACCAGATAGCATTTGCAAAATTGGTTATCTTTGCAGCTAAGCTGTAAGATTTTTTTAGGTCTTCTAAAAGAGGAGTTTGTTCATTTACTTGCACTCTGTGGACCACAATTAAACATTGTCGACATCCTTGGGTTTGTGTGTGGTACTGACCAGCAGAATTTATTAAAGTTTCTGGATACCAAGGCAGAGCTTCAGCTGGCAGATCTATGGGCTCTCCTCACAATGAGGGCAACCTTTGTTCCCTGTGGTTTCTTAATAGTGTTCCATCCATAAAGCTGAGAGTCTGTTTGTCAGCTTTTCCGTTCTCTGGATAAATGTATGAATTATTGTGCTTTAATTGCTTCCTGCAGGTATTTGCAACTAAAAACTTTTATTGCATGTTGTCTATCCAATCAGGAAACAGAAGCTAAACCAATCAAGCTGCTCTGGGGTTTGGGATACAGGAGAGGTGATGTAATCTCTCTTTCTTCCTCTCTCTGGAGGAGGAAAATTCTTATAGAGAGCAATTTCTAGGTGTACCATCTGGTCTTTCATACACAGAAATCTCATGACCTGGACTAAGACAGAACATGTTGTCAAATAAACAGGGTGTTAGAACAAACTGTTTTCCCATCCAAGTCACTGCTTAGTTGTGTGCAAAAGATACTGCTGGGGCCAGAATGAAGATCTGAGCCTCACAGGCCCATTTGATGGTTAAGTGCTTCTGTTGGAAGATTGTTTATGTGAATTTCTGCTCTGCTGGTGTGGCTTTAGACTAGACAGTAGAACCATGTCAGTTCCTATGAGATGAAGACTTGTCCCCTTCATATCAAGAAAGAAAGGGAAGTCTCTTTATTTATACATTGTGGATGTTATCACAACCATCCTTTATTTTGTTTATATCACTTCTCTGAAACTTTATCGTGGCAGAAGATCTTGCATCTGGTGGAATGATGCTGTTGAGTGCTGCCTCTCGGGTTGCTGTTAATATTGGTCTGTGATATGTCCAGGAAACAGGACTATCAGGGCTGTTGACTAACCTGTGCAGCAGAACTTCCTGCTGCACAGACCCATTTCTGACAGCTTTACTTTTTTCCCCACACGGGATGATTCCTCTCTCTCCAGAAGAAGTGACAGATCTGACAATATTTTTCCTGCCACCATTTGTTTATTGTGTGCCCAAAGCCTGTAAATTATGATCTCCTGACAGATGAAAAGCATCTCAAGCTTATTTTTGTACCTCCACAGTTATTATCATTATCTGGTGGCTGAAAAGGAGAAAGAAACTTCTAGTGAGTACTTTTTTTAAGCTAAGTATATTTGTGGGCAGTCCTTGATACTTGTCATTCCTGTGTTCAGTTACCTCAGTTATTAGGTTTGTGCCTGGCAGTCCAGTTCTTTCCCATTCCCAAACATTCAGTGTTGGGAGTGGATTAGCCTGGGGCAGGCAGATGCTCACATGAACCAGAGAACAAGTCTAGGAAAGATGTTTAGGCAGTAAAATATCTTGCTTGCTGAGGGTTCAGTTTTTATTTCTCCAGTTAAAGTTGCTTTGTTTGAGTCACTTGTTTTGCAGTTCATTGATATCACATTTCCTTCCTTCCCATTTTAGGAAGGAAATAAAATGCCATGTTTGAGGAGTACGGCATAACTAGTCCTTCTCACCTCCTCCTTCTCCTTCACATATATCATATAAGAAAGGAGGAGCTCAGGTAACATCACTGCTTTTGACTCAAGACCTGTAAGGCTCTGGAGCAGCCTCTTCCCAGGCATTCTTGTAAGGGTCTGATGCACACTGCCAGCCTGATTACTGTGAAATCTGAGTCTGTCCCTTTTAAATCACACTGCAAAGTATCTCATATTTAGTCTTGCATGGTGCTGAGAACTAAAAGAAGATTCTGCATCCTCACTTCCCCAACAATATTTCGCTATTAATGAATTTAACACCTTTGCTTAATACAGAGCTTTGTTTGGCTGCTGTTAGAGATGTGACATCAATTCAGAGTTAAGAACTCTCAAATTATTTTGTCTGTCTCCCAGGTTAACTGCCTGATTAGGGATAGAAATTGTAGGTCCAGCTGATTCATCAAGCTAATTAATTGAATTAATTCATCAAGATCAGCTGTGCCAAAATATTGTACTGCAAGCTTGGTACTGTGCTGAAAATACAACTTATGTAACATTTCATGAAACCTTGATTTTTCAAACATTAAAAATAATACAAATGCAAATAATAATTCACCAAAGAACAGACAGATTTTAAAACAGATTTAAACAGTAACTGTCCAAGAAGTCCCAGAGAAATACTTGATATTTTCTATTATTTTACTAGCTCTACTAGAAAAGAAGGTGAAGGGAGAATCTGGTGGGTAATATACTTAGGGGAAAAAAACATTGACGGAGCTTTCTAGCTATGAAAAAAAGAAAAAAAGAGAGCTTTCGGATTTGATCAATCTGTTTAATCTAACCTCAAAGTGGAATGTTTCTTTTCCCTTAGTAAAGAGCAACTTTTTTCTTTTTTTTTCTTAAATAAGATAACTTTGATTTTTGAATGCTCAAAGACAGAAAAATTAATGTGTTTCATTTTTATGTGTATTTCAAATCTGATTTGTGTATTTTCTTATCCTTTTATTTTCTCTTTGGCCTATAGAGATCTTTAATCTTCAACTATTCAGGTGTGTATGAAAATACTTCACTCAAGCATTTGTGAACGCTTCAGTGATTTTAGTAGCTTTGAAAATTTATTCTATTTAAGCTAGTATTAATATTGTTCAGTCAATCTACATTTATTGTGACAGCAGAAAATTGTAAACTGAAATTTCCCTACACTTCTTAGGAAACATCAACATTTGAGGCTTAATTTTAAATCTGGGAGAACAACAACAGTGAAAGTGGTGGCAAAGTTTGTGACTAAACCTGCTTGTCTCAACTGGGATCTAACAGGGTTTTATCTTTCAGTAGACCAAGACATAGGAGAGCTAAATTATGCCAAGTAATGTCCCAATGAGACTCTTGTTGTGTGCTTGTTATCGATTCACAAAGGTATTGAGAGTGGGTTTTGTTTTTAAATGAAGATTAAGTTCATTTCTTCCTCAAGGATCTTCCCTCCCTTATGATTACAGCGCAGGATGCACACTCTTCCAGTCTCATGAACATAAGGTCTCTTTGAACAGGGATGAGTGATTTTTTCCTACCTCTCTTTTCTACAGCCTTCTTTATACCATTTTGCTTTACTGTAAATCTGATGGAAGTGGTTTTCTTCATGAAATATTGAGTTTTAAGGAGGGAGATTATACATATTGCTTTGTTAGCACTGGTAGCAGTCTTTGTTGTTGCAAGATAAAGCAATCATGCTCCCAGATGAAAACACACCTGGGGATTCAATGCTCTTACTCTTGGCTCTGGAGCCACAAAGTGCAAGGCCTCTTTATACTCAGTGCTGAAGGGAGCAATGTTATCAATATATGAGCCTCTCTTTTTTGTTTTCTGTGTATTTCTACCATCTGCAGGAATGGGAGATCTTCATACTGTGTTTTTTAAACAAGGAAAAAATGAACACAAGTAACTGCAGAAGTGTTAATAACATTTAGAATAAGTTTTCACATATTGGAATAGCTTTTCTTTCCTCCGCCCTGGGCACTCTGTCCCACTCAGGCTGTGGAAAGCAGTCAGAAGAACTGAGCTGCAGATGTCTAGTTGGCATCAGAGAGATGGACTGGCTCCACCATCCCTCTCTGCCTCTCCACACGTCACCACGGGGAAGTTTTGGAAGCGTAGGCAAGAGAGAAGTGGCTGCTCCAACGCGGTATTTCCAGTAAGTGACACAAGCTGGAAGAATTCTTCAGATTCCTCTCGAAACAGATGCGAACAGACCAAGAGCAGCTTTGCTTAAATAACTGGTTTCTTCATGAGCCAATTCTTCACTGAAAGGATTTTGGCATAGAAGTACATAATAGCTGTAATTTTTCTACTGATATAGCACTGTTCCTTTTATGTTCAAATAAAAATTACCCTTGCCTAGTACATATGTACAATGTAAGTTCTTTGGAGCAAAACCCAGTCTTTACCATCATTGTGTTTAGAGTGCAGAAGTGTAAAAATCCTGCACATTGAGCACCAGCGAATGTTCCTATCCAGATGTGGATGTGAACAAGCTCCTCAGGAGGTACCTACATATTAAAAACCAGCTCAGCATAAGAACATTATTTGTTGTAAACATTTAAGGCAATCCCCGGTCTCAGTGTGGTTCTGTAATAAGAGGTTGCTGCATGTCATAGCTGATTTGCTTTCTTCTTTTCCAGTTAAGTTGAAGGAAGGTGCAGTTCTGGTGGAAAAGCAGTCCTCTGGGTCATTTATAGCAAAGAGAATAATATGTTGATAGTGGATATTGTGAAGCCATCTAAGTTCAAAGGTGATCATTTTGACAGAAAAGGTAAAAGTAAATACCATCACTTACTGATAATGCAAAATGCCCTTTATGTTTAGCAGAGTGTGAAGAAGAATTTTTAGACCACTTAATGAAAAATATCATACTATTTTAACTTTTCTTCTTGCTTCTCTTTTTAAAATTATGGCTTTTTAAACATTGGTAGATAAATACGGTATTTTCTTCAAAGACATTTTTGTCTTATTGAGAGAATTTGCTCAACCAGTTTCCAACTTTTGTTACAGTATTTGAAAGTATTTTTTTTTTTTAATTAACTAATATTTCTGCGGTGGAATTAAAACTCATAGTAAATGTGACACACCTGGGAGAAAATATTTTCAGCATAAAGCTGCCTAAGTTTCCAGTTCATACCGTACTAATTGCTTACACAAAAGCAATGTTTTTCTTTCTTGAGACAGCAAATTATAATAATGGGAATCTTAACTATGGGAATTTCAGGTGAAAAAAGATTTTAAAAACTGGTATCAAAAGATAGTGTTTATATTTAATACTAATTATTTTGTTCCCCAAAGCACTGCATTTTTTTTTGCCCTTGAATAAGCTACAATTGTTCAGCCAAGAAAGGGTGTGAATCAGTCACTTCAGTGAGTAAATCAAACTACTGCAAATCACAGAAGCAGAAGATCCAGCCTGGAATCCTCAGCTGCTCTAGCAGCTTTCCCAAGGGTACAGACGTTGGGATTATCTGCTGCTGTTGGTGGGATGGCTGTTTACTCTGGTGCTGCTGGCTCACTCCCATCACTGCCTGCAGCTCCAAGAGGAGTCAGTGCTGCTCTCAAGGGAGCTTTGTGCCAGGATAAAACTGGCCCTGCCATGATACTCCTCATTCCCTCAGTGGGAAGAGGAGTGGTCCATTTGGAAAGGACCATTCTTAATATTTAGAAAACCTCACTGATTTACAATGCTCTGATCCTGCAGAGAGTGACAGAAATAGTTAAAACTTGTATGTGGAAATTACACTTGGAATGTACTAACATGAACATACATTTACATTGTCTTATGTAGAAAACAGATTTTCAAGGGATTTTCCTCCAAATATTGCAGAAGGATACTGGAAGGAGGTAACATTCTTGCAGATATTGTTTAATATAGAGTTTAAATCTGCTGCCTGTGAGCTTAGCTGATGGTCTGCAGTGGGTAGGATAGGGAACTGCTGGTTCCCATTTGTTTTCATATAACACAAATAATGTTATAGACCACCATCAGAACTCCCCTTAGGTATCTCTGTTTCAGGTTGTAGACCACAGCCTACTTATTCATCCCTTATGCAGAAGTTGTTCTGTGTTTACCCCATTCTTGTTGCTCTTTTAATGAAAATTTTCCAGTTCTGGAAAGAGGGGCCAGAACTGCCTGAATTATTCAAAATACTGGTATTCTCTGGGTATATACAGAGACAGAATGAAGTTCTCTGTTTTTGTTTTCTCTGTTCTTTTTCTAGCAATGTATATTGTTTGCTTTATTGATTGCCTCTCAGTAGAAGTGAAAGAAATGGGTGTGCTTACTCTAAGGCACAGCAAGAGTAAGCATAATTGATGTCTAATTTCTCCAACATCCTTGGAGAAATCTTTCCTTGACTTCAAATATGAATAATGTAGTTTTTCTTCTCGTATCAAAACCAGATTTGGGTAGAGTTAACTTACTGTGTTTACTTTGGAATGGGGAGATTTGTAGAGGGAATTTCAGGAGGTGCCCTTGAGTTTGAACATAAGCACTAATTGAAAATGCGTTATTTTTTCCTGGAGACTGCTGGACATTTTTTTTTTTTTTTGTACTCTCAGTGATGGCAGATGAGGTGTTAGAGAAAAGATGCTGCATTTGATACTGGATTTCCCTTGTTCTGTTCCTCCTGGCACCAGCAATCAAAGAACTAGCATGTCTCCTTTCTGTATTTTGCAGCAGGACTTTGCTAAGCAAAATGCTGCGGGGGTCCTGAGCCCAGCCAGTCCTCTCTCACCCGTGAGCACCACAGGGCTTTTCACATCTGTACTCTGGAGATGATTGGCTTTGTGTCATCCCTGCTCCAGGTGGAAGCTGGAACATAAGGAGTACATCCACCACTGCTCAATTGATGTGCATAGAAGTGTGGGCAGTTTTAGAAAACTGCTGGCAGCAGATGCTTGGCTGGTGTAAAGCATCTTCAGTGATCCTGTGATGCTCTGCACCAGCTGAGGATCTTCCTGGTTATGCAGCTGGGACTGAAACTGCACTGAAAGCAGTTGAACTTCCTCCACTGATCATTTAGAAGGGATTTTGATCCTTTCAGAGCTTGTGTTTTTCAGGCCTTGTAATGACACGTGCTGGTTGTTTCATTCATTTAATCTAAAACAATCATCAGATGGAAAGCATTGAAACTGACACAAAGGAGTTGCTTCATGGCTCATATCTCAAAAAATTTGAACCTACAAAATTAGCCAGGCCACAGGGCCTTAGCAACGTATCAGTTTTCTCTATAAGCAGTATATCCTTCAAGCCAGTGCATTAACATGGGTTCTATGAGCAAAAATCTGTCTGTTTTTCTCAGTAACTTGAGCATCTCACTGTTTTGTATGTAAGACAGGAAGGGGGCACAGCAGTTTCTGCATACTCTGTTGTAAGAACATCTTGTGAAGTGTCTGTGCCTCTAGTTTTGTCAGATTACATTAATTAGCAGAGAAAATCACCCTCAAAAAGATGTATGTAAATGCTTTGTTCTGACTGCTTGCACTTGAGACATTTGTGGGATTTCTCACTTTAATCTTGGGGTTTATATCCCTTCATGTTTAGGTATTTTTTGTTGACTTTTTCAATGGATGTTTTCCCTAAGAAGAAGTGTCAGAAAACCATGAATGAATCTTTAGGCAGTTACATTACTTTACAACAGCAGTAGGAAGAGTGATAACATTAATTTTAAGCTGAAAATAAGAATCCAGCTACATGGCACTTTCCACCTTTTCATGGTTACCTTTTGCCACATGGTTGTTACACATACATGTGACAAATTGCTGGGTTCCGAGGGTTTTCATTAAATAGTACTTATTTTTCTTTTTTTAAATTTTCTTTTAAAACTTTGTTTCAAAGTAGGTTTCACTGTTTTAAATGCACATGTTTCTGAATGGCTCTTTCAGTAAAGAAATAACACCACTCAGCTTCACAGAGTACTTAGTGATTATACACTCTGAATTTACAGTTCATAGCAAATAGATGATCTACTTACAGGAGAAACATTCTCAAGAGTCCTGTAAGTAATGAAGTGGAGGAACCGTGTGTGTTCATAAATAGAAAAATAGGTAAAATCTACTGAACAGAAATCATTAACATTTCTGTTCACAAAGATAAACTAGAAGGAAAATCAATAGGTAGGATAGTTGCAGTAAAATATTGTTCTAAACTATCTATCAGGTAATAGCTTCCATGGCAGATTTACAAGCCTCTTCTGGGGTTCTTGAAGCTTGGGTGTGTTTTATTTTGTTTTTGTAAAAACATAAAATCCCATCCAAAAGAATGGGACAAGACATCAAGGGGATGTTTTAGTATCCATCAGAACCATTAGGAAATGAGTCATTTGCATTCAGGGGGTGTGAAGCATCTGTGGTTTATGGCTCAGAGAGAGTTAGAGGATCATGGGCTGGCAGGGGCACACAGGCTGAAGCTGAGAGCCTCCTAAAAATTGCTAACACTGAAGATATCAAGCAGGGAAGTGGAAGGACATGTAATGCACTCTCTTCTAACAATACTTGTGGAATGCAGGAGGTATTCCTTTCCCAGATGCAATTTCTGAATGTTAAGATTCAGAGTGTCTCAAATTTAAGGTGTAATACCGTCACAGAGTTAAAGGTGGTTGAATAGGAACTGATAAATTGTAAGACTGCAGTACTGTAGGTCACTTGTTGGAAACCTTGTAACTGCAAGTTATGTCTGATTTTAATCTGTTGTACAACTGCTGATCCAAGCTCCAGAATCCCATCTGTGATGCCATAATTACTGCTGGTCTTGAAGCCTGCTGCTGTCCAAATCCAAATACCCCAAATGCTCCTCGGCATGCCACTGCTGTAGCACTTTCTCTTCCACTGAAGCTCTGAAGAACTGAAAATCCCAAGACATAAAAAATATTAATGAACACACAGANACGCCACACACAGAGTGTCTGAGCTTTGTCAAAGGGTACTGAAAAAAAGACGTAAATTTGTTTTATTTGGTAACTCAAAGTTCCACTCTCCAAGGGACTTCTTCAAGCCAGCAGGAGGACTAACCTGGCTTCTGGAATTGCCCAATGTAGCTTTCACTGCAGATTGTCCAAAGGGTTTGTCAGCACTATCAGTTTATTAGGATTTTGTCATTTTCATAAAACCCTTTAGTCTTGAGACTGTCAGACTGACATCAGTCTACTGGAAACCACAGGTAAAATTAAAACAAGAGCTGTTGTTGCTCCTGGCTCCTGGCTCCAAAACTGAAAGGGCTGTTGCAAAAGGAAGGTATAAAGTAGGGAAATGAAAAGTGTAAAATGCACCTGAAAGCAATCTTTTATCCGAACCACCACAGAAGATTATGACAGATCTTGGACTTCATAGCTGAGGGCTGATGCACAAAGCTGGTCAGAGAGCTGCCTTTGAGAGTAGATGTGTGAAATTGGGAAGGGAGCAGCTCAGTCCTGCTCGCCCTGGGCACTCTCTGACTCAACATGTCCTGTTTTTCCTCAGTCTCACACAGGTCTCTAGGAGTCTCTTCCTGTCCAAAAAAGAAAATGGCTTTGTTAATAAACATTTCTACTTGTATTTACTTTATTTCTTTTCTCTAATTTTCTGATGTATTCTTTTCCCCTGTATTGAGGAGCCTACTCAAAATGTGCATTGCCATTTTAGTCCTCACTTAGTACATTTCTTTGGGCCAAAGGGCTTTTTGTGCTCCACGCATTTTTGCTGTTTGAAAGACTTTATTTCAAATTTATTAGGTTTTCTAATTTTTTCTGAGTTGACAAGATGTTATGACCCCCCCTTGAAGGCGAAGGTAGCTGAAAGCTACAGAGATGAAAGACGGCAGTTACCACCGAGTTGGAGAATCTCTTGGCATAACTGGTCTGGGACATGCAGAGACTGTGTGAGGTGCTTTCAAAGTCAGAACAATGAAGAGGAAAGATCTGGAGAAGACCTCATGAAGCAGCAAATCATGTCTTGTTTAAAATAGGTAAACAAAAATTCTAAATTTTCTGAAGAATCAATGGTTGCTCCAACAGAAAGCAAGGGCGAGTCTTTCCCTCACCAGCTTTTCTGTTTTGAAGAATGGAGGGAAGGTTAACTATAAGTTCCAGGCTCTATTGATTTTTTTGTTCTCACTTTCCTGTGAAATTATGCTAAAGCTAATTGCCTCTCTGAGGCTAATTGCCTCTACTGCCTGTGGTTAAAAAAGATTCATCTTCGGTTTAGCTCATACTTTCTATAATTCCTTTAACACAGAATTCTCATTCAATTCTTCAGTTCTCTTCCTCTAGGGAGATAGACAAAAACAAACCCAAAAGAATTCATCTACAGCCTTTTTGAGTTTCTTACGGAATCAACCAGTCTTTGGAGCTGTTTCTTTGTTGCTTTGGAAGGTTAAGAGCAGTACTCCCATGATATATTGTGCTATGATCTGTTTCATGTGCCTCACAAGATTCAGGTGCAAAGTAGACATCTCAGAAAACTTATCTGTGAGGTAAAGATTCGGCTTTTCAGAGTGAAACTCCAGCACCTCAATTCATCGAACACATATTTTGTGTAGGCCAGTGTAATATGAATTTTAGATGGTTTGTTGCTGCATTTTGGACCTGTTTTGCCCTGACCAAAGTTGGAATTCAGTTATGATTAGTCACACAACCTCTCTCCGTAGATAAATAGTTCTGCTGAAACCTTTTACCAACACTCTCCCAGTTCACACAAGTTACCTGACTGCAGAACTGTGACCTACGTTTCTGTGAGCAATACATTTCTGGTTTGGTTTAGTTAGGCTTTAATTTTTTTGTTTGCAAGCGTATGTTTGAGAGACATCAATGTGACAGCTTCCAAGTAAAAGATCTTGTTGTTTTTCCCCCCTGTCCCTTATAAATGCCCTGATCTCCTTGTTTATTTGAAGGCACGAGGCAAATTTCAAAGGAACAGCCAGCAGGGAAATGCTGCATTTTTCATCTGGGTGATACATATAGAAAGTGAGAGACTGCTGAGTCAGGCACAGTTGGCTGTTTGTTGCTGCCTAAAATCATAAGCAATATGAGATTATACAAAGCACCTGCTGAAAGTTCAAAAGATCTTATGTGAAACCTTGGAGAATGGTATTAAAGTCAGACTTGTAGTCTGTATCCGGCACAAAAATATAAACAATTTCTTTTTCTGAGTGCTTTTATGGCTCGACTAACAAAGGCAGGGAGGCAGTGTGATATTCCATGGCTTGCCACAAGCCTTTCAGATTACCCAAAGTGATCTTTGAAACACATGGTGAAAAGGAGGAGGGGAATCATTACTGATGTTGTTACATAGAGAGTAGAGAGCAGTCACATCCTTTATTACTTTTAAATCCACTTTGTTCATCTTGGTGGGTGTGGGTGGCAGTCCTCAACCAACACCGCAGCTTTGAAGTGCTTTGTTGCCTGATGTGCTCAGCTGTGCTGTCCTGAGTGTCAAGGGCCTCTGTGTAATTCAGGAGGGGAGCTGGGTGCATGAAGAGTCAGTGCTTTAAAAGCTTGAGTTAACCAGCAAGAAGTGCTGGGCTGGGGGATTTGGCTGAAGTCCTGCTCCCTTCAGTAGCAAAGTTATCAAATTGTACTGCAGGAGAGCATCTATCTCTAGGCTGATTTTCTTCTGGTATGAGAAAGAGTAGAGGATAGCACTCAGTGAAACACTGGTGCAAAAGTAAGAAATGATCATGAAACCTTTTATTCATTTCCTCCAAAGTTAGAGCATCTCCTTCAATTTTGCAGCTGACTGCTGTGGCTGTCTGCTGCTCTGCAGTGCCAGATTCATGAGTCACACCAGCTTGAAGGTTTTCACTCTGCTTTAACTTTAAGTAGTTAATAATTCATTGGGCTGGAATGGAAAAAATACAAGTGCAGCCTAATGACTTGGGGGTCTCTCTGGGAGAAGTATGAAGTGGGTTTGTGCCTGCACTCCACTATGTACTTAGCATTATGCATTCATTGAAACAAGCTCTTGCTGGGTCAGCTCCTCCCTAGGTGACTACTGAGATCACCAGGATGTGGTTGTTTCTGCTCGAGTTTATCCTCTCTTTCTCTCCATACTACACTCCTCACGGAAAGTAGAACAGTTGATAGTATAGAGTTCGTCAAAGTGCCACTTTTGAAATTTTAAATGGCCTGGTAATTTGAGTCTTTCCTTTGGTGGTAAGAGATACAGGTTCCAATCCCTTCAAGCAGAGGATGGGGATTTGCTGATTGTATCTTGTCAGAGAATGGCAGAGGCACTTGTTCCTCAGTTACAGGTTACTTTGCAACCCAGGTGAATATTTGTACTCTGAAAACCTGCATTCTCATGGAAGAAAGGAAAACTGCACCAATTAGTCATAGTGATTAATTTGGAAATAGCCCATCCTAAAGTCTAGCCTTAACTTCTGAAGTGCTAATTGGTCTTTCAAATATTGCTGACTTAACCACTTTGTGAATAGCCAAAAGCAAATGGGTGGTGTCTATGATACATTTGAAATCATCACGTAGTTAATAATAAAAAATAAATTCCTCCCTGTTTTCGAATCCGAATCTTTCAAAAGAAATGCAAAACTTTTGCTCAGCGAGACTGTAAAAATTTTCAACTATTACGTCCAAAATGAAGTTGGAAAAAATATTTAAAATTACTTTCTTGTGTACTTTAGAAGTGTTGCTTTAAGTCTTGCTTTTCTGTGAAATGGCAGCCCCGAGTAGAAGGCTGTGAATTCACTTGCTGCTGGCATGGTTTAGCCATGTCCTTCCACCTCCTGCAGTTGCCAAAAGCAATCAAAATGCCATGGATGCAGTCCCAGGAGGGTTCTTCAGAGGAAAGGGACTTCCTGTGGCAAAGAGTCAAGGTTTTTATTCTGCTGTCTATCCTTGCTGTGGGAGGTGTTTGGAGATGGAAAGGTCTGCAGCCAAAGCGCTTCCGAGCCCTGCCAGTCCCTGCTGCTGGAACAGGCTGGCGGAGTGGTGAGTGCTCAGGTGTGAGTTAGAGCAGCTTTTTAGTGCCTCCTGCTTTGTGCCAGGGCTTGGGACAGTTCCCAGCCACCCCCAGAAGGCAAACAGCCTGAATTCCCCTGAGTCTGGCACAGTATCATGACGGCTGGGTTTGAGAGCACTTTTAGTACTCAATAGCAATTTTCCAGTGCTGTGAACATGACACTGTCTTACCTTGCACATTCTATTGTCCTGGCTCCAACTGAGGTGTCGTGTCATTCCAGGAAGAGACTGTGCATGCATTTGTAATAGCTGTGTGTGTTACACACTTTTGAAAGACTTCCAGTCCTTTTGAAAGACTTTCAGTCTTTATGTATTCCAGTCTGAATCAGATTTTGGATGGTCAGGAGTCTGAATGTGAGAAAGCATTTGTTGCTAGGAATGATGATGCTAAACAGAGAAAATGAGAAAAAATGACCACCTCTAGAAAAACAAGGTATGACTATCATGAGACAAGCCTGGAAGAGAAAACAGCAAAGGATAAGCCCAAAGAAAACAACAATAACAACAAAAAAAAAACCACCACCAAGAAAACACGAAAATGAAAATCAAACCCTGAAAACCCAAAGCTGAAGAGAAAATGAATACATGGCAAGTTAAAGGTTTTTTGTTTTTTTTGTTTTTTTTTTTTTTGCACCTGTAGTGTGCTTTTTCAAAGCTCACTAAAGAGGTAGGTACAGGCTCATTGTGCAGTCTTTGTGCTCCTTCTGGAAAACAGGGCTTTAGTTCAAGTCAGTCACTCATGTCAAATATATCACTTAAGTTTGGAAGTTGGCACATTACTGCTAAAATCAGGCAATGTGTTTTAAAGAGGTTTTTGGCTTGATTAGAGATTAGAAATTTCCTCTAAACTTTTTTTTTTTTGTATAGACACATATGAATCTTCTGCTTTTTTATTTTAGCACATTATTTAACCAATACATTATTGTCTGTGTAATTGTACAATCGAGGAGATATTCCAGGAACTGGCACTGCATAGCTGATGGGAATAGCTGTATTTCAATTCCCTTGCTTTGTGTCTGAGAGCATTTACTTTCTTCTGCCTCTCCTGTTAGAAGTCATCCTTTTTCTTCCAGATCTAGACAGGAAATGTCTGACAAAAGTCTGATCATCCCCTTTCCAAACATTGCATCATCTCACATTCTTTGTGTGAGGTATTCTCTTAAAACTCTGAAGTATCTAAGAGCTATTCCTTTTTCATTTTAGATATGGGCAGTTGACGCAGGAGTACAAGCCAGGAGCTAGTGTCTACAGAGCCAGATTCCCAGCTTGGAAGCCACCCAGTCAGCCCTTTCTTTTTCTAGAAATGGAGAAGAGAGATGCTTCAAATTACCTTAGCATGTTGATGTCACCTTGCCAGTGAAAGCTTTCATCCTAGGACGTAGTTTTAAAGATAAAAAGTACAAAAATCGGAGACAGGGGGAGGCATAGAGTAACCAAAGTTCCTTTAAATTTAATAGGATTCTAGCTGGACTGGTCTTAAATTTATTGTTCACTGCAAAGAAATGTGCTTATCAGTGCTTATTAGATTGTTAAGTGTGGTTTTTTGGTCATTCTCATCTATATGGAATTATCCAGGGTACAGACAAATAGATATTAATGGTCTGTGAGGGTCATTGTTATTCAGTGCTGAATGCCAAGTTGTGCTGGATCCTTTTCCTCCCTCCTGCACTTATACAGCTGTGAGTTATCTATATTTCTATTTTCTACTGTCTTTTCCCAGCTGATCCTTTTAAACATACGGTTGTTTGCTTCCTTTCAAGTACAGAATAAATGTCAATTAGTCCCTTGCCTGTTTTGTGACTGACCCTTGAATCTCAAGGGTGTAAAACCAGGTAGCTCTGCATGTTGTGCTCATCTGAAAATGGACATTTCTGCCTCATAATATTTAGCTGCTTTACACTGACAGACTTTGAATCTGATGAAAGGGTCTGCATAAGAGCAGAGCCCAGTGAGTACAGCAGAACAGGGGGGTTTAACCACATTTGTCACCATTACCTTTGTAGTGTCTCTTCCAGTAAATAGTGGATTCCTTTCAGTCACGTTCCTGCTGGTTTCCCGGTGTCCACTTTCATTCTGAGATGAAAAGAATCCAATTTGATTTTCTCTCTCAGATCTACATATTGTTACTGCTCTGCCCTTATTGTACTTTTTACCAGCTCATTCTTGCTAATATGCTTGTACAAAATTTCTCATAAATGTTTAATTCCTAACAATAGAGTACTGGAATAATTTCCATGGTACAGAAATGTTCTGCTGACCAACTTACCGGAGTAAAAATGCTAATATGACCCTTGGGTCAGTCACACAGCCGTCTTTAATGTAAATTTAATACAGTGATTCCCCTGGAGATGGAAGATGGCAGACTTAGCAGAGCTGCACTGAATCAAAGTATCAGTATTTAGCAGCCCCTGGTTACCAGGCTACTGCTCACCTCTGAGACCAGGAAAGATCATCACAGAAATGCATTTTAAAGCTACCTGTCAAATATAAACCTGGCTATGTTGTATGCAGAAAGCGTTTTGCAGATTTGATGAGAGGTTTAAAAATAATAAAGGACAGGGTAGGAGGAGGCAGGGGGAAAGGCAGAAGATAGTGGGTTCCAGTGTCCCGCTCTCTTCTCCAATTGTTTCTGTGTAGGAAAACCACAAAAAACCCAATCCATAGACTTGATATCAAATAAAACATCATATTTTTCATAAGCTGAATAGATGCCTTGGAAAGCAGCCAACGAGGGAATTTTCCACTTGTGCTGCCTTTGCAGCCTCTTTCAAACCTACTGTTAAGCAGCAGGGGCACATACGCACTTCACTCCCTTTTCTATTATGCAGCTATGACACATTAAGCTCCTTGGAATGGTATTCATATTTTATCAGCTCTCCTAACGTCAGTTCTTTATTTATAACTTGCTCTTTTTTCTTTTTTTTTTTTTTTCCCTTTCCAGCCTGTATATCTCGACTTAGTAAAGAAAGAGACCAAAGCAGTTGAAGAAAAAAACCCACCCCAAACCTCCCTATGAATTTAATCATACCTTTCAGGTGGAATGTATGTTTTCACTCAGTGTTTAAGAACACAGCTGATCATTATTTTCTCTTTTCACACGCAGCTTGCCATGGCACCCTCTACAGGTCATATCTGATTTGCTTACATTTAATATAGCACCTTTACTTTGAAGAATAGCAGATTTTATTCCCTAAAGCACGATATTGAATCTGTGCCTGCGATCTGCCAAACTGCTGAGCTTTCTGCAGAGGAAAGCACTGAGGGTCTGGGAAGACTTGTGCTGATTTGTAAATGCAATGATACAGGCTTGACAAAGACTTTAGCAAACAATGTTTATGTATGGGTAGCCTTGTTTTTATAAGCTCACGAAAGCTGTTTCGTGCTATTGAGGAAAAGACTGATTAATTTATGTGTAGATTTTTATCTCATACTGTTGAAAGTGTGCTGTAATACCAGCAGGAGCTGGTATTGCTACCATGACTCCACTAACCTGACCAACTAGTCAAACCTAAAGACCCTGCAAGAACACTTTGTGTCGGTGGAGGAACTGGTAACACTTTTGGTACAATTTCAGTATATTTGTTTTGTAAACAAGTTCTGTTTTTTCACAATATGAGAGAAACAATATGAGCAATCAGATATTTTTCCTATTCTGAAAAACCAGGTTTGCTACTCCAGGAAGATCTGTCTTCAGTAAGACTTTCTCTCTCTCTCACTCTCTCTCTCTCTTTCACGTCTACCTCCTACTTCCATCATATATTTAGGCATTTCTTAGCCTGTGTTTCTCCAAGAAGGAAAACATTTCTCCCTGGCCCACACAGGCCAGACCTGAGCCACAACCAGTGAGTCCCAGCCAGAGGTGGGGGTTTTGGTGCTGAACAAGTGAAAATAGCTCCCAGCATAAGTGCCTTGTATGTGAATGCACTCAAAGCATTAACAGCAATGGGTGGATGAAATAATGTCTTCACACACCCATGGATACCAGCAGAGGATTGGGATTTTATTGGCTGTTTGACAAGGCTGTGTCATGGGAAAGGCAGGTGGTGGGGGGAACTGAGGATGCTTGCTTTGCTTTGTGAACAGGATTTTGATGTTTGCATTATTTGGAAATCTTGAATGCCAAGAGAAAAGCCAACATCTCAAAGCTGGGACAAGACATAGAATAGAAAAAGGAGTGCTAAAATCTCAATCCTTCCTACTTGGAGGACACTGTTAAAGGAAAAGTTGTTGTATGTTGGTTACCTCTGAGTGGATGAAGGATGAATTGTGCTTCATTTAGCAGAGCAATAGCAATGTCCATAGGGTAGAAAGCACAATGTCTTCCCACCCCTCTCAGTGGGTCAGGGCTACTGTTCTTGGGGAAGAAAACTGGAGTGAACTGTGATGGCAGCACAGCAGGGCCCTTCTTAGGTATTCCCTCAATTTAAGCACAGGCATAAACCTGAGGGGTGTGACTCACTGTCTGATGCTTTCCTGAAAAAAGAAAAAAAACAGACATAAAATGAACAACACGAAAAATCCTTTTCCCCTTTGCCCACTGTAAAGATAAGAATCTAAAACAAAATAGTCTTTTAGTAGGATTTTTGTTTCACTTTCCTTCTTAGATATGTCTTCCGTCAGAGATTTCAAGAAGTTTTGAATCGAAAAAATGAAACGTGTTTTAATCTGGCATCAGCTTTAGAACAGCTTTGCAGCATGCAAGTGGAGTGCAAAAAAATACAACTTTAATGCCATGGTCAAAGAAATGATGCTCTTCCAGTCTAGTCTATCAAAAATATTCCCTTGAGATCTCTGCTCTCAATGTGATCCCTCAGTGCTGGGCATTTGTCAAAGCCTTTTGCATCTGCAAAATGTACTGCTAATATTTTCTCACAAAAATGTCAGTACAAGAAGATGGAGAATTAAGGCCTCCAGCTTACAGAAATGAAAGGAAACCTGGCTCCACTTCAAGGCAGATTTTTGATCTCAGGCAGTTATCATTAGACCTGTTGATTTAGTTAAAACTTACCTGTATGTTTCTCAACTTTCAATTCATTATTCTTGAACTCTGAGTTTTAGGAAGTAGTTGTGAGAGGGAGTTTGAAGGATATTAACTCATTTAGGTGTAAAGGCTCATAACCTCTTATGGTAATCCTTTCTTTTTATCAGTGCCAGATAGTTTCAGCTATACACAGCAAGCAAAACTGAATATGACTTCTAAGTGTTTGAGGAGGGAGAAGGATACCACATTCTTGATGATAATTTTAAAGTGCACTTGTGCCTGCTCTCTTTTTTGTTTGTTTGTTTGTTTTGTTTTGTTTGTTTCTTTAGTTTAGTTTAGTTTTGTTTTGTTTTTTTGCTATTGACTTTTACGGATCAACGACTTCTATATCTTTTGATTAATAGAAAGGTAAAAGACAAAAAATGGAAAATTAACATAGTGTATGGTGTGCACGCATGAGAACAGACAAAACCACAGAAATAAGTAGGTGTAGATAAAATGAAGCCATGACTCCTGTGTCAGAATTCATCCCAACAGAATAAGCTGAGATTCTCTTTAACTTCTCAAAGTGGAGAACATCTGGTGAACACAGCCACGTTTGCATATGTGTGAGAGTAATTTACTAGAATCCACTGGGAATAAACATTGTACCAAAATTTCAAAGGAAGAACTCCATAGCCAATGTAAATCCATGGATATTCTTCTGAAATCAGCTGAATTTCTCCCAGTTTTCACTGGTATAGCTAGGAACAGAACTTGGCACCTCTTTGGTTTTGCTAGGAAATATAAAATGTCAAGTAGCGATTCAAAAAAGTCTAAGTCTGTAGGAACTTTGTTTTTTTGCAGACAAGTTTTTCTCTTTTCAGTGAATTTTGGTAAGGTTTTAGCCAGAGCTGTTAGTCTGCAGAAACAGAGAAGGGAATAGGGATCTGAGCTACTGGCTTCTTTATTATAGGTTCAAGCTTCTTTAAAGTCACTCTAATTTGTGAGTTAAGATTATAACACTTATTTTAAGATAATGAGTGTAGTGAATTTGGGGAAAATGCTTTTATTCAAGGATATGGTTTTATAAAATATAATGATGTCTCAGACACAAGCATCTTGATCAACCATTTTTCTTCTGCATTTTAAAGGTAGGATGAGCCATAAAGAGCTTGGATTTTGGGGCCAGCTAAAGCAATAATTGTGTGTAATTGCTCCTGTTTTACATGTGCATTCTGATTAACATGTCTGAAATGTCTGAGCTGAGGTGACCTGGTGTGAGCCTGGTTGTAAGTTTAAGAATGTATGGAAAAAATGTGTCTTGTTTGCATCTAAGGTTATTTTGCTGAGGAGTAAAATTGCATAATAAACAAAAGTTAGTTCTTGAATTCAAATACTTGATTTTTAAAACTATTTTGATGTGTAAGAAATGCAGCTTAAACACTTTTATTTTGAAGTCTTCTCTGGTAAGTGGAAGCCGAATCCATGAAGTATTTCTGTAAGTTTAAAATGAGATTTAAATAATTTTAAAAGGTTTACAGATTTGAAAGCTATGTTATATAGGACAATTATAGAGCTCATTAATACAGATGGAATTGGTCTCACGCTGCAAGACTGAAGCCTGAGGCTTTGTTTCAAATAACCTTAAATGTGGGTTTAAGCTGACAGCAAAAAATGTGCCTAACTTCTTTGGCAAGGAGGAAGGAAGCAGTCATGTTTTAGAAAGCAACTATGCATAAAACATAGCAGGAATTTTGTTTTGGTGCCTGAATTATACTATGCTGAACTAAATGCTTCCCCCTTGTAATGCAAAAAGTGCCTTGTACAAGCCTGCAGTTTCACACAGGTAGTAATTATAATTGAGAGAAAAACAAGCTGATAGAAAAAACCAAGCCAGCAGTATCTTTATGATTTGTATATTGTTTATTTTCTTTTGCTTCTCCTCTTAATCACCTGATTTGTTGACAGCTTGTAGAAGGGAGCCCTGAGTATTAAAAAAAGCCCACCTAAATAAGAGGATTGGTGGTGTCAGCTGATTTTGCCAGAGCAAAGGATTGTTCTTAACCAGAAATTTTTTAAAATCAAAATCCCAGTGTATGGCAAATATGTAAACAAGAAGTGGGGAGAAGAGGAAGAAAATAGCCTAAGTGAAGCTTGGCGCTGTTATGGCAAGACTGGGTTATGGGAATTATCTTGTTTAAATCAAGATTGGCAATGTCTGTGCTGCACTGCAGAAATAATCATATTGGGAGCATAAAACTCATCCCTCAAAAGAGAGACCAAGGAAAGAAGCAGAGAGACAATCAGGACAGGTATCGGAAGCTTGGAAATGAAAAAACTTTGGAGGATATATCTTTGAGGAGAGAGAAACCAACAGGGTTGACACCCAACAGAAAGTTCAAGAAAGGTGAACACAGAAGCAGGAAGCTGGGGAATATCTTCATGGAAAAAGTGAACAAATTAATTTCATTTTGAATGAACATTCACTTTAAAGAAATCTGTTGAAAAACAGCAGACATTTTTAGCAGGTTCAGGCAGGGGTTTTGGAGGTCTAGCTGACTCATTAAAGTGTTCCAAGTAGAAATAGTGAAAAACTGAACACTTGTCTCTCAAAAATAGTACATAAATCCTTCTTGGTTGGTAACTGGCGTACTACAAAACAGAAAATCACTAATTAAATTTTCTCTGTAACATAGATGGTCTGACATTGGCTTAAATGATGCATGTTCAAGGCCAGTAAGAACACTTGCTTTGCTGCTTTGCTACTCTTATACCCTTTGGCTTAATAAAATGCCTTATACCTGTTTACTTACCGAGCAAAGCCTTTAAAACTAAATCAGCTTCATCTATGAAATGAAATCATATCTAATTACTATTTGAGGTTAGTTTAGTATCACATCAGCTTCATGTTGGGCCAAGAATGTGTCAGTATGATTCAGTACACATCCTCTTCCATTGAAAGAAAGAAAAAATGTACCTTTTTTTGTCTGGGAACAAAAGCCCTTTTTTTTTTGCCTGATATGGTGCCATTAGGAAAATGTTTGAGGTAATCATATGATATTGTCCTGCATAATCCAAAATGTTCAAAGCAATGTAGCAAGTTTTATATGGTTAAGACAAGTTGTTAAACCCTAACCAAGGTATTATTTTATAAAATATGCTGCCATTTAATTTTGTTCTCAGTTTTGACTTAAAAGCAGTCAGCTTTTCCAACTGCAGGCTTGCCACAATTTTGTACCTCAGTTTTAAAATGTAGTGGTTAGAATGAAGTTTTGAGAGTTAGTTTTTATACTGTAAATGATGGATGTTAAGTGTATGCTATTGTTCTGGGATAGTCTAAACCAGCTAACAAAATAAGGATATTTGTTAGGGAGTCTATGATCATAAACCAGGAAGCACATCATATGCTTTGGAGAAAAGCGTTTTTCAAACAGGTCAAAATGTCTTTGAGGATTTTTCAAATCAGATAAAATGCCACCTTTTTGTTTGTTAAGTTTATTACAGTCTTTACCTTGAAACCTGTGCAGATATTCTTATTGCAGGTATTATTCTCGTGAGACAATGAGCAAAGCTGAATGACCTTCTCTGTACCTTCTCGAAAATAAGACATTTTAGGACACTGCAGTAGTTGCTATAAGCAGTATAAAAATCACGTTTTGGGAGATTTTGACTGCCTCCTTTTTATGATACACTTCACAAAGATATCATTAATTTTTTTGAATTTGGAGTATTGTTTCTCTCATTTGCTGAGAACTATTGCAGATTCTGTACAAGGACTTAAGATTTTTTTATTAGAATAGGAGGACTTCACACCTGCAAGGTGCATGGTGCACCCTCATTGTAGTCAGCTTGTAGGACCACCACATTTTCCTCTCTGTAGTTGCCACTAAATGATCTCCCAAGGTGCAGTGGTAATCCTATTTATTGTTTATTGTGCAGAAACTGGCTGAATATCATCCATCTTCTTGTTGAATATCATTCATTCCATTTCTAGGATGCAGGTTCAAGCTCATTTCCTTTTTTGAGATACTCAGAATCTCCGTATTGATGGTGCTTTTCAATTATGGATCACCAGGAATTTAATTAGAATTCTCAGGGTTTTCTGTAGGTCACTAGAGGAAATGTGGAATAAGATATTGGAAACTGCTTTGGGTGGAGAAATCTGAACTTTTCTAAAGAGTTTCAGAGTAACACTAGGTTCTACTTTCTTTGCAGTGGTATCTAAGCAGGCTTCTAGGATTTCAGTTCCCAACAGATTTCAAACTCAAAGAGACTGATTTGGAATTTGTACTCCAGGAACTGCAGTTCTTGGTAAATATTAGCAGCACCATAATATTTAAACAAGGGGTGATTCCCATTCATTGAAGGTTGAGAAGAGCCTCCACAGCTTTTTGAAATGACACCTTCTTTGTGACCTTGAAGTTGTAGCCTTATGTTTGTGCAGCTCCCATTTGAGTTCATTTTAAAACAGAGAAGATTGATACATCAATCTTTCCATCCTTTACAATTTTTTACATTATGATCTGCATTAATTTTCCAGAACATTTTGCTGTGGCTGAATCCTAATTCTTCATCTTCTTCCAAGACCTACCATCTGCTTCAGAATACATATCAAAGCGTGGAGTTCCTTGGATATAAAATTATGTCATTTTGAGGACTTGCTGAGACACTCTTTCAAGTTATTTTACTCTTTTATTAAAAAAA
>VWZT01003255.1:21238-57770 GCA_013397055.1 Pachycephala philippinensis | reverse complement strand
CTCTTCAAACCACCACACCTGGCCATATCAATAAGTTATATATGTCCCTATTTTTGTGTTAATTCTATTTTATGTTTATATCTTTTTAATTTTTATAAAACTGTTCCACAGATAAATTATAATTTTCTGTATGAAATCTAATAAACTACTCTAGGAAACTGCAAAACATTTATAAAGTATATTTTCCTGGCTATTTAATAATAAACTTTAATACTTCAATATTGCTTTATAAAATGATTTGTGAGCCCACTTGTTCAATGTAAAACTAGGTATTTTCTAGATATGACTTAGAAGACAGGATGCAGAAGCAGTGTTTCCTTTTCCCTTTCTTTACAAGAAATTAATTTTCTCTGCTTCACCTCTCTGTTTGACCTTCCTTAGGCTTTTTGTATGAGATGGATCCTACTGGATTTTGTGAATATTAATGAAGATAGCTCAAAATTTCTACCTCCTAAGAGACAAGAAAAAATATGCAGTACTATAGCTAACAAGTGTATTCCCATGGGGACTAAGAACTTGATTTAATTTATTTAATTGGAAAATTAAAGGAAATAAAAGTATAGTTCCCATGGTTCAAGGATTTGAAATGCACTAATATTCTTTTTGAAAAATAAGAATTCCCATGATTTGAACTAGATTTAAACATCATAAATTGTGGGTGCATCTGTAATTCCATTTACATGACAGTAAGGCTGGAATAATAAAGTGAAAATCAATACAATTGCTATTCAGTATCCATTATCACGCACAGTATGTAACTTGAATCTATGTGAGGCTTAAATTTCAGTGTTGTTAGGAAAACATATTTAGTCATTTTTATTTTAATCACAGCACATGGATGCTACCTTTAAAATAGAATAACTAAAATATAAGTTCTTTCGATGCTCATTTTAATGTTCATGTATTAAAAATGTAAAACGTTAAAATAATACGTTTGGACTAATTTTGCAAAATTTTTTACTTAATCAGCTAATATCTGCCAGTCTACCTATGCTCAGTATTAGTTGAGCTCTGATGAAAAGCTACATAGGATAGAGTTGTGCATATGTGTATATATTGAGTCATGGCCTGACAAGGCAACTTTCAAAAAACTTGGGGGTTTTTTGATGTTACTAATGTTGCTACATCACTACTGGAAAAAGATGGATAAGCTTAGGGCTTAAATTTGATCTGCAGGATCTTTATCAGAGATCACATATAACAAATGGGGATCTCTGTTTAACATAATATCAGACTTAATATGTGAATTTGTATCTAAAAGTTGAATTTCACTAATTACACAGTCTCTGTAGAATCTTAATGAAGAAATTTCTAGAAAACATATGGGAGTTAGTATTTCACCACTATTGTGTTTTTTTGTCAGTGTCACATCTGTTCATGTTCATCTGCCATGAAAATATGAAAAATTGTTTAAAGTCCATTACCTAAGGGCAGTCTTGGCTGCAGTGAGCATGGAATGATAGAATTCAAGATCTTTAGGGACACACAACAAGCTTGCTACCCTAGACATCAGGAGAGCAGAGTTTGGCCTCTACAGGGATCTGCTTGGTAGAGTGTCATGACAGAGCCCTGAAGGAAAAAGGGGCCCAAGAAAGCAGGCTGATAATCAAGAATCACCTCCTCTGAGCTCAGGAGTGATGTATCCCAACAAAGAGGGAGTCAGGCAAAAATGCCAAGAAGTCTGCGTAGAAGAACAAGCAATTCCTGGATAAACTCAAGCAGAAAAAGGAAGCCTACAGAGGGTGGAGGGAATGGCAGGTAGTCTTGGAGGAATACAGAGAGATTGTCCAAGTAGATACTAGTACTAAATCTCTCTACATATCTTCAGCTGTGTCAGCCTAGTAAGAGAAGTTCAGATTCTTATTAACTGCCTCCTTGCTGTTCAGAACCTTTGGATGTACCACTATTTAGTCAACAGTTCTTTGTCTAGGACTTCTAGATCGTAAAATCATAGAATGGTTTGGGTTGGAAGGGATCATTTTAAAGATAATCAAGTTGCAACTACTGCACCATTGGTACAGTCAGTTGTGCATAGTGCTATGTACAAGTGTTCCCAGGTATACTACAATGCAGTCAGAGACTCAGATATTACCAAAGAGCTGTCCTAGTTTTGGGGAGGAGAGAGGAAAAAGCATGTCAACTTGTTTGCAAGGTACTTGTATCCTCATCCTTTGCCATGGAGGATTTCAAATGCCAATTTATACTTTTTAGAGAAGTGGAGGTGAAACTGTAGTCAAATAATCTGTTGCTGCTGCCATAAATGGTAGTGGGTCAGCCACTTTATATGTGCAAGGGCAGAACAGAACTGTGATGTGTTAGCATTGCTCCCCTTTCCACCTGTCTGATTGCAGTGGTAATGGTCATCTGGCCTCTGAAAACCTAGCAACAGGCCAGCATGCCCACAGAAATCCCTTTGCCATGTATTTCATGGCATGTCTTGTGGCTGTAGGCCTCATTACTAAAATCCCCTCCAGGTAGTACTGGATGGCTTCTGTAAGGTCTCTATGGAGCCTTCTCTTCTCTTCTCTTCTCTTCTCTTCTCTTCTCTTCTCTTCTCTTCTCTTCTCTTCTCTTCTCTTCTCTTCTCTTCTCTTCTCTTCTCTTCTCTTCTCTTCTCTTCTCTTCTCTTCTCTTCTCTTCTCTTCTCTTCTCTTCTCTTCTCTTCTCTTCTCTTCTCTTCTCTTCTCTTCTCTTCTCTTCTCTTCTCTTCTCTTCTCTTCTCTTCTCTTCTCTTCTCTTCTCTTCTCTTCTCTTCTCTTCTCTTCTCTTCTCTTCTCTTCTCTTCTCTTCTCTTCTCTTCTCTTCTCTTCTCTTCTCTTCTCTTCTCTTCTCTTCTCTTCTCTTCTCTTCTCTTCTCTTCTCTTCTCTTCTCTTCTCTTCTCTTCTCTTCTCTTCTCTTCTCTTCTCTTCTCTTCTCTTCTCTTCTCTTCTCTTCTCTTCTCTTCTCTTCTCTTCTCTTCTCTTCTCTTCTCTTCTCTTCTCTTCTCTTCTCTTCTCTTCTCTTCTCTTCTCTTCTCTTCTCTTCTCTTCTCTTCTCTTCTCTTCTCTTCTCTTCTCTTCTCTTCTCTTCTCTTCTCTTCTCTTCTCTTCTCTTCTCTTCTCTTCTCTTCTCTTCTCTTCTCTTCTCTTCTCTTNTGATTCCTCAGATCATCTTAAGTTTGTAGATTGAAAGCCTGAATGCAGGTGTTATTGTCACCTATTTTACTTTTCTTTCTGAAAAATACTCCCATCTCTTTCAGTATCCACTAACTTACTTTGCTCAGCCTCATCCAATAGAATATAGTTATTTGTGGTTCAAAATGAAACTGGCTGGGAAATCTAAGACATTATATTAAGTTCTTAGTAGTGTTTTTCTACTAATTTATTCTGCTAAAAAAAACCCAGAAGCATTTCTTGAGCTGTCTTGGAAAGCGAAAAGAACCTTTATTTAATTTTCTTGTTCAGGCTACCTGGTAAATGCATAATAATTTGAAGCCTGAAAAAACACCAACCATGTAGGGGTGCCTAAGTCATGTAGTAGATGTTAATGATAGGAAAACACATGAAATTCTTCTTCACAGAACTTGAAATATCTTCCTCAGTCTGAGAGCCACAGTAAAATTGTTGTTTAAATCATTAAATCTCTTCCAGCCTTTGACAATACAAACGGGTACAAAGAATTAGTTTTGTTACTCTTTCCTAAGACATTCAATGAATGAAATGGTGCCTACCAATATCATAGGTTGCCTATTCCTTTAACTCTTCCAGAGAACTGAGTAAATGAATACTGACAGATTTGTCCTTAATTAGCAGATAGCGTAAAATATGAAAAATAATAGAAAATACTGCACTACTGACCCCTAAAAAGTTATAGAAAAAGAGAAAAATACCATTTAAAACTTGTAATACCCTAAGTATCATTATCTTTTTGCCATTAGAATATGACCTTTAACATTTGCATCTCAATAATTAATAAGTGTTTTTTCAGGAAATAGTAAAAATGTAGCCCATTCATTACCATCCATCCCTTCTTTTGGTTTTACTAAAAATATATCAGTGTGTAGTGTACATATGGGGAGAGGGAAGAGAGAAAGTTCAGTGTTCCTTCTGATGTCAACTAGTAATTAAAGAAATCTGAGTGAACACTCAGCTACCCGTAGGGATGCAAGGAAATGACTGAACATAGTTTAGGCAGAGGTTTGAGTATGTAATTTATTTATGAACTAATGCATTAATTCATGAGAATCTGGAGGTGGTATGGGGATTAGGGCTTTCTACTCCATAATCTTTCCTTGGGAAATGTATAGTTTAGTAGTCTTAGCCAGCTGGTGATTAAAACAGTCAGTCTGAAGCCAGATTGGTTTGCTTTTTTTGCTTACATGTACCTCTGAGCCAAATGTGAGGTAGTGACATCAGTCTGTCATAATAGATCTGCAGAATGAGGATTCAGACAACCCTTTGAAAATGCTCTAGACTATAGCAATGCCTAAGTAAACCCCTTTTTCTTTTTTTTTTCTTACACAGGTCAATCATTTATCTAACACTCATTAGAATAAAAATTGAAAATGTAAACAAGTGACAAGTCTTGAAATGTGTGAAAATGTAACTAGCTGAAAAGCATCAAAGAATAAAGTCTATTTTTTGTTTTAAAGATACATCCAAAAATGCTACAGACTTTTAGAAAGCTTTTTCTTCTTTTGCTATGAGATCAATGTAGAATAGCTTTATGTCTCTGGTTACTTGTCTTTGTCCTTTAACTAAATAATAACAAACCAAAGGACAAGAGACTGCATTTCTATAAAGGTGGGGTAGAAAAAAAAGGCTAAAGCATCATTCATGCTTGCTCCAAGGTTATACTATAGCTTTTGATTTATAAGTGCAGAATAATACCCAAGGTTATTATTTTTAGAGTCATGTAGATGATATTGGGTCCTTTTTCTTTTTTGTCTTGTATGTGTGGGACTGTCAAATCAAATCATTGACAACTCTTTATGGATTGACTCCAAAACTAGAACAACCTGAGAGAAAACACTTATTGAAGTGAATACTTTAGTCATGAAAAAGAGAAAGAAAACTCTTCTAACAATGAAATCCAAATTCTGTAATTGCTTCAGAAGAAAAGAATGAAGATAACCATGCCAGTGCTCTATTTCTCCTTTTTATAGCTATGAATTTTAGCTATTCTAAGAAAGTACTGTTCAGGTAAGTGGACAGTGAGGTGAACTGAAAATCGATTGTTTGGCAGCACCTCGAGTGTTGTGAACAGTTCCATAAAGTCCAGTTGGAGACAAGTAAATAGTGGTGTATCCCAAGAGTGAGTACTGGGTCCAATACTGTTCAGCTCTTCAGTAATGACTTGGACATTGTGACAGAGGGCATTCTCATCAAATTTGCAGAAAATGCAAAACTGAGTGGCTGGAGGAGAAATTTATCATCAGTGCACTTCCCGAACTTCCTGGCTTGCTTATGTTTGGCTGAGTTTTCTGTCCAGAAGATACTGTGTGTGTAACGGTTTTAAAGGAAAAAAAAACTCAGTGGGGGAAAGGTTAAGACTGCTTGAATGTCCCCTCCCTCCTCCACAACTGTGAAGGTGAAAAACAAAGAAAAACAAACTACAAGAATTTAAAAACATCGGATTCACAATTTCCTAAAGAAGATAGCAATAAACACAGCAATAAAAAGAAAAATTGTAAAAAAGAGGGCATCATTTAACCAAAAAAGGCAAGAACAAAACAAGATGGCTGCTGTTCCCAAGTGACTGCATGCGCCCCCCTTGGAAAAGGCAAGATGTTGTTTTGACCTCTTGAGAATATTTCTTCTGTGCGTCTAACTCAGAGTACATCAAAAACTGTAACCCCTTTTAATAGTCTCGTTGAGAAAGCTTTTTGGGGCCTTGCAGCCAGGAAGTGCAAGAAGAGCTCCCTGCATTTCTGCTCCCTGTTTTTAAGGGTCACAACACCACTTCCCTTCCGCGAATGGGGCAAACCAAAAAAAAATTCCACTTCCTGTGTCTCAGTGTTCCCTGTCAAAAACTGTCCCTTCCCAGCCACACTCACAACAATTCCATAATGGTATTGAATATTCAACCACTGAAGCTCCACTTCCCTTGCTTTGTAACCATAGCAGTGTGGTTGAAGACCCTCATGTGGGCCAGGACCTGCAAAGCTGAAGTTGTTCCGTGCGGCTTGGGCACATTTCAAGGGATGGGACAACCACAGCTTCTCTGGGCAACCTGTTCCAGTGCCTCACCACCCTTGCAGTAAAGAATTTCTTCCTAATAATCCTATCAAAACTTCCCCTCCTTCATTTAAAGCCATCATCCCTTTTCTCATCACTACATGCCCTTGTAAGAAGTCCCTCTCCAGCTTTCTTCTAGGCTCCATTTAGGTACTGGAAGGTTCTAGACGGAGGGCCCAGACCCCCTCTTTAGGTTGAACAAAGCCTAGAGGTTTGATAGGAGCGGTACTGCAGTCCTCTACTGATCTAGTGGCTTTCTTCTGGACTTGTTCCAACAGGTCCGTATCCTTCTTATGTTAGGGACCTCAGAGCTCGATCAAGTATTCTAGGTGGCATCGTGAGAGGGGACTAGAGGGGGAAAATCACCTCCCTCGACCTGCTGGCCATGCTTGTTTTGAAGCAGCTCAGGATACAGTTGGCCTTCTGAGCTGCAAGCACACATTGCCAGCCCATATACAATTTTTTAGCCACTAATACCCCCAAGTCCTCTGCAGGGCTGCGCTCAGCCCACTCATTGCCCAGCTGTACTTGTGCTTGGGCATGTCTCAGCCCAGGTGCAGGATCTTGCACTTGGCCTTGTTAACTTCATGAGGTTTGCATGGGCCCATCTAGCTAGTCTGTCAAGGTACCTCTGGATGGTATCACTTCCCCCCCTTCCCTCTGGAGTATCAACCACACCACACAGGTTGATGTCATCCACAAATTTGCTGAGAGTGCACTGAATCCCACTGTCCATGTCCTTGACAAAAATTTAAATAATTCTTGTCCCAATCAGAGCAATACCTCTAGAGAAAACTAAAGCCTGGTGGGAGCTTACATACGTGACTTAACAAAGAGGTGCCAAGCCTGGTAAAGACTGCAGACTATTACCTGTTTGTACTGTTCTAAGTAGGGTTGAATGATGCTGCAGTGAGGCAATTCAGAAATACAAAAAGAAACTTTATCTTCCTTGGAATGACTTGTTTATCTGAAGAAGGCACACATAGTATTTACGGCATCAGGGCATCAGTCACGTCATAATTAGGGGACACCCAGCATTCAATAGTAGGTGTTGAACTGCTGTAGATCAGTGACTACCAGATGTCACCCTTCAGAGTAAGTCTTTAACACATCTGCTAGCCTGCAGGAAGTTCTGCATAGACTTTTCTGAAAGAGCTGTCTACACCATTAGACAATTTGGCATAGACCATGTTGTAGGTGGATTAAGCGATGGTGAATAGACAGTTGATTCAAATAGCTCTGTAAATTGATTACAGATTATTGTAAGTCTACTTGCACATACATTTGTCTGATCTGCCAGATTTTGTGGCATTTCTTTGCTGTTTCACTAACTTTATTTATGTCACTATCAAACCCACTGAAATCAAAGATCTCCTTGTGACACAGGAACAGTTTAGTCCTCAGGGGGAAGTAAAATGATTTTATAAAAACATCTCCAGGTTATTACTGAAGGTGGAAGAGAATCATATGCAAAACTTCAAATATTCATATTTAAAACTTGGATTAAACTAAGATATTTCCTTTTTTTTTTTTTTTTTAATAAAAATGAAAGGAACTATATCATAGGATGGTGGAAAATTTAACAGTAAATGTGGCATCTCTATAGGATTCAGACTGGAATATCTATTCTACCTAACCTAGACTAGGGCTTTGAACTTTTGAGACTAATAATTGAAAATGTAGAGAACACTTCAATTTAGAGAAATTTTCTCAATGATAAATCTATGTACCAATATCGTCTATAGGTGTCTCAGGCTCTTACTCCAGCACTTTTCCCAAACATTGGTAATACAATACTAGGGTTGTTTTGTTTGGTTTTTTTCTTTGCAATTTCTTTTCTCAGATATAATCCATCAGAGACTACGTTCAAGACACTTCCCAACAGCTTCAGTCTGGGATCATCATTAGACATATATCCTAGTGTTGATGTCTAGCAATAGGGATATTGTCACTGACACATGTGTTGCAAGCATTTAATTATAATTAAATAAGCACCCGACCAAGCTCTGTTTAGCTACATTATAATGTGATTAAAGGCTTGCTCTAAGAAATAGTCAGGATCTGCTTGGGTAGTTTTACTTTCTAATCTTCTAAGAAAGGATTAACATTAAAAAATGGTCTCATTATTTCTCTGCTCCTTCATTTCAAGGCACAAATAATATTTGAAGGTTAGAAAGCTTACTTTGTTATTGATGTTGCACAAGCTAATGTAGTATTTTCACATAATAATTTTATAATTGTAGTGTATTTTATATATAGCTGCATTTACTGCTGCTATTCATATTTGTTTAGAATTCTTTGGAGTTTTTTGCCACTAGGTGCAGGTGTGTCTTGCTGTCCAATCCATACAATAAAACTGACTGAATGTTCCATTTCTCTCCCTGTATTTAATCTAGTCTGTTTTCCTTATCTTAGCCAGATCATTTCAAATTATTTCCGAGCATATGCATATGCACTCAAAGTTTGTTTGTTGTTAATAAAAACAGTAATTAATTTGCCTTCAAAAAAAGAAAGATACAATCAGAAATATTTATTTGCCATGCAGAAAAAAATCACAGAGATTATTTTAATCTTAGTACATTTAACATTGTTACTGATTATTAATTTATTCAAATGAAATGTGATAGTTTCACATTTTGAATATCTTAAATGCTTTGACAGTTGGGTAATTTAGTTAATTAATGAACACTTTGCCAATTTTCCCCAAAGTTTAGGAAATAATTCATCTAAAGTTGATTTTCAGTTAAAATGAGTAAAGTTTGTGTAAAATTATTTAATTGAGCATCTGTATTGCCAAGACAGAAGTTTAAAACCTTCATTTACCATTCACAGGACAGAATTGTAGTTCCAAGAGCTTTAAATACTATCCCTTGTCTAATGGAAACATGTAATAAAACTATGGCCTTATTTTTAAGCGCTTGTGAAGAGGGAAGTACATACACTATACCTTCAGATAATTAAAGGGAGTTAAAGTTTGAAAATTCATAGACTTTGTTTCAGAAACATTTAACCTAAGTTAGAATAGCAATATGAGAATTTATCTTGAAAATGGATAATTTGTTCTGTTGTATTCACTGTAAACCTGGTCTCACTGATGAAAGTTCTTGATGAAAGTACAAGTAGTGTTGTATCTAAAAGTTTTGTTGAGTCAAATTTTATGTTCCTGTCATCACCCGTTAATACCATTTTCTTTAAGTATTGGTCTTATATTTGCAAAGTCTTTATACACACATTCTTTTCAAATGGCATTTAGTATACCCATGAGTAAAAAAATATTCATATTTAGTACAAATTCTGAGTACTCTTGGAGAATCCTTTTGGGAAACAGACTGACTTAAAATGTACTTCAATTTGAAACTGTGATTTCTATATGGGCTATTCTGGAAGCACCATACAAAGTAAAGCTTAAGAACAGGGCTAGCTTTCTGCATATGATTAGGGAAACCAAAATTATCTTTCCCTTGGCACATCTGCAAAAGACAGGACTTAAAAAATAAACTCTTTCTGCAGGCTATTGAAATTAAACACAGTGATCTCATACAAAGCACAGTGCAGCTGGTATCATGGGATGAAGACAGTTGAATCTTTTCTAATGCAAAAATGAAGTCAGACCAAGCTTGCTTCCCTTCTTTCACAGAATATAATTATGTAAACTACAAAGCTCTATTATAGACAATGTTTATAATTTACAACTGTTTTTCCCTAAATTTTAAATAAGGCTTGTTAACAGTTGATGTCAAGCCGACATATTTCCTACAGATGCCACAAACAATGAACAATCAAAAATCTGTTTCTGTTGTTTCTTTCATAATTATTCCAAATTGTGGGATCCTGTAATAAAAATCAACATAATGAACAAACACCATTGCATGTTGATAAACATCATAGTCTTTCAATTTCAAGAAAAAAAGATGGCATGCTAAGTAGTTGAGAAATTAATGTATTTCTCTACAGTGATACACAGACTTTGATTATAAGAATTTTCAAGTTTAGATCATTTTGTGATATAGAATGTTTTTCTGCTCTGTTGATTTATCTAAGATGTCTATGGAGTTTGTGAGTCTCTGCTTTATGGCACAGTCAAAAAAAACCCAAAAGTGTGTAAATATATATATATATATATGTAAAAATCTCTCCAGTAGCTGGGCTCAGACACACCCTCTGCCCAGTAGCTGCCCTTGAATGCCAGGCTCCCCAGTAGGTACCACTTGTATATACAATCTGCCAAGCCTGCAGACCCACTCCAGCTTCTGGTATAAAGAGTCCCTTACTCACTCTCACCCCTGAACCCCGTAAGGAACGTAATGACTTACCTGCTGCAGCCAAGGTGCTGTGCTGTAAGGCATGAAAATAAGGGCACAAGAGGCTAGAGACGGACAGATATCAGTCAGAGGAGAGGTGCTCCTGCCAAATTTATGATCTGTTTTTAACTTGTTGCTCCTAAAGCAGGATTCTTTCACCTTGTGTGCAAGAGCTGATCAACTCTCCAAGCTGAAATATTTTATTTTATTACTATTCCTCAGAATAGGATGCCAGGCATCTAGCACAGCTCGCTCACCTCCTAGGAAACAAGCACATTCTTTTGTAGAAAAAGGTGACAAGGAAAGAATCATACTAACAGAGGTGATTGGTCACTCAGACTTGATCATGCCTTTGACAAAATTCCTAGTGCACATGTGCTGATCTTGGTCCAGTTCATTATATTATCATACATATATATACAAATGCTCCTGGGTTTGTGGGTTTTTTTGTATAATCATCTAAGGTTACTCTGGGTTATATTTTCATCTTCTTAGCTATCACTCTTATACCCTAATACAGGCTCTGCTTGCACCTCTTCAAACAAGTAGTTGTTCATGGGGTCTCTTCCCTTAACATTCCAATCTGGGGAACTCTTCACTGCTTCGTTGCTCTGGCCCTTGATGTATGGTTTCAACACTAGCTTACAGTTTCTAGCAAATTTTTGTGAAATTTTGTAACTTTCTAACTTCATTGGACATCAAACTCCTTTGAAATCTCAACATGGAGATGCCCAAGCAGCACATGGCTTTGCCATTTTTGACTTTTGGGGGTTTGTGAGTCTGTTTAGCTTCCTGGAATTTCTTTTCAAGGCTTTATCACCATTGACTGTATACATAGGCACTGACTCTTCTAAACTCTTTCTATATGAATGACTGTATGATCATTTTATTTTCAAGCACACTCAGGGGATATGCAAGAATTAATTGGGTAGGCAATTTCCACTGGAAACAAGAGATCAGCATGAAGCCAATATATTTTTATCACACATTTCCAAGAAATTCCTCTCACTGCCAAAGGATATGGAAGTGATGAATATCAATCCTCCTTGATGTGGAACAAAGTAAAACTACAAGAACATAAAGACAGAGACCTATATTTTCTAATGAGAAGTGTCATGTAGGAACTCTGTCGGTACTTTATATAAAAAAATCAATGGTAGATGTTTGTCTGGGATGCTTTTTAAAATATCTCACATGGGAAATTTCCCAGCCTCCTTAGATCACTGAACATTCCTTATACTTGGAATTGCTAACATGAAAATTAAACAACTTCCTTGTGTGCTACCCACACAGTGTGTATGACAAATGATTGATTAGCTTCTTTACATTAACTCTTTACATTTTCAAAATATGTCACCCTGCTCTTTCTTTCCCCAGGTCAACATCTTCTTTACCTTTTCATCATGCATCATATTTTCTATTTTTTTTCCAGTCATTTTACTCTAATTTCTTCATCTTTTGAAAAAGTTTTATATTGGAGAAAAACCTCAACCAGCACTAGAGAACATAACAGTTTATTTACCTCCTGTATCTCATATATGATGCTACTATTGACCTATCATCAAATGTTACTAGCCTTACATAGGCATCTCATTGTATGGTCCCTTATATTTCATGTATCTTCTTTTTAATTGAAAATGATTGAAAATGTGGAGTGATTTCTTCTGGGTCATATTTAGAGAGAGTGTTAAAGCCTTCTTAAAATTAAAAAACACATATTTATTCTTTTCTCCTTACCCAGGAAAGTCTTTTATTTTATCAGAATTTTTTGGGTTTGGCATGCTTTACAGAATACCTTAATAAAACACATCTACTGTTCTCAGGGGCACTGTTGTTGCTGTGACTAAAACGTGGTTTAGTATCTGTTCTGATATGTCCATGATGTTCTTGATTAATTAGTCTCAATATAGTATAATAGCCATTGTGAAAAAAAGGGGAGCATGCCCACAAAACAATTAGAGAAATAATTCTAGATTTCCCCTCAGTCATTGTACTTTTATCCATAAACTTTGAAAGGAGACTGTTATTAGACATGCAGACTAAACCTACCCATCTAATTTATTGAGAGAATATCAGTAAGCAGAAGTGCATGTTCATATAGATATATATATTCATATAAATGTGCTACACATTGTGCATTTTTACTTACAGCATTCTTAAGTCAGTAGATAACTCAACAAAATTCATTACAAAGTAGGTAAAAAACCACTCTGTTTTCTAGATTTCCTCTATTCCCTGAACAGCATCATATCTATGACTCTGATCAAAGGTATATTTAGGCTTTTTTTTTTTTTCTCAAAAAACTCGAACAGTAGAATATTTAATGCTTCACTGTTATGCTCCAAGCTGTACCTAATCTCAGTTTCTCTGAACACAGTTCAAATCTTCATTATTTGTTTTAATCCGGACAGAAATTACAATTCTACTATCTCTTTTCTTTTTTTTAAAGTTAAGTCTCGTTTTCTTCCCCCTCTCTAGTTTCCCCTGTAGGCATCAATTTCACTTTTGTCCTCTCTATCAGAAAGTCTGTCTGACATCTCTGAAAATCAGAGCTGTTCTCCATGTTGTTGTCTAATATCTCATGTCGCATTTTCAAAAATATGGAGACTAGAAAGCAGGTAGGCTAAATCTTAGTAAACATTTCATTGCCCTGATATGACATTACAAAGAACTAAGGGTGACATTCTGTTTTTTCATTTAATTCTTGTATGATTTTACATGTAAATAGCTTCAATTTTAGAATTATTATTGTTGTTGTTGTTATTAATATTATTCCTCCTTTCTTCCATTCTTTGCAGAAATCTTTATATTACAGTAGTAACATTTATATAGTCATCTGTGCCAGTTACTAATATAATTACATGATGTGTAGGTAAAAGGCAGACCTTCTCACTCAGTCTGACCTAGAATATATTTTGGCATGTCTTCCAGGGTGAAAATTCTTGTTAGCTTTGCAGACAGAGATGGGTTTATATTTAACTCTATTATAACTCAATGAACAAAGAGTCTAGATAAGAAGCAGTATCAGCAGAGTACTATTCCAATAAGTTATAAGGCTCCTGGACCAGTCTGTCCAGCCTGGAACTGCAAAACAGGAGAACAAGTTGTCAATTGTCACTTGTGTACATTAGCAATATTTAGGAAAATTATTAGAAAGTAATATTAGCATTTTGTGAAATATTCTGACTATATTGTCTTATGGATATTTCATGAGATCTTAGATTGACTTTTGCCTTTAATTTTGTACAGGTTTGAAGAGGTCTTACTATTGCATTACACATACTCAGGGCTTCAGACAGGTGTTTGTATACTGTTGCAGATAAGGAAACTGAAATGAAACAATAATGCTTCTCCTCAAACAAGGCATGAGATTTGCTGAGTTTCTTACTCATTTTCCAAAGAGAAATAGTGACAATTTGACAAGTGAAATGCATTAGTGCAGTGTGCGATTTTTTTAAAGCTTCCTAGGCAGGTGTCATAAAGTTTATTATAGTTTATATTTTTGCCAATCTACAAACTTGAGACAGAGAAGAAAATATCCATGCTAACCAATGGGGAAAAATGGTGTCATACTTCATTTGCATTTTGGCTATTCTAGATACCTCAGGTTTTTGAACTTATACTGAATAATCTTGTCTGATTTTGACTGTTTTTATTCAAGACACAATTTTCAAAGTTCAGCCGATGGCTACCAATAATCATCTCTCCTACTAATAAATATTTGTTAATTTTTATTTGAGTTAAGATTTTATTTGTGGGGTTTTTTCCTCCAACTATAGATTTAAATTGATGTTAATAATTTTGCTATGTGCAGATTAAAACTAAAATGCTTACCTCATAAGCAAGTTCACATGATGAGCTGCTTGAAAACTAAGCTGTACCTGAGATAACTTTTTCATGTTTCTTATATCATTAAAAATAAGGTCGAAAAAATATCTTCTGACTGGAAACTAGAAGACAGTAAGAAAAATACCATTTTAAGTGCCTTGAAGTGATACTGAATGGAGTTCTTTAGAAAGTGAATATGACCAGAAAACATATTTGAGGATAGGAGATTTTCCCACAGCTGCTAAACCAAGAATTGGGTTTTCTCTCCCACCCACTTTCAATTATTGAGAAAGTAAGAATGATGATGTTCACTATCAATGTGCTTTAAATCACTTATCATAAGATACTTTAACAGTGTAAACTCAATATTAAGGCTATATTTTTTTATGCTGTGTCTTACTTGTACAGTAAAATGTACTAACCACATTTTCTCATTTATTTTGGTTGCAGAAAAGTATGTTATAGGTGAATTAATTCTCTATGATTATTTTAATACACTATGGCCAGTGTCTGTTATGAGTAAAAATGACAGATTGTAGATTCCAAAAGATATTGATAACTTCTATGAGAGTTAACATTAGAATGAAAAAAAAATAGCATAGATAATCCTATGTTGCTTCATATTCTGGGAACCCTGAAGGGGACAACATCAAGTGACAAGGCACCTCTGATCAGAGCAAGGCTGTCCTGATCCTCTCCACAAGTACCAGCATTTTGGTACTTGGAGTTCTTCTAGGATTTAGTATAAAACAATTTTATCAATCATTTTTACTGTCAAGTAAAAGTGTCCACATGAGAAAATGCTGCTTTGCTTTAAGATAGATACACAGGTGACATAATCACTGGTTCCCAATGGAAACAGCTATAGGCTTCTCCATCACGATTTGCTGGCTGAGCTTATCTTGAAGTAAAGAGCTGCATGTCTGATGGCCCAGACATACATGTACAGAGCACAGGCCCGTACCTACTCAGGTTCACCACTGTGTGGATCACTAACTCCTCCTGTACAATGATATTCTGATTAGGGTCACTGCAACTNGCCCCTGCCCCACTTCCCCCAAACCCCAACACTTGAAATCACAATTGTTTTTCAAAAAGTCTATCGTTTCTATACTGTAGGATGCATTAGTCATATTAATTTCTTAATTTCCTTCATTATGCCTACGGATTTTATTTCATATATAGTTTATATGACAAAAGCAAATTATAGTTTGACTTCTTAGCAATCAAAGTAAGATACGAAGGTAATTGAAAATTTTTATCTCCCTCCTTTTTTTCTTTTCTGTTGTTTACCGGTATTATTGTTGAACTTCAAGTTTAACAGAATGAATTTTAATAATTGCCAGAGATGTATTTTAATATTTGCTATATGGAAGCAATCACAGCATCAGGGACTCTTTGATTAGCTTATAGCTGAATTACTGTAAAGTAGCTAAAATGAAGTATGTAATTAAGCTCCGGGTGTACTAAAAAATACATAAAAATTTCACAAAAAAATAAACACGCAGGGTTTGCCTATAATTATCTCCAAATTTATCAAAGATTGGGAAATACAAATTCCAGAGTTTTCGTTTGGATAATAGCTTGAGTCAACTGTGAGATAGTTTTAGCAAAATTCATTTTACAAATATGAGATGTGATATTGTAGGGGCAAACCAGATGTTGGGGTATCCTGGATAACCCAAAATGTTATTGTATTCCATATTTATCTGTGCCCCAGAATTGTTACTGTCTCTTCAAAGCTCATCAGCATGATCAGAACTGGAATTGCTGGGCAGATGGGAGGTGCCTGTCCCTTTACAAGTTCAGGGCACCCGAGCTGACTCCCTCCTTAGCCTGGCAGCGTTTGCTGAAGGCGGAGGCTCTGCTTTGGAAAGGGCTGCTTTGGGCAGGTGTCTGGACTTGAAAGTGCAGCAGCTGGGAAAAACTGCATTTCAAAATTAGAAACTGTTTTCAGAGTGAACTTTTCAAACTCTATGGGCAGCAAAGCTTAAGTGGGTCCTGGGGGGCCAGGTCACCAACCTGTCACCAACCTGTGTCCACACCAACCTAGATTTTTCTACATGTTTGCACTGGAACAATCATCAGTACATTCCTATCACTAAACTATATCACTTCTACCTTCTTACATGCCTTGCAATGCATTGCTGTGGGCAGCCATAAATTCTCTTCCGTGAACACAGTTATGTGGAGGACTTGGCAGTCTACAGGTGTCACAGAGGTTTTCTGCTGTTTTCTTTGTTGTTGCTGTTGTAGTGCAGGCTGATACAGCTCTGGCAGCAAAACTTTGTAATATAAACCAAGCCTCAGGCTCTCAGTCTGCAGCTGACCCACTATAATGTTGTATTGCAGTCATTTAGCACTTAGAAAACTTTCTTCACAATTCTGAGGTCTAGAAACTTTGTGGTTGCTCTAAAGGTGTGTCTGTGATATTACAGGCTCTAGGCGTAGCCTAGGGCTAATTTTAACTTGGCTTCTAAATTCAACACTTTCAATATATCCTAAGACTCTTCCCATCATATATGAAATAAAAGGTTCAAATAACCACTGAGGTACTTCTCTTATGCAGTTTACCGATATCTTCCAACCCTAGAGACACTAATTCCTTGAATGTACTTACAAAATGTCTGGTGTCCTTTATGTTTCAATTCTGTATTTCTCCCTTTGTGTCACGAGGAACCTGTATATGTTATTTAGATTATAAATTCAATGCATTACAGTTTTATGCATTTTTTATCCAGCATTGAAGAAATAAACTTGTTAGTATTTAGGTGAAGTGTATTCATGGTAAGACAACTCTTTATATATATTTATCTTTCATATATATATTTCTTTCTTCATACACACACACTCATCAGAAGTGTCAAGGGAGCATTAGACAGTCAAAAAATCCATAGATGAAATTGAATCCATGAAGAAGCCTATTCCAATTCTGAAATAATCAAACATATTCATACTGGCTTTAGTCTGTGCACACTGTATTAAAAAAATGCAGTCATGGACTTTCTCTTATCTGTGTATCCTGATATTCTCAAGATAGAAAATAAGTATCTTTATAATTCTGTGTTGAATGATGTGTTGTTTGATATACACCTAGGACTGAAATTACCGTTCTGTAACTTTCACATTCACATCCATGGTCACTGTCTCTATAAGGTCTTAAAGAGCACAGTTGCCTGGCTCAGCTATCACTGGTCACACAAAGATACTACCCACCAATGACCACTGAAGCACCCCCAGACTCATTTCTGGGGCCTTCCACCAGAGGACTGCACATGATACACAGGGTTAAAACTGCCCCCCAGGGGAGGTACCTCGCCATTCCCACCTGAACCAAACAAGCTTTTTACCCAATACACTAACTGACAAAACCTTTTCTTAAAGAACATGCAATCTGCTATTATTAATGAAGTGTTCAGTGCTACCCTTAATGAAGCACTCAGGAATTTTCCCATGTGGGAAAGAAGTTATAGTCAAAATGCTAGCACAATTTCTGCTCTGTATTTTGCAACCTAGTTACCACAATATCTGGAATCTTATTCCAATCAAAAGTACAAGTAGTAGATACTGAACTATTCCTACCTCTGGTGTGGTTTTTTGAGTTTTTTTAGGGTTTTTTGTTTTCCCTCCATGTTTATTTATCTTTTTTTTTTTGGTCTGACATGCCTGTAGAGATAAAAAGATCTTTATCTCACAGAAAAATAATATGAATACTCTTCATTTTCTTCCTCCCTCAGATAATATCAGTAACTGGACAGTTATTCTCAAACATTTCAGGAAATTATTTCTTACTAGGTAGGAAAATTTATTCAAAAATTGAAAAGTAGCACTTTTCTACAAAATAACTGATGGTCAGGATGATTTATTTGTGACCCAAGAGCTTGTTTCAGTTTTTCCATAGTATAGTGGGCCAAGGGCATTATAATAATAGTATTAATTTAGTAAATTTCAGATATGGTTGTTGAGAATTAATAGTTTTGACCACATAGCGACAATAATTAAAAACATGTAAGACAACCATTAGCATGAAAAGAATTAATAATAAAATAATTTACTGAAGTCAGTTTTAAAAATTTAAAACTGGCCATTATTTATCAGTCTTCTGAACACTTCCATTACAGATTTAAAATAGCCTAACTGATATATGGATATATATATATGGATATATATATACACATACATATATTTATTTGCAAAGAGTAGAATGATGACTCTTTTTCTTTGGCCCTGAACATTATCTGCCATAGTTTTATAACAACATGATTATGAAATCCCAGACTAAGTGACACAAGATAAAATACTTGCTCACTTCAGAAAGTAATGCAGAAGACTTACAACACTGATAACATCAGAAAATAATGGGTCTTAAAGCATTTCCTAATGTGCCTTTATGCATTTGCATAAATAGCATATAGCAAAAAGAGTAATCAAAATTCCTTTATCTTCATTTTGACATTTCAAGGTATTCAATGCTATTTTATTTTTTCCCTTTAGACAATGAGCTTGGCTTTTTAGACTGGTCTATTTCTTTCAACTCGCTGGTAGTTACTAATAATATCCTTACCCTATTTATAATGTACTTATTGCATCTTTTATCTCATTTAACAAATAAAATGAGAAATAAACTAAACACAAAAAAGAGTCAGGTTTTTTACCTTTTTGTTTGTTTGTTTGCTAGAACTGCAATTTAATTTCCTAAATTTAGCAATTAAGAAACCTATGATATTTGTCTATTTGTTTTACAAATGCCTTAATCTGCATAAATGTGGAGTACAGAATAATTTTGTATTTGCTAAAATTTTGTTTTCACCCTTAAGAACATATACTTAATATATGCCTATGTTACCTGGAAGATCTGGGACCTCCCTTTGGGGAAAGTTTACCATTACCCTCCTTGGCTTCAGAGCAGAGTATTACATTTCTTAATGCAAACCAAAGTTTTTAGTCTCCTAAAGTCCTCTAGTTATACACAGCTGCCTGAATCCTGACAGTATTAAGAAACTTGTGCATAAGCCTTTTGTGTGTGTTCACATGTTCACGTGTTGAATAGTGTCATCAGCATGGCAGTGTTTGTGCATTTGTTCCCACCTCATGGATACAAGTCTTTGTAAAGAGTGCCTTGAGATGGAAGAACCTTCAGTGTTTCTTCTCCAATAGGTGAGTAGTTGTATTTTTCGGACTGCTGATTAGGGAAGATTGGGTTATTTGGTATCTGCTGAGGTGGACACCTCTACAGAAGTGGTGAGCAGGAGCACAGCAAGCAGACTTTAGTTGTTAAAGGGGCAGCTTGTGTGGAGGGCCACAGAAACCCTGAGGCAGCACAGCAATGGAGGTGTTTGGGCTCTCCCTGCCTAGGTGAAGATTTACAGTCCTAATCTATAATATTTCATATTCAGAAGCTGGATAGGGGGTTTTGGATAGTTTTTAAGGAATATGTTGTACTGCTTTCTGCTGAGAACTTAATATATTTCTAGAGCATAGAAAGTTAATAAAATGACAGTAATAAAAAGACTAAAATATCATTCAACTGTGACAATTTTATTCAAAGAAAAGAAACATTCTATTTTTATTTCCTGGTTTGTAGAGCAAACATTCTTATTTAAAATAATCTGACAGTTTCCCTCTGAATTAATTTATTCTGCAAACCTTGCAAGAATGACCCAATTATGTCAGGAAATGCACACACAAATTAGGTAACTATTCCATATGTTTTCATCCACTGTTATTTTACATCAGTATCCAGCATGTACCAAAACAACTGTTTGCTGTGAAGGCATTATTAGTTCCAAACAGATGAAGAGATGTCACATTCAATTTTTTTTTTTTTTCCACATCTTTGTTCTAACATGATGATAGCAAAAGGTAAGAAATCTATGAGTAATTGTAAGGAAAAAAAAGTTAAAAATGAAAAATGCTACTTACAAGTCCGCATCTTTTACTGGCAGTAAGATGAAAGACCTGTTGTCTCATTAAAAGTTTGACACAGTATCCAACTACTTCATAATATTTTACTGGAAAGAGGTATTATATTTTAACAAAATATTAACCACTTTAAATGGTGTTTCCTAGTAAATCTAATGTTTCATATCTAAATCAGAATAGGTACTTAGATGCACTAAAATTCTCTGCCTTGTTTCATTGACCTGAGCTCTTTACATTTAAAAAGCATTTCCTTTTAATGAACATAGTCTATATTTATTCACACCTTTGGGCAAGCATCCAATCTTGAATTACACACATACTTGAAATTGATCAAGTCCTTAATGACTTTCTGAGTGGAACAATTTTTTTGCTTTGGTGTGTATGTATTATGGAGAGTAGCAGTAAAATCACTGGAAGTATCCAAGGCCAGGCTGGACAGGGCTTTGAGCAATCTGGTCCAGTGAAAGGTGTCCCTTCCTATGGCAGGGTAGTTGGAACTGGATGATCTTTAAGGTCCATTCCAAACCTAAGCATTCTATCATTCTATGATCACTAGCAAAATTAAAACCTATTCTTTTTGAGTCCATTTTTTTTGTTTTTGTTTGTTTGTATTAGCATGTAACTTTTTTTGTATTTACACTCATGAACTGTGAACATCCTGCAGTTTCAACTGTTTTTGTTCCTACTAAGAGTTACTATGGTAACTTCTCATATTATGGAAATGGGCTTAAGCTTCTTGAATGAATACAGTTTCAGGTGTTCCCTGAAACTTTTGCTTCAGTCTAAGAAGTTTTGAAATACGAAGATATCCCTGAACAATACCATGAGTATAATAATGAGTATAATACTAGAGTACAATAGAGTACAATACTATGTACTCTATCATTCATATTAAAACATTTAAAAATCTTTAAGTATGTAAAAGGAAAGTATTTGCATGCACACCTGTATCCAACCTATTCAATACTTGAATGTTTTATCTGTTACATGGCAGTAGAAGTATCCTCAACATAATTAAAATTCTAGAAAATATTTTTTTCTGTTTTCTCATCCATTTCTGTATGTTCTCTGTAAAATGGCTTACCAGTAAATTTGAAAATGCCAGCTACTCTGTGAATTCAGTCTTTATTTGCAATGAAGAATTTTAGGTAATCATGCATCTCAAGCAAATGAACAAATACTTTAAAGCGAAGAACAAAATTGTATGAGACTTCAATCTTACTTCTGCCAGTTCTCCTAACATTACTTTTAGGCCTAGGAAGTTTTGACAGGGATGGCCAGTAGTGATAAAGATGAATCAAAACAATGATGGGATCTCTGAATAAAATAAAAGAGCTTTGCAATAACTGCAGTACGAAGGGCATATAGAAACTGTCATTTCAAAGAGGCTAAGTGACATGTCAGTGACAAAATGGGTCATGCTAGAGAGTGTTTCTGTTCAAAGGGAGTTCAAATTTGAGTAGAAGGAGCTGTTCAGCAGGCAGATGCATTTGAGTTACTCCGAATTTGAAAATGGACATTCTTTGTTTGCAGTATTTTGGTTTGCTTTTTACTGGAAAGAAACATCTATTCAAAACAACCTCTATCATTACAGAGAACAAAGTTAAATTGGAGATTGATATAGGGGAGTTTATACTCCATTATTACAGTTAGAAACAAACAAACAAAAAGAAGGAGTTTTTTGGTTTCTTTGGTAAGAGCTGCAAGAAATCAGTTCTAAAGCAGCTGTTTACCAGATAGGACACATGCCTAGTAGGTAATCCCAGCTAATACAAATTTCTGGAATCTCTAAAGTTTAAATGAATTATTGAAATGTGGTTTTATGACAGTTCATTAATCCATAACACAATCACTTTACTAAGTTTAGAACTGTATTTCAGTCAAGCATACTCTTTGGCAATTAAAAGTATGCCATTATATTATCGTCATTTAGACAGCAATTTTACAAAGGCATATCATCTTTTCCTTTCAATACCTATTTTAGTCTTATTCCATGCTGTCTCTGGACTGGTTTTTCGTCTGTCTGCTGGCCATTATTTTTTGTCACTTCTAGATGAGTGTCCTTGACCAGTAACAAGATCCATCAAACTTCTGATAGAATCGTATTTCCTGAGCCAGGTAGGAACTTCAGGATCTGTTTCTGTAGTTCAAAATGATAAAGCAAAAATAATGGTTTCAAAAAAAAAAAAAATAGAGGGGAAAAAAAAAAGAAAGTAAAAAAAGGAAATTAAAGGATTCTATCAGTATATATTGAAAACTAATTTAAAATGGATAAATTCTACACCCTGAGTGCTAAGAAGCCATGTTATGTAAAGTAATGCTTCCACAAGCATTATAGAACCAAAGGTACTTTGGATGAAGTATTATGTCTTATAGACATGACAAGATATGACATCTTATAATACATGACAAGATTTCTCTGAGGGCTCAGAAAGGGCCTGAATAATAAATTCCAAAACTGTACTCCATCTTGGGATTCTGTGACTAAAAACTGAAATAAAATACTTGTTCCAGTAATGTCTTACATTTCAGTCAGTTACAGGGCTGCTTTAAAGAATTCTATTGATATTTAAAGAAACACAAACAAATTAGATATTTGGTTTTAGATTCCTAAATTATTATGTTGTGTTAGCAGTGCAAATATGCATTAGACATCTGTAGATCTATCTTTATGCAAGAAGCTCTATTATGAACATTTCTGTTACTTTATATATAAAGTAGGCATAATCATGACCAAAACATATTTGGTCACTCAGGAACTAAGTCAAATTCTGAAGATTAGATTAAAAAAAATGCAATTTTTTTTTTAAAGTATCCTGGAAAAAGTTCATATTCTGGAAAGTTCATAAAAAGGCGTGGCATGGCAAGGCATAAGCTTTTTAACACTGCATCCAAATAAAAAGGTTTTTTTAATATGCCCTTTTCAGTTTAAATTTCTACCATGCTACCTTAAAATAAAAAAATACTGTGGAATAAATAACAAAACAAAATAAAATAAAATAAAAGCCACAACCCATTCTAACACATGCTCGCATTGTCTCTGATTTCATTGAAAGCTAGATCAAGTTGTGGTAAGTCTTAGGTGGGCTGGACTAAGTATCCTGGGATAAAGAGTCACACTTATTTTATTTGACCTGTTGGTGTTAAGTATATTAAGTTTATAAATATTAAAAAAATACTTTTTCTCTAATTTTTTTCTCTGATATGAAAATTACTTTGATGCCTTTTGACATGTTCTTTGTAAATTTACTGTCATTAAAATAATTTAAAGAAATTAAAGATTGCATCTTCTTTTCAAAATACAAAAAATATCAATCTTACTCTGTATTTTTAATTGCTTTTGGACGAAAATGCTCCATCCCAGTAAGACTATATAATACTAAGAAAGGAAAACTAAAAGCAACCTTTAGTATCTGTGAAAGACAAAATTAGAAAGTGGTAACAAAATCTAAATCTTAAACACATCAATTGAACAACAAAGAGTAGGAAAATTTTGTTACTTCTCATTAGGCAGAGGCAAAAACAGTGTTCTGAGGCAGGTCATGTGATTGTATTTCTCTGTAACTACAACCATCAAAACAAGGTACTATTTCATAGGGATCTTATGCATGGAAAACCTATTCCCAGATCTACTACACCATTTCATTCTCCATGGTGATTCTTTCTCATTCAACACATAGCTTCATGTGCAGACTGTTACATTAATTTGTGAAGGCTCAAAGATTTTAAGATAAGCCTGAGAGACAAAGTAGAAAAATAATCATTTTGTAAAGGGAGAAGAAATTAAGTGCTTGTTCCAGTTTAATCTTCTGTTCTATACCAATATAAATAAGCAGTAGTGAGGGTTCTAATCTGTGCTATAATCCCTTTCATAACACATTTTTTTTATGTTATTGACAATTTTCACACAAAATTCACTCAAATAATTAATATTTTTTCAAAGAGGAAATAATGTTTATATTTTGATTTTTTTCTTTTTATGAAAGTGTGAACATGACCATTTTCACTTCCTTTTCTTATTTTTCTTTCATCCAGTATTTACAGACTTAGTTTAGATTTTATAGGGTACTTGCCACACTTCTATTTTCTTTCTACTGCCTTAACCCCGGTATCATGACCTTCCTGGTCAAGCTAAGGGCCATAGCTTGAAATGAGATTGTTTTGGTTAGCTGAGGCCGTGATGCAACAGATCAATGACATTTTCTCTTTATAAAAAATCAGTTTTTCTGAAAGACTCAGCAAATAAAAAGCCTTCATGCAGTTTATTTATTGAAATACTTCATTACTAAACTCTTCCTATTCGTTCTATTAGGTTGTTGCCTGTTTTGTCTCCTGATACAAGAGAGCTAAAGATTTTAAGAGCAGCTGCCACAGAGAAAACAAACTGAGTGTCATCTTTCCTGGTTGCTTCCTGGTCAAAACAAGTGTGAAACCCACTTGCAAGCACTCCAAAAATTTTCCATCTAGCAAAAGAAAGCATGAAAGTATGAACTGGGATTTAAATCCAAATCCAATGCACAGCTATAAAAGATGCTGTAACTAAGATACCAAAATAGTTTTTTAAAATACTTAAAATAGTTGGTTAGAGAACCAGAGATTATTAGTATTCATTTTGGTTAATTATTTCAACTTCTCTGTAATAGCTGCCTAATGGATTCCTAATATTTAACAGTACCAGTGGTTTCTAACTACTTACTACAGTAGCATTTTGTAGTTATTGATGTAAATGATGGCTTCAGCAACTGTCAGTTGACTTTTATAATTTGAGTAACAAACATGACAGCTATTTTGATGTTGGTTTATTTTTGTACTGACAGAATTGAGAACAAGTGTTCCAAGTTAGATCAACCTGAAAGTGATTCCTTCAGATCCCAGGAAAGCATGTCAGCTCTGTTAGACAACATGTACAAATTATAATCTACTAAAAAACAATGGGTTTGTTGTGTTGACAAGTTTTAAACACTATGTAATTTATTTACATAGCAAAAATAATGCTGAAAAACAAGGCTAAAATATGGGTAAAAGATGACATTAATTTCTTCTGAGAGGGCTCTGTGAATATCTGTTGACAGCAAAAGAACAGATTCTGAGTGGGCCTAGCTGAATATTTCCTATAAAATTATCTTCTTTTCAGTCACAACTAATCTTTTCATGTTGAACGGACTGAAGGTATCAGTTTGTCTGTAGCTATTACATGGAGGGATTTCAAAGTGCACCCTTTATTTCTCTTGACCTTGTGCCAAGATCAATGATAGGTATAAACCATTCTTTCTGAATCCTTGTTTCTATGGGTAGGAAACTCCCAAGAAGCCACCTCATGCTTTGGGTAAGTGTCTTATTTAGATCATCAGGATATAGAGCTTTTGATACGCTGCACAGCACACTTGCTGGCAAAATCTATTTATCTTTGTTGTGGTGTTGGATTATTTTTTTCTTACCTCAATTTTTTCTCCATCATTTAAGTTGTCTCTTAGCTTTGTTTCTCTTGTAAGTCTTTTACCACCTGTCTTACCTTCTCTTTTATATTAAACATGTTTCCATTTCAGAAACTCTTTCAGAGGCTGATTCATTAACATCAAAACCACTTAAGACCTTCTTGTGCCCAACAAGACGTGCTGTTCTCCTAGTGTCGCCGTACACTGGGGCAACATAGTTCCAGATGTTGCCTTACACTGGGCCAACATAGTTTGCAGTATAACATTGCAGCACCATCTGCAGTAATCACGCATGGGAAGAACTACAACAGCTCACTGACCTTATGGGCAAGAGCTACAGCGGCTCACCATCCTTCTTAGAGGCACGGTCACCCATAAAGCAGTCCAATCCCAGACTTGCTTGGGCAAGAGCTACAGCAGCTCACCGTCCTTCCCAGAGGCACGGTCGCCCAAGGCAGTCCAATCCTGGACTTGCATGCGTAGGCTACTCACGGCTCTCCTGGGCACACCCCCGCCCAGGGATTACGCGCCGGCCGGCTTTTCCACTTCCCCCAAGTGGATTGCAGTCCGTGAGGCTNCAGGCACCAGCTCAGCATCTACCTAGTTCTGCTGCCCTGTGATCCTACAGCACAGCCCTTATACCCATCATCCCTTGGGCTACTCATGTGCTTCTTGTTACAGGAATCATCACACCTGCATTCAATGCTGGCCTTCCCTCCTCCCAGGGACACAGCCACAAGCCATGAGGCCAAAGCTGCCTACAGCCCACTCTTGTAACCCCACACCTAAGCGGAACAGTACTGTGAAAATCTTTGTTACCACCCGGGCTGAATCATGTTCAATGACCTTTTAATGGTTGCTGTATACTTAAGAAGTTATCCAATACTTGGATGTTTGTGAATACCAATCAAACTCGGGGATACAAACGCCAAACACTTCTCTATTCTCGTAACTGGTGCTAATATAGACTGCCGTATAGACATCTGCAAATAGCTTGGCTTCATAGCTATTTTTAACCCTGTCAAAACAACAGATTTTTCTGAGGAACAGCAGTTTTATTTCTCTGTGAAAAAAAAAAAAAAAATATATAGTTTATCCTCAAGAGACATACAATCTAAATGGTTAAAGTTACAATTATAAACAAATGAAAACAAAACCTTTTTATTGAAATATTTTTGAAATTATTGTTGAAGTAATTTCTCCTGCCTCAGCTTACAAGGCTAAACAGAAAGAATTTAATGATAGAAACATTACTATATGTATAGCAAGTTCTTCAAGAGGAAATGTGTAGATGGTGTCTGATTCTTTATTCACTTTAAAATGTTTTTGTGAAATACTAGGCATTAATGCAGTTACTAATAACTTAAAAACAATATGAGATATTTTGTATCTTTCAAAACATTGTATTCTTTAGTGTGGCAGAAGTTTTAACCTGTTTCAAATCAATAGATTATTCATAGAAATAGAAATATCTGTTACATCAATCGTGTAATTCATTAACCTTTGCCAATTTTTTTCCCCTCCTTTTTGTGTGGGTTTAGTATGATCTTACTATATCTTTTTGTGAAGAAGCTTTCATGTAGTACATATATCAAATTACTACCTGACCTGAAAAAAAAAAAGAAACAATAGAAAAACCCATAGCTTTTCCCAATAAATACAGCAAGTGACTTTAACATTAATCATATACTACTATTGTTTACTCCTTTTTTTTTTCAGTAGACAGTTGCATTGGTTTCCTTTCCAAGTTTTTTCTTTTTTTTTGCTCAAATGAGAACAATTATGTACTACATTTCCATCAATCCCATTCTTTCTTATGCAAGTCTTCCGTAGTATAAAGTGATATTCATATCTTTCCCCTTCATAATATTAATGAAAAACACAGGATAAACACAATTTTTAAGCATGAAAATATAGGACTGTGAATGAGTTTCAACTCCATGTAAAATTGGGAAAAAAAATTTGATGAGCTATGATGCTGAATGATACATGCTCTTATGAATAATCATTGGCAATGATCTATTCTTTCTCAAATTGCAGGGTTATGTTGTTGGAATTTTAAAGACTTGTGGGGAAGAAGAGTACTCTGTTTTCTCTGGGGTATAAAGTAGTTTACATAAACTGTAAAATGCAAATATTTCCCTGACAATTTGTTTTCCTTGGGAAATCAAGTCCTTTTAGTTGTGATCTTACTATGGAAGAAAATACTGCCTGAATTTCGACTCACTAAAACTCATACCACACACTGCATACTGTGTTGTTTGCAGAAATATTTGTGATCAGGGATTTGAGGTGAATTATGCAAATTAAGCTGTAATGGAAACCAGATCCAATGTCATAAGTCTGAAAGAAAACTGAATAGAGCAAGTGCTTACGCAAGCATCAGGTATTTCACACTGGCCCAGAAAATATTTATTGTTATTGTTCGGATTGCAGAGAAAACATTTGCATAAAATCTGTATTATCATATAATATGCATGAGTGTACAAATCTCTGGAGTGAATGCTAGGAAAGAAAAGATTCTATTTTTTATTACTTTTTTATTCTTTTTAATATATTTAAAGATATATATATTTGTACTTTCAGCTACTTTCAGTTACTTAATTTTTTCCATCTACTGTTCAATATTAATTTTTGCTTTTTGACACTTCCTTTTTCTATTTTTTTCAATCTGAGAATTAATTTATTTACAAGTGAGAAGCACAACAAAGCCACACAATATTTTAATCTTGATGCTTCCAAGAGGATCTGCAATTAAGAGCTTTTTGTTCTTTCTCATATGTGACAAGGAAATGCACAAAGATTTGGGGTTTTTTTTGTTGTGGGTAGGTGGAACATTAAGGAGAATTCTAGAGCAGTCATGTATATATCTGCGATCAACAAAGTACTTTCTTTTCAAGGGCAATTTAACAATCAAATACCAGAAAGAGACAACAATACAATTATGATGCCAGTGAATTTGCCTCCCTTCTTCCCAAACAGCCAACCTATGGCTGAAAATCACTGATTGAATCATAAAAAATTTCAAAAGCACCATTTTCCCTGGAAAATAAAATTCTGTAGATTCACAAAGAGATAAAAAAATCAAGGCTCTCTGCCAAAAAGAATCACAGTAATAGTCCTTTGGGTACAGGTCCACAGTGTACTTTCCTTTTATCTATCCTTGTCACAATCTGCCCCTGAAGGAGGGGTAACTGAAGTTCTTAGTAATAGATCCCCTGTGGCGGCTTAGAGTGAAATTACACTGAATGACCAATGTATATATATATGGCAGGTTTATTTTAGAACAATTTGGTTGCAATTTGGAAAGGAGGTATGTAGCCATTTTGGTTATTATCCGTAGAAATATAACATAAAAGTGTAAAAGTATCAATTCAGAAAATATATAAGGAAAAGGAAGAGAAAGAAAGGATAAGACTAGATAGTGGAGAGGAAAGATGTCACCACCCATGGATCTGGCAGTGGGACTTGTTGAAATTTTGATGTCTGTTGGTCAAAGTGATGGTCACAGTCTTGATCCATCAGGGGTGAGGGGAACCCCTGAAAAAAAATGTCCAGTGGGTTCACATGGGAACACCCAAGTACCTCGCCTTTGAGGGAGTTTTACTGTTGCTGTCTGATGCAACACGTGCAGTTCTCTGGTGGAAGGCCCTAGGGATGCTTCAGGGGTTTTTGATGGTTTATAACACCTTGTAATACATGACAGCTGTTTCTCATCCCAGCATAGTTGAGACAGTTATGCCTTATCAGAAGGGGTGAATCCCTTCAGGCTTACTCATCAGTCAGTCCCAGGTTATCAGGGACACAATCAATTGCAGGGCTCAACTGCTTTATCTAACAAAGGTAGGTTTGTTGCAGTCATCATCCAGTGGTGGAAGCTCACCCCCTCTGCACTTGGGCTATTCTTACACAGATCAGAGGTTTCATCACCACACACCCAAAAACTCTCCTACTCCCTTTAGGCTGGGGGGTGAAAACCTGGCCTCAGTAAAGCACCCACTGCTTTTGCAAATGGCCAATCTTTTGAGTCATTAACATTTCAGTCTCTCACAATCCTAAGTACCTAAAAATGTGGTTTCCAGTCGAGATATGTTCTTTTTGTAATTATCACCAGTAATTTCTTTATGAGAGGTAAGGAGTCAATTTATAAATATATAGCTACTGAACTTCAAAGAAAAGTCTAATTCCTGGTTGCAGATCAGCTTTGAGGTTTCTTGGGAAGTATTCTGGATAAATGTGTCATTATTTGCACACAGCATAGCACATGTGCTAAGGACTTTGCAGGATTCTTTCTTGACAAAAATATCATCACATTAACCTTAGCATTGAAGACTAGTTGGTGAAATTCTGTTTAATGATGGCATAAATATGATGATTTCTTACATTAATATTTTGTAATAATTTTGAGGCATCTTAGTAGAATTTTGTACATAGCAAATGGCACTGAGAAGAAAAGCATTCCTTGGACAGAGAAGCAAAAGATGGCAAATCGTGGTGCCAGAAATGGCAGAATCTAGAAACAGCAAAATGATAACACCTCTATTCTCCTTATAGTGATGAACTTATAAATTATACATGGATTTGATTAAAAACTAGTTAAGGTATGTGCTTCAGCACTCTCTTCAACTGCAGGAGAAAAGACAGAGCTGAGCTCTAAACCTACCAGACTTCCCTTGTCTGCTGACAAAAGAAAAATGCATCTTGCTTAAATATTGTCACTAATAAGGGACAACCCATTTCCTTTAATTCTATGAAGAACATAATATCAACTAATGTTAATTAGTAATTTTAGCTTGTAAAATATTTGGAGCACAGTTTTTCTTTAGCATTTGCCTATCACAATACACATCACTACTGGAAGCCAACAGTACCTCTGGGTTTGATGAAGACAAAAAAAAAAATCATTAGGTTTAAATCAAATAGAAGGCAATAGTGCAGGTATATGAACATCTTATGCACAGAGAGCTGGACTACATGGTAACAAAGTAGTATTTTAGATAGTCACTTCTCAAAAGGAAACTGTATTTTGAGCAAATCCATTACGTCTCCATCTATCAACTTGTGAAATATATTTTAAAGAAACATTTTCTTAATCAAGCAGTAAAGAGTGAGAATTCAAAAGAGGTTAAAAGAGCTATAGCTCCCTAATTATCACAGCTCAATACGTAGAATATATATTTCAAGCTATCCAATGTAACAGACCCCACTTAAGCTTCTGCAAGCATGTACTTTCTAAGCAAGTAATAATTCAGCTAAAGCCTAAAAACTAATTTAGAACCATATGACTAAGAATCATGAAGTTAAAGCATGGAATTCTCACAAGCAACCTAAATAATAGTTATGATTTCTTCTCCAGTGGACACTAATCACCTTGTATATACTGTTCAGGACTACCAAACTGATTTGGCAATGCAGTATTAAGATTTCTAGAACTTCACATAATCACAGAATCATTTAAGTTGGAAAAGAGCTCTAAGATAGAGTCCAACCTTTGATCACCCCCGTGTCAACTAGAGCATGGCACTAAGTGCCACATCCAGTCGTTATCTGAACACCTCCAGGAATGGTCCTAGGCAGTCCATTCCAATGTTCAACAAAACTTTCCATAAAGAAATTCTTCCTGATGTCCAGAGTGAACCTCCTCTGGCACAGCTTGAGCTGTGTTCTCGCATCCTGTCGCTGGTTTCCTGGAAGAAGAGGATGGCCCCCATCTTGCTACAACCTCCTTTCAGAAAGTTGTAGCAAGTGACAAGGTCACTCCTGAGTCTCCTTTCTCCAGGCAAGAGAAAGTCATAAGATATGAAGTACAATTCCTCTGTGAATTTCTTATTCTTATTTTTTTCATTTCATTAAAAATATGATGAACTATGATATTTATTATATTTTACAGCAATATTTCATTGTATTTAAAAGATATGAAAGGGAGAACAAGCATAGTAACTAAAGTTCATTAGATGACTGTGATCAAAGAGTTAAATGAGAAAAAAGTTATGATTGCTGCATCTACATACAGACATATGTATGCATATGTCTGTGTGCGTGCATATATGCCAAACTTTACCTTTAAAGATTTGGCAAACATCCCATTGCTGCCAGTCAAAATTCCAATGTAGTGGAAAGGAAATTAAGCCATGAGGGGAAAAAGATCTGACACGTTCTCCATCAGGCTGGACAAAAGATCATGGTCTAACAAGAATGGAGTCTTATTTCATACGCTGACATTATACTGTTGATGCTCTCAGCACCTACATACAAGCATCTAAACTGGAAGAAAATTGCAGTTTTCTAGGGAAACATCCTGACCTCTGCTGTTGTCAAAACCCAGGCCTAAAGGCCCTTGTGATGCATGGTCTCCTCTCCAGTTATTGTCACTCAGACCTCTGCACACATACCTACAAACAGAGGAGGCAGAACGGATCAGAATTTATCCTGAGGAAAATTCTACATTTACATACATTTATAATGAAGAAAATATTTAAATCGCTGTTTTCCTGAAAATTACCATACACAAATACAATATTAAAAAGGTAAAAGGTAATGTAAAAATTATAAATAAAGTAGGTCATTTCCACTGTGAATAGTCCAGCTGAGTGAGGTCAACTCTATTTATCAAATATAAAAATTATAATATAAGGAAGCAAAACCATCTCTTTCTATCAACATTTTTGTCAAAATGAATTGTTTTTGACTAGCTGGATGTTCCAATGGAATACTCGCTGTCAAAATACTAAAAAATTGTCTTAAAAAAACACCACTTCTCCCCCAGCCTCCCTCCAGCACTACACCTGTGACAGAAAATGTATTTCAGCTGTTTCTAGGCATGGCAGTATTTTTTTTATACTAGAAATAGCTTGAGAATAGAATATATAAGAATTTTATACAATCTACTAGCTACAGATTTCAGTCCTTACTTAGCAATTTAAATATGGAAAAGTTTATCAGCTGCAACTTTAACTTCTTGGCAAGTCTGCACATCAGTCTGGTAAGAATCCTACTTCACCTTAAATAAATAAAAATTCACAAAATGACAGAGTCACCAAATGGGTCGAGTTGTTAGAGACCACAGTGGGTCATCTGGTCCAGGCTCCTTGCTCAAGCAGGATCATCCCAGAGCACATTGTACAGGACTGTGTCCAGATGGTTCTTGAATATTTCAAGTGGGGGAGACTCCCCAACCTCCCTGGTCAACCTGTTCCAGTGCTTGGTCACCTGCACAGTAAAGAAGTTCTTTTTCCTCTTCAGGTGGTACATCAGCTTCTGCTTGCTGTCTCTTGCGCTATTGCTTGGCACCACTGAGAAGAGCCTGGCTCCATCCTCTTGACACCCTCCCTTCCTAAGCGGTCTCTTTTTAAAAATTATTTTGATGGCAATAATCATATTTGTCTTGCACATATAAGTAAATGCACCATCAAGCTGAATGAACAAGGGATATGCACGATTGTATTTTTAAATGTCTGCATTGAGGAAAGACGGAATTAAAATCTTAGTGTGAAAATGAGATCTCGTAGGGTCTAGTGCCTATGTTCTGTTTGTGATTTTAAAATTTGTAAGGCAGACTTTACTGGTTCCATCTATATATGTCCTTCAATTCCATTTTTGAAATGTGTGATATTTCTTAAAAAATAAAAAAAAGCAATTGAGATAAGAATAATAGGAAGACACAATGGAGGTTAGTCCATTTATTCCCTTTAGTTTGAGAAAACAGACCTACAAAATGTAACATCCCTTGTTAGTGATCATGAGAAAAAAATGAAAATTTTTTAGTAGAAAATTTATTAGTAGAAGCAAGAATAGAGTTTAAAGCTCTTGTTCCTGGAAGCATTAGCTATGTTGGCAAGTACAACATTCTTGGTTTCATCTGTCTGTTTTAAGAAGTATCCGCTTCAAATTTTTAAGATATTTAAAAGTTTGGGAAAGGAGTTTCAGATGTCTGGAAGTGTTTAGAGCTCTTCGAACGTATGCTGCACAGTGCCAGTCTAAACATTCAGACTTGCAGATAGATGAATTCTCCTTCTATGCAGTAAGTTGTGCCTGGCTCCATTTATGAATTCTTATTCTTATGAATTCTGTTTTCTTTATTTACATTTCTGAGTAATTTATGTTATTTCTCATTAAATACTTAGTTTTATAGCTGGACTAATTCGAAACTCACAGCTGTGACAGAGAAACTATGGTAATCAGTAGTTTAGCCTTAGTAAAAGAATTTTCCCTTTGGATCACAATAAAAAATTAACGGTCAAAGTCCAATTGGAAGTCTCTTCAACACAGACAAGAGTTAAGGTTCTCCATAAATCATTATACAGTGTACATATATATATAAAAATTACAAATTATAAAGTTCATTGTTATGAAATTAATATGGCACATTACACTTGTCTGCTACTCAGGACATCTCTACAGGACATGAGTTAAAAAGCAATGCTTGAAATAAAGCATAAGTTTTCTCAAATGCAGCTGCCTATATGAAGTATGACTATCAAATTAAAAACAACAACAAAATAAGCCAAACAACACCAACAAATGCCCACATCCTATTTTAAGGTCAAACAGGTAATAAATCAGTTATTCTGTTGTTAATCATTACAAGTGTCAGGCCCATGTATTCCAATATCTTCATCCCCCTCTGGTTGTTGCTGTCAGTCATTTGCACAACTCCCAGAGAGAAAAGAAGTATGCATGGCATGTGCTAAGAGAAATTAATGCCCAACTATATGAAATAAGCATCAAGTGACAAGGGATGGCAGAGACTTGTGATTTTTACCTTTGGCCTTGTTTCTTCTTGCAATTATAAAAGTCAAATGAAAATTATTAATTTCAAAAGGAAAAACATACAAGAATAATAATAAACTGAGATGAGGCATAGCTATTTTCACTTTCATGTGCTAAACTTCTCATATTTGTCAGTTCTTACTAGGGAGATAAATAGCATGGGTATATGTAGTCCATCCCCATGTAATAAAATTAAGGAAATGTTCATAGGAAAGGTAGCTAAGTATTTTCAAAACAAAGATACTATATATCCAGTTCGGTAGTTAAAGAAGTCACAGCAATAAAGTATTAGGGCTTACTTTTTCTGCCTTTTGCAGTAGCTTGGTTACACTGTACCAGCATGGACCACTGTTCTAATGGATCTATTTCCAGTTGATGAAGTCACCTTCAGTCTCCACATGTACAGTTCACAGCTGATGCTGTGAATACCAGGGAAGAGATAAGATCATTATATTAACATTCCTCTAATGTATTTGAAGATCCATCCAGTGACTCAGAAGACTTAGAAAATGCTACAGGAATACCTTATATGCAGCTAGTAACAGTGCCTACTATTTTTTATCCTGACTGAATAGCAGCAGCAGCTTGATTTTTCACCTTCACTATATTCCAATTTTTTTTTGGAGGGAGCTTTCTGGTATTTCTTTTATAATCTTAGGAGTTTCTTAAAAAGGCACTAGAAACATATTGCAGTTCTTGCAGTTCTTTGGATTGCACATCAGACTTAGAATACTTTTGAGAGTCACAATTGTATCCCTATATTTTGCCAACACTGTCCTAAATCTCCTCTCCTTCCAAATACTTCAGAATATTAGAGAGCTGTTCTATTCTCAGGGATTAATTTACCAATTTAAAGTAGTTAGAATACATTTTTTTAATGTCTGTTTCCCGTTTTCCCCTGATTTTCCCTTCCAGCATATGAAAACAGACTGTCTTTGCACTGTGAAGTCTTCAATTACCCAGATAAACAATAAAATCTTACAAAAAACATTCATTATTATATTCATTTCCCCTTTGCAATTTAGACCATAACCTGAAAATTTAAATAAATAGAAACCATGTATCATTTGCAATTAATTTTTCCCCACTTTCTCTTCATCTAGTGAACTGTAAAAATATTTGCTCATGACATAATGAGTCAGACTTTTTCTGCCTTTTTCATACTTTCCATGTTTTCCGCTGTACATGAAGACAGAATTTCTCTAGCTATCAGATTTTCTTTATTTTCAGAGGAAAATCACATAAAGCATGTTTTCAAAACATGCTTTTGATTGGACATAAATCTATATTATACCTCACAGTTTTAAGAATTTCTGGCACTTAAAAAGTCAAAATCATAGACTACCAGAAGATAAAAAATTGTACATATCAGGGGAAAAAAAGCACAGAGCAGATTTAAGTGTGCTCTGCATCAGGTTGAATTAGTTTGAAGAAGAGTGTGATTCAAACATAAAAAGTATTACTCTGTAAAAAAACCCCTGCTTATTTAAATTTGTTAAAGTGGAAGCTGTAAACTATGTGAGAAACAAACTGGTCAAATGGGAATCTAAGTAGATATGATTGTCCAGCTTTCTGCATTCCTTCACAGTTCTGGTGGAAATTTTCCCATTATTGTGTATGACACAGCTTAAAGAAAGCAAGGTTACCCTGCAAAAATATACATGGTGAAAAAAAAATAAGGATAGTTATTTTGTTATGCTGAGAAGTGTATTTTTAGTTCTCAAATATTATCTCCACTATTGATTGTCGCCATATGCTGGGGCAACATAGTTCCAGATATTGCCTTACACCGGGCCAACACAGTTTGCAGTATAACATTGCAGCACCATCTGCAGTAATCACGCATGGGAAGAGCTACAACAGCTCACTGACCTTATGGGCAAGAGCTACAGCGGCTCACCATCCCTCTTAGAGGCACGGTCACCCATAAAGCAGTCCAATCCCAGACTTGCTTGGGCAAGAGCTACAGCAGCTCACCGTCCTTCCCAGAGGCACAGTCGCCCAAGGCAGTCCAATCCTGGACTGTAGTATGCGTAGGCTACTCACGGCTCTCCTGGGCAC
>VWZT01003255.1:0-21221 GCA_013397055.1 Pachycephala philippinensis | reverse complement strand
GAGTCCAAAAAGTCCAGCATAGAGCAGGGTGGCAGGCATCAGCAGCCAGAGGCAGGCAGTGGCAGACACGAGCTAGCATCTGCAGGCATCAGCAAGCAGTGGCAGACATCCACAGGCACCAACTCGACTTGGTATCTGCTGTTCTTGTGATCCCACAGCACAGCCCTTTATACCCATCATCCCTTGGGCTACTCATGTGCTTCTTGTTATAGGAATCACCAGACCTGCATTCAATGCTGGCCTTCCCTCCTCCCAGGGACGCAGCCGCAAGCCATGAGGCCAAGACTGCCTACAGCCTACTCTTGTAATCCTACAATTGATAAAGAAGCTAATGTGTTTATGTTAAGATAGTTGTTATTACTTTTCATTATTTAATCTAATGCCTCCATTGCACGTTTGTTTGTTAGGGTTTTGCCGGCAGGTAAGATAACTCTTTTTTATGGAGTTCAAAAAGTTTCCATTTAAAAAAAAATCCACTCCAGTTCAAGAAAGGAATAAAATAATTTGTTATAAATACCTATTATGATGGCATTTTATTCCTGGATCACCAGATTTTCTTCCCTTTCTTTCCAATGATGAGGTCATACAGTTAAAAGCAAGTTACATCGAAATTGTTATTGAGTTTATTCAAGTGTATAAAAAGCTCTCCCTCGACCTTGTGTTGTGATCCATACAACACAGAATCATTTGACAGGATCCATTTGACTTCTGTCTTTATATCTGAGGCCCCCTTTGTGCAATCCAGTGGGGGAAATATTTCGTGTTTCTCATCTCAGTGATCAACCCTAGCTCCTGCTCACTGAACACTTCAGCTTCACTGAACATTATACAATTTGTAAAAACATGGTAAAAAGCAAGAACACAAACATGTCTTCATTGTCTTCAGTAAATTTCGTCAGGGATTCTACCTGTGCAAAGCATGCTGGATTTATCTGTGACTATGATAACCATATTATTGACCAAATCAACATTACCTTATTCTGGCAAATTTTCATTCACAAATGCTATCATATTATCAGTTAGATTTCTGTAAAAGTTCATCCAAAGAGCTGCAATTATAACCCTAAAGAACTATTTTGAAATACTTCTGAAATTATTTCATTACACTGAATTAAAAGTACTTCCAGAAGTAATTTTTAAATTGTTGGATTTAATTATATCTGCAAATCTTAAACCTTGCTAACACAATCACTTACACACTTTATAAGCTGGATAATTTCCTACCTACAGATAACACAACCTGCAAGGGCGACTCCATTAGAATACACATTGTGGTACTAGTTTTGCCATCTTAGTTCTACAGTTTTTTTCGTATCTTCATTATCATCAGGAACACAAAACTCAGAGTCCAATGGAGAGTTAAAAATGACAAAATTGTCTTCATAGACAATCTTTTTTTGTTTGTTAGAAAAGAAAACTATGGGAAGAGGTGAAACAATAAAAAACAGATGTGCATTCAGAAAAAAATCAATATAGTTCTATGCTTGTGATTTCAGTCTTGAGATTTTTGTTACATATTATTCTTGGCATTCACTTTATATTCACATATATAATTTTTGAAATCACTGAGAAATAATTTAAAGTTATTTAAAGTGAGAAACACTGTATTTCATGAACTAATATAATTGACAATTGTTTAGGGAAATCAAAATCTGTACTTTACCACTCAGATCTCAGCAGTAACAAAATAAGAAGAAGAAAGCAAAGCAACTGTCAAAGTAAAAAAGTTAATTAAGTAATGAAAAAAATATTAGATTCATGAAAAAAACCAAAAGGAGTCAAGGCAATATATTACATGAAGGAAAAAGTCAAAAAGAAAAATCTGTGTTCATACATAAGTTTTGTCAATACAGGCATTCAGGCTGGAATGATGGGCTGAGGCCAGCTGTAAGAGGTTCAACAAGGCCTAGTGCTTTCAGTCACAGCAAACCCCTGCAGTGGTTCCAGGCTGGGGGAAGAGTGGCTGGAAAGCTGCCCAGCAGAAAAGGGGGATGCTGGCCAACAGCTGCTGAACACGAGCCAGCTGTGCCCAGGTGGCCAAGAAGGCCGATGGCATCCTGGCCTGTACCAGCAACAGTGTGGCCAGCAGGACCAGGGCAGTGATTCCCCTGCACTTGGCATTGGTGAGGCCACAACTCAAAACCTGTGTTCAGTTCTGGGCCCCTCACTACAAGAAAGATATTGAGGGGCTGGAGGGAGTCCAGATATGGGCAAATGAGCTGGGGAAGGGTCTAGAGAGTAAGTTGTCATGAGGAGTGGCTGAGGGAGCTGGGAGAGTTTAACCTGGAGAAAGGGAGGAAGTTGTAGAAAGGTGGGTGTCAGCTTTTCCTCCCAGGTAACTAGTGACAGGACAAGAGAACATAGCCTTAAGCAGTGCCAGAGAAAGTTCAGGTTGGACCACGGGAAGAATTTCTTCATGTAAAGAGTTGTTAGGCATTGTAATGGGCTGCCTAGGGAGGTGGTGGAGTCACCATCCTTGGACGTGTTCAAGAAACAAGTGGACATGGTATTAGTGCTGTGGTCTAGTTGACAAGGATTGGTAAAAGATTGGATTCAATGATCACAGAGGTCTTTTCCAACTTAAATGATTCTGTGATTATACGGAATAAAAAGAACCATAGATCTTAGATATGTATTGCACTACTACTTACTGGAAAATACTGTTACTCTTAAAAATCCAACAGGTTGACATCAACAGGTGGTCCACTTTCAGAGTGACTCAAATATTATTGGGGCAGTGAGGTCAACGTGGAAACAAGTTTTAGTCCAATGCATTGTAATGCATTATTGTAACAATTGATCTAAGGTGTTGCTTCTAAACAATAAATAAGTCAGATTATTTTGATTTGCAAATTAATATTAAAAAAATCTGCAGTTATGAAGAACTTATTGTTGCCATAATTTCAGATGTTTAAACAGAATATAAACTCTTTTGACAGTTTGGTTCTGTTATCTACTTTTTGTGACTATATCATTTCTGATCTGCTTAATTCTTTCAGAAAAAGAAAATGTCTAACTTAAAATTACAGCACTGTGTGTGGTTGTACAATACTTCATGTAGTGCTGTGTTGAATGATATCACACCACAAAAATTATTATTCAGTATAATGTATTATTTATAGTTTGGGCTTGCAGATGTTGAAGTGTATCATACATCAATAACTACTGTGTTGGCTATCAGTAAAGGTTATTTGAAGGGGAGCTTTCTACTTCTTTACTCAACCAAATTCAGAAGAAACAGAAACATAAACATTTTTCTTACAAACCAACCAACTATTCCAAAGAAGTCTCTTAAAGTAAGATAAAATAAATCAGATAAATAGAAATACAAATACAAATATATATAAGGAATACTACGTTTTAGAAAGTTCTGATATGACCTTATTTTGAGTTCAGTTGCTTCATCTCAGTGAAGATGTACCAAAGATTAATGAGATTCATGCAAAGGCGACAAAAACGATTAATGATAAGGTAAGATTTACATACTATGAGAGGTTACAGTGACAAAGTAATAGGAAGAAAAGAATACTGTGGGAAGTTGAGTAACTTATGAAGGACAAATTAAAATGGATTACTTTCACTTTTTAATTTAGTTTTTGTCCTGGGTTTAAAAATGGGGAAATTAAGGCCACTCAAGCCATCCCCTTTTCTATAACGGAGAAATAAATGCTAAGGGAGACGCAAGTCGGAGTCACAATTTTCTAAAGAGCCTTGCAATAAACACAACAATAATAAATGAGTCTACAAAAAAGAGAACGGCTTAACCAACAAAGGCAAGGTATCACGTCCTCCACCACGGCAGAACCAAAATTGTAGCTGCCCCCATGCTGTCTGCCACGTGGTGCTCTGGAGAGCAAAGGATAGCACGCCAGAGAGGTTGTTTCTGCGGCCCAACCTCCTCCTCCCAGCGCAGGAACAACGCGAAACCAGGGACCGAGCAAAAGCTGGAGAGCTGGTTCGAACCAGGAGCTGTTCTGCGGGGTTTGTGTGCTGCTGGGCCCGCTCCCTGCCCGCGGCAGCAGCCGAGCGGCGGCGGGCCGGGTGCCCGCGCTGTCGGAGCATCCCCAGCTGTGTTGGGCGGGTGTCCGCGCTGTCGGAGCAGCCCCAGCTGTGTTGGGCGGGTGTCCGCGCTGTCGGAGCAGCCCCGGCTGTGTTGGGCGGGTGCCCGCGCTGTCGGAGCATCCCCAGCTGTGTTGGGCGGGTGTCCGCGCTGTCGGAGCAGCCCCAGCTGTGTTGGGCGGCTCTGTGTGCCCGAGGGCGAGGACAGCGGCGGTGCGGGGTGCTGGGTCTCTCTCCCAGTGGAAGAAGCATCAAGCCAGCAGGCAACATGTGGCTGGGTCGGGAGCGGGCTTTGGCTCCACGTGGGTTGGCTGCAGCCGGGGTTACCCCCGCCGCTCCACTTCCCGCGGCAACCTCCTGCACAGGAGCTTTTCAGGGTTTGGGCTCCACGGGGATGGAAGATGATGAACAGGGAACCTGCGGTGATGGTGATGCTGTCTAGGCAGCCCCTTCCTCTCGTCAGCACCGGGCCAGGGAAGAATGGCCACCTTTCTGCTTCCCTTGCCACCTTGAAAAGATGGTCCACTAACGGTGACCTAGAGAAATGTAGAATACACAATTTTAGTCACCCCCACATAAGGCTAAACTGCACCTCCTATCCCTGTAACGAGGACAGTTTTCCTGGGCGGTAACTATGTAAATAAAAAGTAGTTTGAAATACTACATTCTTATAGCAAGGAAAATGTTTTCTTCACAAAGCAAGAACTTTTTGCTAACAAACACTGACTACTAGCCAGATCTAGAAGCAACAGGTTGGAGCAAATGAAACAATTACCTAACTCACTAAGGCAGCTCCTCTATTATAAGACACTTTAACTGATCTGTGTATTTAATGATGGGTTACAGTTTGTTTCCAGATGTTTGCAGATTAGGCTGTAATGTAGTGCGTTAAAGTTCATTGATTTATTCAAAGTCAGGCATAATAATATCCAAAATAAAAATGGTAGGATTTTTACATTATATTAAGTAAAAAGGTGCCCCCCCCAACCCGGTTTTAATGGCATCAAATACCAATATTTTTTGTAGTATTTTAATGGGTGCAATAATACATAAATATCCAATTATGTTATTAGAGTACATAGTTTTTTAAATATTGAAATGCAAAAGGATCATCAACAAGGTTGTTTGTTAAGATGTGAAGCTCTAAATTCAATTGCACATAGAAATGGGGTTCATCTGTAAATTTTGAAAAAGGTGGAGATTGATAGACCTTCTTTGGTTAATTTGGTTTAATTGTGTGTTTATTTGGCTTAATTTTTAGCCTTTTCACATAACTCTAGCTATGTGCCTAAAGTTAATTGCTTGGTTATATTTGTTGGCAACGAGCAACAGGTTAAAGATAACAAATCCAAGCTCAAAAGAGCTACCTGTAAAAGACTGGATGAAGTTAACTAGTTTTGCTTGTTAGCAATGGAGAAAATATAGACAACTAGATTACACCAGACATAGAACATTGGATGTCAGATGACATGTATCTTACCTGATGTGCTTTACTTTGGTTACTAATACATTTTTCTCTAGTATCCATGCACAGAACTGCATAAAAATAAAGACAATCATGTCTACTTAGGATTGTGTCTAAAACAGGTGACATGAATAAACTCAACAGAGACAGCAGAAAAAAACCAGCTGCCATGGTTTAACCCGAGGTGGTAACTAAGCCCTATAGCCACCTGCTCACTCCCTCTCAGCGGGACGGGGAAGAGAATCAGAAGGGTAAAAGTGAGAACATGTGGGTTAAGACAAAGAGAGTTAATTAGGTAAAGGAAAAGCTGTGCACGCAAGTAACGCATAACAAGGAATACATTCACCACTTCCCAAGGGCAGGAAGGTCTTCAGCCATTTTCAGGAAAGCAGGACTCTGTCACGTGTAGTGGTGACTTGGGCAGACAAACACCAGCACTACAAATGACCATTGTCCTTGCACCTTCTTCTTCTCCCAGCTCTATATGCTGAGCATGATGCTAAATGGTATGGAATATTCCCTGGGTCAGTTGGGATCAGCTGTCCCAGCTGTGTCCCTTCCAAGTTTCTTTTTCACCCCCCAGCCAACTTGCTGGTGGGGTGGGGTGAGGAGCAGAAAAGGCATTGAGGTTGTATAAGAACTGATCAGCAGTAATGAAAACATCCCTATGTTACCAACCCTGTTTTCAGCACAAACACAACACATAGCTCCATACTGGCTACTGTGAAGAAAATCAGCTCTACTGCAGCCAAACCCAGCACACCAGCATAAATATATTAATTCTCTCCTTAATTTTTAAACTAACAAAATTATTTGTGGTGAATCACTTCTCCATTCATAGTTAATAAAGAGATAGATGCCTTCAAAAGCTGATTCATGCCAATCAAGTGCAACCATGTGCATATGTGATGGAGAAAGTTTTTTGTATCATATGGCTTTATTGAAGTCTAGAAAACTCTAGAAAACAGATGTGCTTAATTCTTTTTACATATTTCTTCTTTATTCTTTTTCATTCATTCACAGTATAATGTCCTTTGAGACAGTATAGCATCTTAATACATATGCAATACTGTGAATTTGAGCAGAAAGTAAATATTCTCTTTACAGATGCATGAATGTTAAAAAAGAAGTATCAACCCCAATTTCTTTTTCAATACAGTGAATACTTCTTGGCAATACTCTTTTTAATAATCTTAAGAATGCATTCCAAGAAAAAATTAAGAGAAAAAAATAAGCAAGCAAAATTTATTATTAAAAATATATTATGGATTCAATTTTTCTTATTAGGAATTTTTATATCAACAATTTTAACTGCAGTGTTCTCATTTAAATCCAAGACTATACCCAGGAAAAAAGGTGATTGAAAATAATGAACTATCAAGTCATGCATGTCTTTGGGCAAATGAAGAGATTCAGTCACTGTGTTCCTTATTGTAGTTTCAAAAGGGAAAATCACAAGATAAGTATCTTTTTCTTACAACAGTCCCATAATGGACTGAGTTACCTTGTGGATGATCAGCCAGTTTCTAGCAATCTCAAAAAAGCATACTACTACTTAGAAAAAAACCATTCAGCTTTGTTTGTAAAACGTACGCCTTTTCTGAGATTTGTTTTCTTGGGTCTGTTTGTTATAAACTTCAATTTTTTTACCAATTGCTAACATGACGTACTATCTCTGAAAACCAAATTAAACTGGCTTTTTGCAGAGCTTCAAAAAGCATGTTCACAAGTAATGGATATTCATTTCAATATAAGTTTTTCTGTAATTGTTTCAGAATTTTTTTTCTTCTTAGAGTTTTATTTAACAGTTAAACTCAAATTTTTTTGGTGTATTTTTTGCTTTCACTATCATTTCTTTACAGAAGCAAAGACAGTATTCATTACGTGCAGAGTGCTAACAAAAATGCCAGCCACGGAACTAACAAAATAGACATATTAATAGAATCAACCCTCTTGTAAAGTATTGTATACATATGAAAGTTCTACTTCTTATTAAATTTCGTTCATTCCTTTAAACGACCTGTATTTTATCGGGGCTTCTCTGTGAAATATAAAACAAAGGTTTACAACACTTGGAGTTAAAATTGAATCCATAATTCAAATAAATGTTGGTGCGTGAAGACATAATATCTAGCATCTCTTCCAGTAAACATGGTGTCTTATGGGATAACTCACATGTAGTTTACATTATTTTAGATCTCAGAAAAATTCACCAGTGTCACCTGAGTGTATTGATGTTCAAATTAATTCACCTGAGAATGTTTGATTAAGAGATGAAAGACATGAAAAGCAAAAAGAATATGCAGAAAAGTACAAATAAGAAATAAGGGGTCTAATCTAAAATATTTTTTCTAATATGTAGTGCTATCTAGAAAAGAGCAAAAATTATTTTAGTGTTATTGTTATAGTGTGTTACTGGCTTATGTTGCTCTGTTTACTTCTGCACTGGCTGCCTTAGGCTTAAATTTACTGTAAATCCAAGTTGCTGAAGTAGGCATTGACTGTATCTCTGAAAACCTACCTTCAGGGATCTGTGCACACCCTCCATGCTTACAAGATTGATTTGTAGCTTCAAGCATAAGACACTTAAGGGGATCTGAAAGTAGGATGGCCACACAGGTGACATGTTATACCGTGCACAGGGTGAGATAAGAAGCTGGATGCTCTGTTAGTGCCCCCTGATGGTCAGCTCACACAACCCTTTCAGATAATACATGAATCAATAAAATATATACTTAGGATGACAATAAAAAATATATATATATTTAAAAAAAAATCCAAGGAAAAGTAATGCTCTAAGTGAAAAAAGTAGTTTATGTTAAAAACCTGCAAAAATGTAAAATATATGAAATGCTTAATTTTTACATCTGACAGAGGTATAAATCTATTTATCAGAGGCAAACTGAAACAGTTTGGATCAACCTTTTGATTAAATGTAAATTTTTTTTTTTTTTTAAGAAAATTGTTCCAGAATCAATATGAAAACTTGTTATAACAGCAAAGAAACCAAAGGGCCAATTCATCACACAGGGAGATGGGACAGGAAGGTTATTTCATCTTTCCCTGAACTAGGAGGTATTTACCCGAAAGCAGGAGGTGTTTATTCAAGCTATGGAAAAGTCTGGATAGATTTTCTACATTTACAAAATCAGTTACATTTCTCATTGTCTAGCTGTCTTCTATCCATCCAGGTGTTGTGTTAGAAATAGGTAAGTTATCAATAATGTTTGAAATACCACCACTTCATACATACAATTAAATAACCCTGGGAGAAGAAAGGACTGTTGCATTTTGATAGTTTGAATATTCTGTGCAAAGAGGACAGACTTTCAACAAATACACTTTACCTCAGAGTATCCTCTAGATTGAGAGAACTCATGTTTACATTTTCTCAAAATATATCACATAAAGGAATACTATTATTTACAATATTGTCTCTTTAGTGTTTTATGCACTTCTAGCCTGAATAACATGCTCTCTAAGGGCCCGATTCGGCAAATACTAACTGTAGTTGATTAATTTTACTTTCATGTTTCATCCCTTTGAAGTCAAATGCATTAGGAAGATGAATGCAAGTAATAGTTATATAGGCATTTGGAGAATAGGGTCTGGGATTTAAATATAGTATAGTATGTTGGTCTGATCATTCTAGGAAACATTTATTTCCACTAGAAAACACTAATTTAAAACATCTAAATTGTTTAGGATTGGGGCAAATGAATTAAATGACAAACCGATGCAAAAAACCTTTTGGAACTGTAGGAAAAATTCCCGTGTCTTTAATACTCTGGTGTATGACGCACACGTCCTAAGCTTTCCTTGACATAGCGTTAAGCACATCATATGGGAAAACAAAACCAAAGCAATTATCCAGAGGCCGATGTTCCTTTCAGATTGATACACGAGGAAAGAAACTTGGCTTTTTCACTTTTTGGTAGCATTTGATTGTGGGGTTACAAGAGTGGGCTGTAGGCAGCCTTGGCCTTGATGTCTTGCGACTGTGTCCCTGGGAGGAGGGAAGACCAGCATTGAAGGCAGGTGTGGTGATTCCTACAACAAGAAGCACATGAGTAGCCGAAGGGATGATGGGTATAAAGGGCTGTGCTGTAGGATNAGCTCTGGAAGCCTCTGGCAGTATGAACCTCACGGACTGCAATCCACTTGGGGGAAGTGGAAAAGCCGGCCGGCGCGTAATCCCTGGGCGGGGGTGTGCCCAGGAGAGCCGTGAGTAGCCTACACATGTAAATCCAGGATTGGACTGCCTTGGACGACAGTGCCTCTGGGAAGGATGGTGAGCCATTGTAGCTCTTGCCCAAGCAAGTCTGGGATTGGACTGCTTTATGGGTGACCGTGCCTCTAAGAGGGATGGTGAGCCATTGTAGCTCTTGCCCATAAGGTCAGTGAGCTGCTGTAGCTCTTCCCATGCGTGATTACTGCAGATGGTGCCACAATGTTATACTGCAAACTATGCTGACCTGGTGTAAGGCAATATCTGGAACTATGTTGCCCCAGTGTACGGCAACATTTGATAATTTCTGATTTAAGAAATAAATGAAATTAGTAGGATTTAATGAAATTCTGTTGTATGGTATGCTGTCTACTTTTCACACTATTTCCTAAGTTGTTTAGAAAAGTCAGAGGCTTATTATTCTATAATATATCTTCTTTGAAGCAATGTGAACATGGGTTTTTCCTTAGTATTTTATTCATGTCAGTTATATAATACCTTTATTGAAAACTTTAATTTCCAGTATTAACTTAATTATGTATTAATGTAGGCTAAGCTTTCTTTTCTTAAGACAATAAATAAATTGCATATGTTTAGTGTTTTATTTAAAATAATACATATGTAGCAAATTACTCCAAAAACTGTAAGTTTCCCTGGAATAGCATTATATATATTTTTTTTTAATGTATACATACACCACTATATATAGAGATGTATGTATATATACACCTATACACTCCTGATAAGGAATATCTGTGGCAGAACATGACTGCTACTTAAACATAAACCTCTTGCTTATTTAATCCACACATGGTATTTTATTTCTTCAAATAAAAGAAGTTACTACTTTCTGCACTATTCTACTTCCATCATGTTGTCCTCCCCAGTAATTACTATTTAGGAAGTGCATACCTCACAGTTCCTAGTAAATGCAGCTTATTTCCAAAAACTATCTGTGGGAAGCCCTTTTCAGTGCTATAACAAGCAATCAGGTAGTGAAAGATCTTTGAAGTAAACTCTGAATGACCTGATAAATGCACTTGGTAAAATGACCTTAGAGCTGGAAAGAGCATATAATTGAACTCTCTACAGAACTTGGCATCATTTGATGGAATAGTACATCAAGTTTGGAGCTTACTTGGTCATAGTCTCTTTGGTATCTTTGCTAAGATCACTAATACACAGAATAGACCAGATTTTTGTATTTTTGTCACCAAAGTCTGATCACCTTTTGTCTTCTTTAGTTATAACATACAAAGTTAGGATGCTGCGTGTACGGTGTTGTTCTCAAGAACTGCATTTTTACTAACATCATCTCCTACTGACAGCTTTGCTTTAAGGCTCAGCAAATCATCAGACAGAATCTTGTGCTTACTTTACTTATCCCTTAAGGAAGGTCTCTCCCAAACAGCTGCTCCTTATCTGCAGGCCTAAGCAGGTTTTTCTAATGACACCATCATTAGGAAGCTCAAAAGAAAAGCTAAACATACATTTATTGCTGCCAAGCTTTTAATGTTTATTATATGTTGACTTGTTTATCTTGGCATCAGAATTTAAATGTGGACTTCTTGGTGCTGGGAGTACTTGAACAAGTTCAGATTAGATATAAGGAAAAATTTGTTCACGTAAATTGTTGTCAAGCATTGGAACAGGCTTTCCAGAGAAGTGGTAGAGTCTTCATCTCTGGAAGTGTGGGGTTACAAGAGTGGGCTGTAGGCAGCTTTGGCCTTGATGGCTTGCTGCTGTGTCCCTGCGAGGAGGGAAGGCCAGCATTGAATGCAGGTGTGGTGACTCCTGTAACAAGCCCGCAAGATGGCTATAAAAGGCTGTGCTGCAGGATCACAAGAGCAGATACTGAGTTGCAGCTGAGCTGATGCCTGCCACCGCCTGCCACCCTGCTCTATGCTGGACTTTTGAACTCTGACGTCTGGTGCCCCGTGTTTATATGTATCATGGCGATAATTGGCTTAGGGCCTTAAAGGCTTGGAAGCCTCCAGCAGTATAAGCCTCACGGACTGCAATCCACTTGGGGGAAGTGGAAAAGCCGGCTGGCGCGTAATCCCTGGGCGGGGGTGTGCCCAGGAGAGCCGTGAGTAGCCTACGCATGCAAGTCCAGGATTGGACTGCCTTGGGCGACCGTGCCTCTGGGAAGGACGGTGAGCCATTGTAGCTCTTGCCCAAGCAAGTCTGGGATTGGACTGCTTTATGGGTGACTGTGCCTCTAAGAGGGATGGTGAGCCGCTGTAGCTCTTGCCCATGAGGTCGGTGAGCCATTGTAGCTCTTTCCATGCGTGATTACTGCAGATGGTGCTGCAATTTTGTACGGCAAACTACGTTGGCCTAGTGTAGGTCAACATCTTGAACTATGTTGCCCCTTTTGTACACCGACATGGAAGTGCTCAAAAAACTTTTGGATGTGGCTTGAGAACATTGTGGTGGTGCAAGGCTGACGTTTGGACTTGGTGATCCATCTTTTCCCGCACTAATCTTTCTATGATTCTAAGTGAGGACAATTGGTATATTTGTATTTCACAAATACAAAGAAATTTGTGGATTTGGTAAGTACTTATAGGTGCAATAATACGGTTTTGTCTTCTTTCTTCATGTGGTCTGTCTCAGTGCAGGCCACACAACCATATATATACATTGCATGTTAATGGGGAAAACTCGTGTTTCAACATTATATTAAGTAAAATGTATTTACATATCAGAGAAATAGCAATTATATACTTGAGTTCTTCAAAATTTTCAATTTTAAATTGTATGAGCTTGTACTTAATGGTGCCCAACTACAACAGAATTTTCATTATCATATATTCTTATATCTTTTAAAGTGATATACAAAATTTTCTTGGGGAAAGAAAGAGCTAGTATAGTAATAGCAAGGAAACTGTCAAAATTAAAACATAAGGGATAGTATTTCTTCTTAAGACACAATCTTTACAAGGAGAAAGAGGTTAATTATTTATGCATAATGTTTTTCTTTGAACCAATTGAAATGCATTTTCTTTACTGATCTGCCTGTTTCATGTCTCCTACAGAAAACATATTTTGCTTAACTTTATAACTTATGTCCAAATATCATCCCATGGTTTTTTTCTCCTTAATAACTTAATGGAGGATCATTCCTGCTTGCTGTTGAACAGTTTGACCCAAGTCCAAATATGCACTAAAGCTTAAATTCAAGCCTCCAAAACATAAGGCTGAAATGAATAGAAAATTATGTGATTAAGTGCTTTGTTGGATGAAGGCCAGAGTGTTCAGTGTCTCGAAGACTCTTGGGGGTATGAATAATCCAATGTAAGAAATAGTCCTATTTTAAGAATAGTTATACAGATCAATCGTACCAAAACCAGAATTTTGAATTTATAGATGCACCTTAACTTTAATGTTGGGGAAGTCAATGTAACATTTTTAAGGAGACTATGATTTTGGAGCACTATTAACTGTAAATACTTTGTAATTGGATGACATCAATTTACCAATTTTATAGTCTCCCTTCTTCTCTAACCAAACAAAAAATCAGAGAGAAACTCATTTGAAGTTGTGTTGGGTCTGGCTGAGCTGGAGTTCGTTTTCTCACAGCAGCCTTCACAGTGCTGTGCTGTGCATTGGTGGCTGGAAAGGTGTTGATAACACACCAGTGTTTTGGGCACTGCTGAGCAGGGCTGGCACAGCAGCAGCGCTGTCTCTCAATATTCCGCCCTCATCAAGGGGCTGGGAGTGGGCAAGATCCTGGGAGGGGACACAACCAGGCCAGCTGACCCAAACTGATGGAAGGGATATTCCATGCCATGTGATGTCAGCTCAGATATAAAAGCTAAGGGAAGAAGGTGGAATGGCAGGTGGGGAGGGGGCATTTGTTATTTGCAATGTTTGCTTTCTGGACCAACCACTATGTGTGCTGAAGCCCAACTTCTCAGGAAGTGGCTGAGCATCGCTTGATGATGGGAAGTAGAGAATAAACTTTTTTCTCTTTGCTTATGCATGCACACGCTTTTGCTTTAGTAAACTGCCTTGTCTCAACCAATGAGTTGTTTTCCATTTTATATTCTTCCCCCTGTCCAGTTTGGAAGGCGAGTGGTAGACCAATTTGGTGGGCACCTGCTGTCCAGAAAAGGTCTCTCCACAACAGAAATGTAGTCACTGATTCAAAACATTTCATCCCAGCTTGTTCATGTAAGTCTTAACTGCTCTTGTATGCAAATTAGACTTTTATGGTCTAGATTGGAGGATGACTAGATGGTGTTCGGAACAGGTTGGAAGACTGGCCACAAAATGTAGTGAATAAAATGTCGTGCTCTATCTCAGGAGCAGTAGCAAGGCAAGTACTCTAGGGGTCTATACTGGGACCTGCATATTCTTTAATGATCTGAAGAAGGTGATGGAGTGCTTGATTATCAGGTTTGCAGATAACTCCAAACAGAGTAATGAGTCAATAGGATTGGGATAATGACTGCTATCCAGACGGACCTCGACAGGCTGGAGGAATAGGCTGCCAGGAACCTTAAGAAATTGAATCAGGATAAATGCCTCTTGGGATAAATCTATGAAGTCCACAAGAAGTACCGGTAAAAATTATGCAAGAATTAGTATGTGCATGCAGTAAAAAATCTCCAAAACCTCCCAAACTCCAATCTCACTGCAAAACACAGTCTGCATATAATAGAGTTTAGAAAAATCTGAAGACAAAACAAGAGTTCATTATTTCCTTCAAGACTTCTTTCTGTCTAATAATCAAGATAAACTTCTATAGTGGCATGAGACAGGTGGAAGTATATGAGTAAAGGTTATAAATAATTGACTGAACTACCTTGTGGTGAGCAAAACCCAGCTTTTATCAATGAAGTCTCATGATAAGAGATTTCATCTATCCCAATATTCTTAAAAGGATTATGGCAGCAAGAAGAACAAAGTGAGTTCCTTAAAATTTCACCAGGATTAATTTTTCATTATAGAAAAAACTAAGTGGTTGATAGAAAATGGAACAGACTCTACACATTATCCAAGAGCTGTAGGAAAAAGCAAAGATAGCATCTTATATATTTAATTTTCTATTTGTATTAGTTTCTGCTTTTAAAATATGCATAAACGTGTAATAAAAGCAGATTAAAAACCAACAGATAAAAAACCCAACAACCCATGAAGAGATTTGTGAGCCATGCAGCTAAATCCCAAGGCACTTTCTTATGGATTTCTTAACAAAAATATTTATCTAGCATTGTCATCCATAATGTATTGAGGTCAACTAAAAATTAAACCACAGATGCTTGGTGAATTTCTAAGAGTAGTGAACAATATATATTATGGCTTGAGGAAGCATTATTTATTTATTTTCTCAAATTATATTTCTAAGACCTGCTGATTTAGAAAGCAATACTGCTTATTCTTACATGTACATGGATACAGAAACAACCTGTTTTTAATGGGAAATGGGAACACTATGTACTTCTAGTTTCTAAGTTCTTGCATTAATCTTCAAATTTCTCTTTCACAGGAATTTATATTGAAGAAAATTAATGGCAACTGAGGAAACAATCCAAACTTCATTTATTTAGGTAAGCAGTGCAGATAAAAAACAGCTTATGCATTACCCTAAAAAAAAAAAAAGGTTTTCATTTACGGGTTTATTTTAAGTTCATTTTCAAAAGGCTTTTTCTTAAAAAATGTAAGTCTGGCAGATGAAAAAAGGGAATTTGCTGTAACGTTTTCTGATAAACTACTCTTGATAAATTTACTTTTATACCCACAGTTAACAGCTCCTGACTAAAAACATATTAATAAAAAATGCAGTGTTTCCGCCTGTTTAAGGTAAGGTTCTTTGACTTAGAATTTAGCAGGTATACTATTATTCCTGAAACATGCCATATTTGCAAAGATTTAGGTCATGTGCATACTAGATTTTCATTTTATTGATGAAATTCAGTCTATTCATGTAAGCTAAACCATTATGTCACAACTGTTTTTTCACATATTCTATCAGAAATAGACATTAATCCTTTAACATTTTCAGTAGTGACTGTGAAAACCTCTTAATTTTTCTGTGAAAATAATTATATGCACAAATTATGGCTAGTTGACATGACTGATGACATTTACGACTGTGAAAACCTTCAATCAGCAGTAAAAGTAACATGCAAGCTTATTCTTATAATTGCATACCATAGGGGAAAATATTTCACATATTGATGTGAAATGTTTCAAGTAAGTGCTTTCAAGACATTTAGATGTTTTAACATTTGTGCTTAGTTTCTGGCGTTTTTACCTCTTGCAGTTTAAATTATGTCACTGTAACATCAAACTCCTAAGGTATATAGTGATAACTGAGCACATACAAGACTAAAATTACACATAATCCTTAAAATTACTCATGATTCTAAGACTGTCACTAAATTTACACTTAAGGCTTCTGCTTTAAATGTATTTGATAATTTGTAAAAATTCAGTCTGCATCAATTATCATGTGTAATTGTAGAATTAAATTGATTCACAAATCTGATGAAATGGTTGAAAGTTTTAACAATGACTTTTCCACTTCCCTGTACGCTCTCTACGCTCTCTGCTTACTGTCAGTACCATTTTTCTTGTAGCTAGGTGTTGCAGGGGCTGTGCGGATATTTTTTTTTCTTCTTTTTCTTTTTTTAAGGCTTCTTTGGATAGTGGCTTCAGCAAACCAATTCAGATGACTGCTTACCTCCACAATGAAGTTCTCATACTTCACATGCATATTATTGACATGTATTTTTATAGCAATACAATCGGAAGCTTACCTGAACAATCTGTATTTTTTTAATGCTTGTTCATTTCTGTTTTCCAGTCCGTTTTTCATCTGTAGATTTCTGATGCTTGGTAATATCCAGATTTGTATCTGAACCTGTAGTTCAGATTGTTCCATTTCCTTGCTTGAGCTCTTGCACTGTATTACAAACATTTTGTTTGCTCATCTCTTGCTTAGTCTGAGTGCTGCACTATCACTCTTTACTATCTCTTTAGTTACTGATACCCTGTTCTCCATCACTATTAACATAGCCTTTGCTTTTTCTGTGTGGATTCTAACATTTTTGACTCATAATTATCATACTGCACTGGAGTAAATCTTGACTGTAAGCATTTTAGGGTATACAGTATAAACTAAGTAGCATTAGGAAAATAATTCATAGAAACATAGAATCATAGAATAGTTTGTGTTCAAGGTACCACTAAAGATCATCTAGTCCAACTCCTTCTGCAGTAAGCAGTGACATCTCCAACTAGATCAGGTTGCTCAGAGCCCCATCCAACCTGACTGCAAATGCTTCCGGAGATGGGGCATCCACCACCTCTCTGGGCAACCTGTTTCACCACCCTTACTGGAAAATGTCTATCAAGTCTAAATCTCTTATCTTTTAGTTTAACGGGATTGCTCTTTTTCCTATCACTACGGTTTCTACTAAGAAGTTTGTACTCAACTTTCTTATAACCCCTCTTAATTTATTGGCCACAATTAGGTCACTCCTAAGCCTTCTCTTATTTGAGGTGAACCATTCCAATTCTCTTAGCCTTTCCTTGTAGAGAGAAGTTCTATTCCTCTGATCATTTTTGTGGTCCTCCTCTAAGCCTGCTCCAACAGGTCCATGTTTTCTGTGCTGAGGACTCCAGAGCTGGATATGGTACTCCAGGTGGGGTTTTACTAGGGGAGAGCAGAGAGACAGACTTTGGTGTCATCCACAAACTTGCTAAGTATACACTTGATCCCACTATGACATTGATGAAGATAATGAACAGTGCAGGTCCCAATATGGACCTCTGAGGGGCACCTCTTGTCATTGATGTCCATCAGGACTCTGAGCCCTTGACCACTACCCTCTGAATGTGACCATACAAACAATTCCTCATCCACTGAAGAGTCTACCCATCAAATTCCTCTCTGTCCAATTTAGAAAGATATTGTGAGGCACCATGAAGGCTTTACAGAAGTCCAGACACATGACATCTGTAGCTTTCCCCTTTTCCACTGATTTAGTCACTCCATCACACAAAGTGAATAGGTTGTTAAGGCAAAATTGGACCTTGGTGGGGCTGTGCTGGCTGCCTTGAACCACCTCCCTGTCCTCCATTGTGCCTTAGCATACCCTTCCATGATCTTCCCAGGCACAGAGGTGAGGCTGACAGGTCAGTAGTTCCCAGGGTCCTCCTTTCGACCTGTTTTAAAAATGGATACAAGGTTGTGGTGGTGCGTTTGTTCTTTGCCTGATCCATATCCCTCAGGATGCTTTCTAACAAGTGCCAAGTTCAACTAGTCACTTATAATATCTCTTAACATTAGTGACAAAGTCCACCTTTTCTGATTACAGAGTGCAACAAGACGTTAATATCCATCATGGCAGCCATCTCAAGTCCTGTAGAGACACGATATACCAAAGTCAAAAGGCTCATTCATTTGCTTAAAATTAAGGAACTACTTAAATATTTTCATAATCTGAGACCTGAGAATCTCTCTGGTATCTATTAGTGTTAATTCCGGTGAAGACAGTGCAATCCAGTTTGTAACATCATATCAGAACCAGATGAGAGTTTTCCCCAGAAACAGCAAAACTGATAATTACTTGAAGCTTCTCATGGTAATTTAGTGTCTAATTGGATGGACTCTCATGTATTACTTAAGAAGTTTTGTACATGCAAATATTATTACAACTTGGGTTTTCTATGTGTTAATGTAGTACATGAAACTTGTTAGTATTACCACATAGTAGAAGGAACTATGTTGATATTACTAAAGATTACTTTGCACTCTGTGAAAATTAAGTTCTGCTCCTAGTTTTGATAGTGACCTTTGGCAAATTACATCTTTTGTTGTTGTGGGGGTTTTCTTCTCCCATTTATTAATTTAGAAAACACAAGAGAACTCTGGAGTTCTATACTAACGTCTAACCTAAATTATAAATCATAGTTCTATGACTTCTACCCTATTTTTGCAAGTATGCTTTAGGAAAAGATTAAAAAAATCCTGGAAGAGTTATACAAAAATATTTGGACCAGTATTTTAAGATGCTGAAGAAAGCTTATGAAAACATGAGTGAAGATTTAGCAACAGATACTCAGAATATCTTTCCAGTATCCAACAACTTGGTGTTCAGGGAATTCATGCCTTTCTATTTATCAGTTCTTTAAATATGAACACTTGGTATATACTCTTTCCATTTTTTCTCCAGAGGAATAGCAATGTGCAATGAATGAAAAGTACTAATAAACATGATTATTGCTGTTGTTTTTCTTTCACCAACATACAGATTGTTATTTTTCTGCTATTCGTTAAGAAAGAAATACTTCTCCATTCCTTATAGTTCTGTGTTTTACTGGATAAAAATATCTTCTTAAATTTATTAGGATCTACACTTAACATTGCTTAAGTAGTGCAAGCTTATATTATCTCATTCCTGTATTGTAAAATATAACTGTAAATGACATGTCCTTTGACTTGTCCATGAGCTTTATATGGTGATACTCCAGGACAAAACTTAAACCAGCAGGTGAGAATTTTAATGTAGGAAAGATAATATTTTATACAACTGAATTCTCTCAGACCACCAAAACATTTAAGATCTGAGACTGGTAATAATTTATATACAAGCCTGTACAAAAAAAAGACACCATGAAATCTACATCATACTTCTTGCAAAGCTTCTGTCCCAGCAATTTCCAGAATCAAGGTTAACCTTTAATTTTCCCTTTATGTGACCAGGATTACATATTAAATGTCCCTGCATAATAAAGGAAAAATCAATTCAAACTGGGTAGCTTAAAAGTTCTTCTCTTCCTTTAACGCAACAACATATTTTAAACATTTTGAACTACTTTCCACTAATATGCCAGATGATAATGGTTATATATCAAACCTTGTAATTCCCTGAAACTACTTAGATTTATGCTCACTAAATTACCTGGTTGTAAAATGTTTAGTAAAAACAATAAACATTTGTTCAGTCAGACATAATTCTATACTGATGTAATTACTATGGCTTGAAGCCAGCACTGACTGGGATTCTGGAAGTTTAGTACAGGCGAAGGCAGGGCCAATACACTCAGCTGTGTTGTTGTGGTTCAGATTTCTTTAAAGACTGTTCAAGCTATGGACCTCATCTTCTAGTACAACTGCAGATTCTTACTTATCCAAAAAGCACAGCAAAAATTTTTAGATGTCTGTCCCTATGGAAGTATCATATTTTCTGGTTTACTTATTTAGTTTGGAGAAAGAGTCTTCCCTTTCTATTTTCTATTGCCTGTTGGAAAGAACCAGAGACTCTTTTTCAACTTCATTCACAGTATCTTCCTTCCTTCCTTGAGTACTGCAGTTTCATATACTTTAGTAAGTTCCTGCTTTAGCATCTACTTTGAGAGAGAACAATTTCCTAAGAATGTGCAGCTGGGGACTTCAAGGTTTTTCTACGCTCCTTTTTTCACACTCTCTACTACTTTGATTTTTCTCCCTTTCCTTGTAATATAGCCAGGTGATACACATTTTTTTAACTCATGAAGAATTTATTTCCCCTGCTACTTCTGAAAACTCTGTGTCTTTACTATGTTCCTTTTTTCCTAAGGAAATTGACATATTCTTTGCCTGTAATAAGTCTGTAAAATCTGAGATTTTTTCTGCTTATCTTCTTTTCATGTGTCTCTCTTTTCAGCACTCAGCATTCATTCTTTGAACACTTTAGCTAGTGCTCTAATGATCACTGAAAATTTAGAAAAGCGGTATTTATTTATTTTAGTTATGCTGACACTCAGTTTTGTTTAACATTTACTGCTGTCTCTACAAAAAGCTTGCCTGAATTACTGATATCAATGACACTCTTATTATCCACATTATTCAAAATATTCACAAAATGATCTGATCATTGCAGTTTTTGTATCATTCATTTGGCAAACAGTAGGCTTTGCACTGACTTGATCAACTGCTATTTTTAACCCTTTTGAGTTTGGAAACTGTCTGTGTGAAGGGAAAGCACTCCATTGCTAGACTGTAAATCTCTGATTCAGTCCTCATTTCAGACATATTTTTCAATTCATGTATCGACTGTAAAGAATTTTTTTCATGTTACACAAGCATCAGTGTCAATCTTCTTTTGCTTAGTGTGTAGAATGTGTGAGTTCTCTAGGCTGCACCTGACCAGCACCCAAGCATTCACACAGCTCTTTGCTCACCCTCCTTTCCCATGGGATGAGAAGAAAGTAGAATGAAGGTGAATAGATGTGGATCAAGATAAAGGAAGTTTAATAGGTGAATCAAAAGTTCTGTGCATTAGCAAAGCAAAATGAGGAATTCATTGTTGCAGTAGGCAACAAGTAGATGGTCATCCCCGGGGAGCCTGGCTCAGCATTCCCCCTGCAGACGTCCTCTGGTCCGCAGGCTGGGAACGGAGCAGGCTCCCTCTAGGGGAGCACCGGCGGAGGAAAACAGAACGAGAGAGGCTCTTCGGGCATGGGTCCTCT